>JAQLOM010000009.1:13121664-13139300 GCA_030068315.1 Chrysichthys thysi | reverse complement strand
TCTATGTTTTATTGCCACACATAAACCCATAATACACTTTAAAAACATGTTTTGAGGGCTGAAACACATTCATTGTGTTTATATTCATTTCAATGGGAAAAACTGATTCGGGTCGCGAACAAATCAGGTCACAAACAGAGTCTCGGAACAAATTAAGTTCGTGAGCTGAGGGTCCACTGTATAACCCGTCAAACACTTTTACCAAATTTACAAAAGGGAAAAAAAAACACCTTCATAACTTGTAGAACACTTTTACCAGTTCCTAAACACGTTTACAAACTCAAGAACAAACCGGAAAGGGTAGGTACGATACACAGGAAGAGATTATTGCTGACTGCGTGTGTCAGTCAGACTGTTTCCAGGGGTAGAGTGAATGGAGTAAAAGTTATCCAACATGTAAATAATGTGATTGTTTTGTATGTCATAGACACAAAGCTCCTTGACATCTTGTTATAATGATTACTCTGTGATGTACTTTTCGAATTTAACGATTTTACTTATTATTACAAGGAAGGCCATTTTGCTCATAAACCACTATTATTCTGTTAAGCTATGAGCTAATCTATGCGATATGAACCTTGTAATAAACAAATTATATCTAATATAATATATAATATAATATATAATTGATACTATATTTGCAAAAACAAAAATTTATTTCTTTTAGGTTTGCTTTTTTTTCTTTCTTTTTTTTAATTTTTTATTGAAAGAATTTAAGAAAAAGGATACACAAGGTTAAATATATCAACATACAACAAAAGTACACATTATACAAACATTACCTTATAAATTGAGAGAGTCCCACAAAGATATATCCTTGAAAATCACCTTACTCGTCCTTTGTCTCCTCAGTTCCGTGCAAATGGCTTTAAACAGAAAATCACTTGACACAAAACATTGATCAATGGTCATTTTACATAGTTTCGATTTCGTCAAGCAAATAATGAACCACCAGAAATCGTGGTAATCTGTCCCAAAGTTTTCCGTAAAAATTACATAAGACACCGATAACATATTTACATCAACAGCAAAACCTATACCTTTTAATTTCTCCCACACCTCTCGCAACCGGTAACAATGTAATAAAAACTGCTCCAAATACTCATCTTCTTCACACCCCGACATAGGACATTGGGTTGTTTTGACGTAGCAACTCCATCTTACCACCGCCCTCACTGGTAGCCTCCGAACTGCGATTAGCCAAGCCGTGTCTCTGACTTTCTCAGATATATTTTTATTGTGTAAATTTCTAATTCACAGTTTACCTTGTTCTATGTCGAGGTCCCTGAAAGGCACCATATTTCCGTAAACTACATCAATTATTGACAAGTAAATACTCTTACTAGAGTCCTTTATCCAATTTATGACAAGATGTTCATAGCGTTTAGTAAAGTCTCCATACAAGATCATATAGTATGGCAAAGAGGACCTTGCTCGACCTTTTTTCTGTCGCTAATTCGTAATGTTCCCGATCCACTCAACTTGCCTGTTTAGCCCATCCACAATTATTTTGCAAGCAGCTATCTTAGTTTTAATAGATAAGTCTATCACCCCTAAACCTCCCAGTTCTCTTCTTTTGAACAAAAGTTCCCGTTTTGTAACCTCACGTGTTGTGTCCCATATAAAATTACAGCATATTTCATTTAATTTTTTAATTAACAATATTCATAAATTATATCCACGTCTTGTCTGTTACTAGCAAAAACCGTTATATCGTCTGCGTACGCTGTGATTACAACACGTTTATCTTCTAAGCTAACCCCTTTTATTCTCGTATCACTCTGTATATTCTGTAGTAATGGACTCAGTGCTAGCACATACAGGGCCGCACTAAGCGGACACCCTTGTTTGACGCCCCGCATGACCTCAAAGGTTTCAGTCAGATGTCCATTAACGTTAACTTGAGTCTTAGATTTTACATACAGATACTGTATCATTGATATAAAAGATCTTGGAAAATTATACATCTTTAAAACCTCCCACAAATATTCCCTCGAAACAAAATCAAAAGCCTTCTTCTGGTCTAAGGCAATCACATAAAAACCATGCCCAGTTTTCCCACAAATCACTTCCCTCAAAGTATTCAAAAATGTCCCACATTGCTCTGCCCTTAATTGCACATGTTTGCTCTTTTAACATGATAGAGTCCAGTACATCATTAATGGATTCATTATGACCTTGGCAAATATTTTATAGTCCACGGCCATCAAGGTCAGATGCCTCCAATTGTTTAAGTCACATGCTTCACCTTTTTTATACAATAATGTCAATACACCATCATAAAATGAGTCATGCATATAACCTCTTGTAATACCCTCATTGTATCCTAACGTCAACATCTTAACCAGGTCTAAACTGCCCACCCGATAAAACTCCGATGGGAGACCGTATTTCCCAGGAGACTTTTTCTCATTTAATTGCTTTATAGCCAAGTCCACCTCACTCATCTTTATATTCTCGCCTAAAGTTTCACTAATCGTGGGCTTCCCATTCAGACAATCCAGAGTTTGTTTCATGGCATCGACATTGACACTAACCGCCGCATACATCTCAACACACATGTTTCTGATCACAGTTCTTACGTCTTTAGGATGATTGTACATCGCGCCGTCACTGCATCTAATTTCATCAATAAAAACTTTCCTGCCTTTTGTTATAAGCTGTCACTAGTTTATTTTGGTCCATTAATTCATCTACGTGAATTCCTGCTTTTATCTGTATTTTAGACAAGAATTCATTGTTATATAAATCTATCTCTTTTCTTAAATCGCCCAGAATAACTTCTTCTTCTTCTGTCAATTTCCTCATCTTAAGTGTTATATACTGCTCTATAACCTTTTTATATTTGTCATTGTTTTCTTTATTATACTTCCTACATTCATCTTTAAAGAAACCTTTAATCTGGCATTTGAAGACTTCCCACAAATCACAGTAATTAGTAGTAAGTGCTTTTAACCCCTCAATCCTTTTAACCTCATCTATCAATTTTTTATCTGTGTTAAACTGAGTTCTTCAAAAAACGTACATTTAATTTCCAATAATTCGTTCTTTCGTCATCCGTCAAGGAAATTCTCCCAAACACCGTCAAATGGTCTGATTCTACAATCAATTTTGTCCAATATCTTTCAACATGCAAACCGTGACTTATATAGATCCTATCGATACTTGTCTTCCCCATAGAATCAAAACGCGTGAAATCTATTTTATTTGGATATAGTTCCCTAAAAATATCTGTTAAACGATGCCTCTCCATTAAGGCTTTCAAAAAGCTACCTTCTCTCCTAATTTTACATTTCTTTTGTCCTATTTTATCATCATCACTTGTTATTGTATTGAAGTCACCACATATGATTATTGGAAATCCGACACAAAATAACGTTTTTAGTTTTTTAAAAAGTTGAATCTTCCTCACGGTGTCCTGAGCTGTGTAAATATTAATCACTCGAATTTTCTTTCCATGATAAAAACCATCAACACATAATAATCTACCCGGTATAATCTCTCGACTCTGAATTATCTTAAACTTGTTATTATAGCATAGCACCGCGATTCCATCCGCACTATCTTCCCCTATGGAAAAACAGGACATGCCCTTTGACCACCGAGATTGGACCTCCCTAATATCATCGTGTCCTCAGTCTGGTCTCCTGAACACACATGATGTCTACTTCTTCTCTAGACAAAACATTCAGCTTCTTACTTCTATTTTTCTGAGATTGAATCCCTCTCATGTTACATGAAGCTATAAGTAATATATTACCAGCCATATCTTCAAATCAGAAAAACCATATCATAACACAAACACAGCCAGCAGTCCTTGTATGTTAATTGTCTTTTCTTTTCTCTTTTTAACAGGGTCCGTATTCGGAGGCGTCGACCTGTCCAACATTTCCAACATTTTGTTTGGTCACAGTTCTTAAGCAAATGCTCGGTAGAGCCGCATATAAAGCAACTTTGGGCCTGGCCCGGGTATATAATCTTCCCATTATAAGATCCCATAGAAATCGTCGTCGGTATAGACATAAGCTCACCGTGTGAACCTCTCTTTAATTTAACTTTATATTTGCGAACCCCGTACCAAATCCCAAAACTGATCAACTGGCTTTTGTACAGGTTGCAAAAATTCACAATAATGACTAAGGTATTGTTCAACATGGTCATCAGCAACACGCCCAGTCCAGAATTTAACTATAAGGCGTCTGATATCATTAGGCGCAGCTGAGTCCAACTGCCATGATTTCCAAAAACTGTCTCTAACTTCCACATTAAACACCTCCACGAAACGTTGTAGTCCGATATCCTCTAAGAAACAGAGTTCATAATCCCTCCTGTTCGGTGGTGCGATAAAGGAGTAAATGTCCGACGCTTGAATCCACGTTGACTGCAGGAGCATTACTCCGACCTGTGTTCTGTTTGGGGCGTCACCTTCTCCCATGTAGCGGAGCCGCGCCCAATGCCTTCCCGCCATGATCCAATCAAGCGGTTAGGCCGGCGTCACGGCCTCCGTAGTGTTAAAACTTCAGTTCAATTAAAGCCGAAGGAACGAGAAGAGGAAAAGGGGCACTTAAAGCGACCCGCATAGCGGGTATCATTGCTGTCGCCCCCCCTCCCCACCTTGGTAAAGTTTACTCACAGTCCAGCAACTTGTAAAGAGCGTCTTTTTATAAAAGAGGAGGAAAAACCAGGGCACTTAAAGCGAGGAAGAAAAACTCGCCGCCGTCACCCTAAAAATCCCTTTCCTCTTCCTGACATGGTGCTGCTGCTTTCAAGTCAAGCTGCTTTTAGGTTTGCCCTTCTGGGCCATTATAACTATTAGTACAGCATTTCTAATAAAGTGCTCCATGAATGTTTATGACTACAGAAAACTGTCAAATGGCCCTTGATTTTTTCAGTGATCCCAAACTTAAAATGTATTTTTTTTTTTATCTTTTAAAACTTGATTTTATTTTGTTAATTTTCTTTACATTCATTCATTATTTCCAAAAGTTGGTTCAAAAGTCAATCCAGGGCTCTATGTATGTATGTATGTATGTATGTATGTGTGTGTGTGTGTGTGTGTGTGTGTGTGTGTGTGTTATCCACAATCCAGTCTACAGTGGGCAGTTCTGGATGCAGGTTTTCATTCCAGCTGAGTAGGAGATGCACCTGAATCCACATGTTTTCGTGTTTCCAGGGACTGTCACATGTCTCTGTGTCTCGTGCAGGCCTTTTGGAGGATTTTCGTTTTAGATTTTTGTTTTTTTTTGTTTTTTACTTTAAAGTCTTAACCAGAAAAGAACCATATTTGGTAACTTTAACAGATATCCAAAATGGCCTCTCCAAGAGTTTACATGTGTTTTCCTTATATGTATTATATACATTATATGTGTGGTTGTGTGTGTATATGTGTGTGAATTTATATATATATCAAAATTCACACACACTCTCTCTTTCTCTGTCTCTTTTAGAGGAGTGTTAACGCTACACTGACTATATATGGTCATTTTCAACAAACAAAAGAAAAAAAAATTCTCATAATATAAAGTCTTATAATATCCTCTAGTAACACTCTAGGCTTGAATTTCCAGTCATTTCAATTAGTGCCCTCTAAAAGGTTAACAGTTCATCAGCTAATAAATGATCCTTGTATCTTGCACCTTTACTAGTGGAAATAGTATAATTATTCATCTTTTTCCATACCCAAACCCAGTTTTTACCACTACAAACTGATACAAGTGAGGAAGAACTTTATTTAAACAGTAGCTTGTATTATGATGTCGTTTTTGTTGAGTACACCATTCACACACATTTCCTGCTGCACTTTTTCGTTCCGTTCTCGGTATTCACTGGTTGCTTTTCTTTTTAACATTTATACTGGGTAGTGTTTCTCTTTGTTCTCCATCGCCATGATGCAGCAATGACTTCAGGAGATGATCTCTCTGCTTTGGTAGATGACCTTGTAAGCACGTGAATCACTGCAGATTCTTCTTTCTCGATATTCATGTGAACTTTGCCTTGCTTGAGCTGCTTATTTTTTAAACCAATTTTAAGCAAAATATTTTTACAGTGCATAATCTACAAAATTCATTCAGAAACTAGGAAAATGTGCAAAATACTTTCATGAATTATGAAGTATGGTGGCAAGGACAGGGAAACTGTTTATCTAAACCTTCCTGAACTGAGTTTCTTCCTCATGGTGTGTTAGTTTGTCAGTTTCACCTGTAAACTCCCTGCAATAACTTGGGAAGAATAAATGTATGTTTTTGCGTGTGTCAAAATAGGGCCATTACTTCTGAACATTAAGGTTTCAACTGAAGGAAGTATTTCTACAATGTTATTATGTGAAACCAGTGAGAGGTGCTTAGTGTGTGCTATGAGAAAAAGACACTGGAAACATGAGTGCTGAATAAAATCAAAAAGAATTGATTGATTATTTAGAAAAGCAAAAAAAAACAAAACACTGCAACAAAGTCATAATATTTTATATTTTAGTTTATTCAGTTTATTAAATATTAGTGCAGTTAATATTAGTATTTTATATAGTATATATGCCTGAATTGGATTGGAAGCGAGTTTGCATTGAATCTAACCACACGGATTTTTCGGGTTGTAACGACAGGTTGATATTAATTTGCTCGTTCTGATATGTTATTGTTTCTATAGTAACAGCTAATACACAAGGACTTAACCTTAACCTAACCCAGGCATGGCCAATCTTATCCAGAAAGGGCCGGTGTGGGTGCAGGTTTTCTTTCCAACCAAGCAGGAGTCTAAGGAATGAAAATAAGGTGATGAATGTGAGGTTTTGAATATTATTGTTAGGTCTTAAATACTAAAATAAATCTAACTGGGTTTAGGACTCCTCAGGATCCACATGCTGCCTTCTACTAGGAGGGGCTTCTTCATAGCTGTCTTCCTCATCCCTCCTCCTCCTAATCCCTTGCTGTTGTACAGGGATCCTCACGAAGCCTGTAACATTTGGCTGACCAAACATTATGCCATGTTGTTGTATGTGAGTACTGAGGAGTGGTAGAAAAGCATGGGCTCCATGAAGGGGATGGATTCCTCAAAGGAGACAGGTCCAAAAAGGGGGCGGGTTCCGAAAAGGGGTTGGGCTCCTTAAAGGATATGGGTGCCATAAAGTGGATGGGTTGCTCAAAGGGCACTGGCACCCCAAAGGGGATGGGTTGGGTAAAGGAGATGGGAACCATAAAGGGGCTGGGTTCCTCAAAGGGGATGGGTAACATGACGGGCATGGGTTCCTCAGAGGGGATGGATACCATGACGGGCATGGGTTCCTCAGAGGGGATGGAATGATAAAAGCGTAAGGGGCCCTCAGAGGGGAAGGCGCCCTCAGAGGTGAAGGGCTCCCAAGAGGGGGAGGAGCCCTCAGAGGGGAAGGAGCCCTGAGAGGGGACTGAGCCCTGAGAGGGGACAGGCTCCTAAAACGAGAAGGGCTCCTAAGAGGGGAAGGGATCCTAAAAGGGGAAGGGTCCCTAAAAGGGAAAGGTCTCCGAAGAGGTCAAGGAATCCTAAGAGGGGAAGGACTCCGAAGAGGAGAAGGGGCCCTCAGAGGGCAAGGGTTCCCAAGAGGGGAAATGCTCCTCAGAGGGGAAGGGTTCCAAAGAGGGGAAATGCTCCTCAGAGGGGAAGGGTTCCTATGAGGGGGAAGGGTTCCTATGAGGGGAAAGGCTCCTATGAGGGGAAGGGCTCCTATGAGGGGAAGGGTTCCTAAGAAGGGAAGGGTCCTAACAGGGGAAGGAGCCCTCCACGGGGATGGGGTCCTCAAGGATGATGGAGTCCTTAATGGGGCCCTCAACAACACCTCACACTCATCATCAACATCATCATCATGCAGACCCTGCCTGGGGTCTTCACTTTTCTTTGTTGTGTAGTGGTCACCGGCAGGACACAGGTCCAGCAGCATGTCCTCCATCTGTCCTCCTGTGTATGAGGTATGAATAGACAATGAGACACATCTGCACATCTCGTCAAAGGAATCAAAAACCATTTTTTTTTATGACACAGTGTCTCTTTTGTACAGCAAAAAAATCCCAAACAGTCTGTTACACAAAATATACAACCCCAAATCAGAAAAAGTTGGGACGGTATGGAAAGCGCAAATAAAAAAAAGAAAGTAGTGATTTCTTAATGTACTTTGACTTGTATTTCATTGCAGACAATATGAACACAAAATATTTCATGTTTTGTCTGGTCAACTTCATTTCATTTGTAAATATTCATCCTTTCCTGTCATTCAGACCTGCAACACATTCCAAAAAAGGTTGGGACAGGAGCAATGTAGGGCTAGTAATGAGGTCAATTGGTTAAATAATGATGTCATTTGAAACAGGTGATGTCAACAGGTGATTGTAATTATGATTTGGTACAAAAGCAGCATCCAAGGAAGGGCTAGTCCTTTAGGAGCAAAGATGGGCCGAGGATCACCAGTTTTCCAACAAATACGTGAGAAAATTATTGAAATGTTTAAAAACAATGTTCTTCAAAGAAAGATAGGATGACATTTGGATATATCACCTTCGAGAGTGCATAACATAATTAAAAGATGGACGGAATCTGGAGGAATTTCAGTGCATAAAGGACAAGGGCGCAAGCCTAAGCTGAACAACCGTGATCTCCGATCCCTCAGGCGGCACTGCATCAAGAATCGTCATTCGTCTATAAGCGATATGACCACATGGGCTCAGGACTAGTTTGGCAAACCTTTGTCAAGTACCATAATACGTTGTTACATCCACAAATGCCAGTTAAACTGTACTATGCCAAAAGGAAGCCCTGTGTTAAGTGTCCAGAAGCGCCGTCGACTCCTCTGGGCTCAGAGGTATCTGGGATGGACCAGCACACAGTGGAAACGTGTACTGTGGTCAGATGAATCAGTATTTCAGGTATGCTTTGGGGGAAATGGACGCCGTGTGCTCCGGACCAAAGAAGAAAAGGATCATCCAGACTGTTAACAGCAACAAGTTCAAAAGCCAGGGTCTGTCATGGTATGGGGTTGTGTCAGGGCCCTTGGCAAAGGTAACTTGCACTTCTGTGATGGCACCATTAATGCTGAAAAGTACATAGAGATTTTGGAGCACAATATGCTGCCTTCAAGAAGACATCTTTTCCAGGGACGCCCATGTGTATTTCAACAGGACAATGCAAAACCACATTCTGCACACATTACAAAGTCCTGGCTGCGGAGGAAGAGGGTACGGGTACTTGACTGGCCTGCCTGCAGTCCCGACCTGTCTCCAATAGAGAATGTGTGGCGCCTTTTGAAGCGTAAAATGCGACAATGAAGACCCCGTACTGTTGCCCACCTTAAGACTTGCTTGCAGGAAGAATGGGACAAAATTACACCTGAAACACTTCATCACTTGGTGTCTTCAGTCCCTAAACGTCTTTTAAGTATTATGAAAAGGAATGGCGACATTACAACGAGGTAAATGCTTTACTGTTCCAACTTTTTTGAAATATGTTGCAAGAACCAAAATTTTATTGAGAAAATCAATAAAATTCATGAGGAACACATTAAATAATTTGCTGTTGTATTGCTTTCAATGTAATACAGGTCAAAGATAATTTAACAAAGTACTGTTTTCAGTTTGATTTTAATTTAACATACCATCCCAACTTTTTCTGATTTGGGGTTGTATTTATGCAAGTGATATTACTGTGATCTTCCTCTAACAGTACATACTAGGGATGGTCAAATTCACTATTTCGCATGTGTGCAATTTAAAATATCACAATGGGAATGCCTCGACTAATAAAGAGTGCACTGAATACAATTTGCTATGAAAGTGGGATGCATTGTTTCTAATATCATCGCATCAGAAATATGATTGATATGATGTATGACTACATATTTATTAGCAGCTTTGAGTATTTAGAACTGTGGCCAATAAATTTAGACCAATAATTTGAGATTTGGATCGCTTCCTCGTCTTTAAACTGTTCCTGCGAATGAGTCTCGCATGAGTTTCGAGGTGTGTGAGATGAGACTGTCCATCTTATTCCTGATCCCTGCACCAAGCCGTTTTATCACTTGGGTCAGCACTTGAGGTCCTTGCTGTCGGTCCACAATCATGAGATCAGATTCAACCTCCGCCCTGGTTGGCTGCACCAACAATTCAGTACAATTAAAGTTTTTTTTTTTCTTTAATCATTTTTACACACACAGTAATCAGGGCAGAGAGGACTACATGGCTCCATCACACCAACCACAATAGCGGGCTTTCCTGGAGGTGTCCCAGTTGGTATTCCGACTTGTACAAACAGAACGCGGTCAAGTCGGACGTGACGTCTCCCCCAGCTCCGAAATCCGACTTCCGAGTTAAATGGAAGGCAGCACACACCTAACATTGTTTTCTCCTTTTGTGTTCGTTTCCCTGTAGTCTGGTGATTGGACTTTCACATTTTAAGCGTGTCTGCGTGTTTTTAATAGCTGTATGCAGTGGTGTAACCGTTATAGCTACAATACTCAAATGTGCTAATGCTGCCGGCTAGTTAGCTTAGCCAACTTTATATGGCTATTCTGCGTAGCCGACGCGACCTTCAGGCTAATTATCTGTCCGTCCGTCCAGTTTCCATGGCGCTTAGGCTATGATTGGTAGCTGTAGCCAATCCCAGGTGACTTCGGGCGAGAGGCGGGGTCACACCCGGGGCAGGTCACCAGTCCACCGCAGTAGGCTAATGATCGTGTACATTAAACAACTCACCAAACAATAACGGACAGACCGCTTATCGGAACTAGACTGCGTTTCCACTTGTTAATGTTCCTACAATACGGTGTTTAAAGCACTGGTTGCTGAAGCAAAACCAAGAAGACTCTGTAACTCACCGCTTCAGGGGCGGCTCAGGGCGCTGCGTCCGGGCTGACGGCTCTCTGTTTCGGCTCCTCTCGTCTTCTTTCGCAGTAATTAATCCTCGCTGTCGGTGTGGAGACGGTGCAGGAACACAGTGGAAGTCGAGTTACAGCTAGAATCCCAGAGATATCACTGTGTCCAAGTTGATCGTGTGATCACAAGCTTGCAACTCTCGCAAATGAACGTAAACATCCAAGAATTTAAACACAAACATTCCAAATAGTCACGTGTCGGTCTCGATCGAGTCGACTCCGAGTCAATTCCTTAAGTTAACGACGGGAGCCGGCTCCTCTCTCTTTGTCTCTTTCTTTTTTTTTTGCTAATTAATATTTGTCCTACATGCCCCAAAGACAATCTTACACTGTTTCACTATTAAAATGATTTGATGCTGCTTGTTTGCACATTGTAATTTATTTTTATTACCTATATTTCATACCTGTTCATTGTGAGTGTCATGTGTTTGGAATGAGGAGTCGTTTGGGATTCGAAAGAGCCGGCTCTTATTGCTTAGCCGAGTGAAATGAACCGGTTCACTGAAGAGAGCCGGACTGGAATTCCCCTCACTGGTTCTCAACAAAGCATTGGCGCGAGCTTCAATCATTATTATTTTTGTTCATGCAGGAAGGAAAATCTAACAAAGTAAAAATAAGCCAGTATCAGTTCGCTGTTGGGTATCAGAGTCCTTATTTCGGATCAATAAATGTAAATATCAGCATTTGGAACTTCTGGGCACGTGAATGAAGCTGCTACATTAAATATCATTTGAGACTCTAAATGTAGTCTTAAGATATATGTATAGGATACAGTTTCTCAATCACGAGGTTGATGATCATCTTGATGCTACACAGAATAAAAGCTACTGTAGATCATCCATGCACTTCCCAGCACCTGGCTTTCAGCTGCACCGACCCACGGTCGTCTGAGCAAAAGCACAGCAATGCAAGGGCTATGAAGGTAAAACCAGGCTAATGCACACCTAACCAAATAATCCCTGGGATGTTTATTCTGCTAATCAAATGTTCACATGGTTATTTTATGGAACACCAAGCTAGCAGTGTACTTGTTAGGTCTTACAGTGAGGATATATGGTTCATGATCTCCCTCTTCTGGTGTGTGAATAAAATGTGAGCACACAGCTGTATCACACGTTGGGATAAAGGGATTTTCATAAAGGAAGGGGTCACCCTGTCTTTTAAACCATAAGCTGACCGGTAGTGCTACAATTGGTGTCTCTGAGAAAGCTTTAAGAACTGATCACATAGTACCGGTACTCTATTTCTGTGAAGTGGTTATTCATATCTTGTCCTTGAACACGCCTCTACAAAATGTTCCAGGGGATGTTGACTAAGCTTCCACACCACTGAGAAGTTGTGCTTGTGTTTTCTGTGCGCGTGCCCATGTGTGTGTGTGTGTGTATTTGTGTGCGTATGTGTGTATGTACCAACAAGAGAGTTGTTACATACCAAGAACTGAGAAAGTGATTAATGAACCCCATCTAAAGCTTTAATCATGGTAGAGGAGATCATTTAATTGTAATGAATAGACGTACGTAAACATCCCAAAGAAAGGACACACATGAAGGCAGTAGAACAAGAGTGAAGAGATACAAGGAATATATATATATATATATATATATATAGCCTGTTCAGATTAAACATCATACTGTTTACTGGAATGCTGACTGAATGCTATATAACCATGGAAAAAACCCACAAGGGGAATAGGCTAGGAACTAGAGTAAGAGGACTCATCTACTTTGCATGTATTCTTGTATGCATGGTGTGTGTGAGTGTGTGTGCAGTCCCTCTTGGCACTCGCATACATCTCCCCGTTCTGACAATAAATCATCATAAGAAAAAAAATGCTTGATTTTTTGCCTTTCATTAAACTCCAGCATTTATAAGCAATTAGGGTGGTTTCATAGGACCTGTGTTTTTCCCCCCAGAGACCGAAGCGTCATTTACTCACTAATGCCACAATCACAATGATGAAGAGAAAGCAAACACAAATGCATGTTTGCGAACAAACGCTCCAGTAGCAGACCACACTTTGGGAACCAGTGTAAATGTGAAATCGGCTGAAAAGGACAATATTGGAGAGCAAATCTTTGTAGACACACAGGGGCACAGTATAATGTAGGCAGTACACTTCCCTGAGTATTTGTGGACGATGGGAAGAAACTGGAGGACATGGAGGAAATCCACAAAAACGTGAAACTCCATACAGATAGCAGCTAGGGGTTTTTTTTCCCCTAAGGGTTTAACATTTAATATTCTAATATACTTCAGATATTAGCTTCTTAATTAGTCCTATGTCTCTGCATGGATTCCTAGGACTCCTGTCTTCTTGCCCATTTTGGTGCGATAAAGGTCACTCTGACACCATTCCTCACTACTTGACCTTCTCTGTATTTTTCCGCTTTTCGTATCTGTCAGCCATGTTATAAATTTATCAGAACCTTGCTTGCGATAGTGTGTTTAAAAAAAAATTACCCTTCAGCCTCGACACGTGCGGTGTGTGCACTGAATTAAGATCAACTTCGTGTCAACTATCCTAAAGCAACAACGCTATCTCCCGTCTCTCTGCTTTCAATAAACCATTCACAGCACTGCATTCGGTAAAATGCAAAAACATGTATACAAACAGCAGAGCGATATGGAGGGTAAATGGAAGCAAAGCAGCGTCTATGGTCAGAACATACATCATATGTCACTCCAGGGTGCTTATTGAGAAGGAAAGGCCTGTCTCCCTCTAGACTCAATCATGTGGCACCTGAGCCCTTCTGCGATTTCCCATCTGTTTATCAACACATCACGGGGCAGCTCCCGAGTTCTGCGCTGTCCATCAGAATCTCATAATATTTGAGTAGCGAAGAATGCAGAAGGTTTAAATGTTGCACAGTCATTGCAGGGGAAGATTTAAAAGCATCCAAAGTGGCATTTAAATGATATGGTAGGATGTGCAGGCAGGCTGGTGAGTCTTGAGAGCATTTGAATGTGTGACGTGGGGCAATTATTATTCAAACAGTTTATCTGAGCCTCTCCAGGAAGCTTCATCAAACAGTGTGACTTCTGACTGGGGATTTTGAGGTAAATGTCAGTTAAGTAAAAATAAAAGCTGAAGGAACCAGCAATTTGTGTCAGATCACTTAGAGCCATGTCGAGGCGTTTGGTGTTGCCTTCATCTTGCCACGGTTGTGACAGGCACAGCAAGCGTGCATCATGTGTGAGGGATTACAACGTCCCACTGGGGAGCCCCCCCTGCTATGCCCTGGTGGAAACGCACAGCGTCTCCATGCACTTCCTCCTTACACAGGATTGTGATTAATAACGGCAGCAGACGCAGTGTTCAACAGCCTGAAAACATGTACTGCTTATACGGAGCTTAAGCAGGGTCTGATTAGAAAGATCAAACCACAAAGGCAGAAGTAGATTTTCTGGCCATGTGCCTCTTTCAGTGAATTTGCCAATGATTCCATTTTTTATTTATGAAATACTTTTTCTTTTTTTTTTTATCCTATTCTAATTACATGTAACGGTGTGGAACATCTGCAAAACATGTTACACCATAAGCCTAAATGTTAAAAGTCTAAAAGACATCTGACCATCACACCCATATGTGGTTCTTACCCGAACTGTTGCCACAAAGCTGGAAACAAACAATTGCATAGAATGTTTTTGTATGCTGTAAAATTAATATTTTCCTTTGCTGGAACTACGAAGTCCAAATCTGTTCCGGGACGACAATGCCCCTGTGCACAAAGTGAGGTCCATGAAGAAATGCTTCCACAAGGTCGAGTGGAAGAACTCGAGTGGTCTTTGGAGAGCCCCGACCTCAACCCCACTGAACACCTTTGGGATAAACTGAAATGCTGACTACAACCCAATTCTTCTCCGCCGTCATCAGTACCTGGCGTAACTACTGCTCCTGTGGATGAATGAGCATATATCCCTACACACACGCTCCAAAATCTAGTGGAAAGTCTTCCCAGAAAAGTGGAGGTTACTATAACAGCACAAAGAGGACTAAATCTGGAATCGGACGTTTAATAAGTGCACAAGGGCATGTTGGTCAGGTGCTCACAAACGTTTGGCCATATAGTGTCGCACTATATAGTTCCTGTTATGGCTTACATTATAGTAGCTATAAAGAGTCGTCCCCTCACTCGCCCTTCTTTTTTCTTATTTGAAGTTAATAAAACAAAGACACAACAGCAAAAAATTGCAGCTTCTTACAAAAGAAACCACAAAGTGCAGAGTCCACTGTTGTGAAGACTTTCTTGTCACGGAAAAGTTATATAAGGGACAGCTTTATCTTTGACCATTGCAAAGCACTCACACTGGAGGACACTTTCTATAAAAGTTAAATAAATATCGCCTTACGAAAAACTTCCCTATATCAATGTTTGTATGTTTTCCTCACCCTTTTTTAATCTGTTTCTTATGAGGGGGAATCAAAAAGTAAAGGCCATTTTAACATTACGTGATAACCCGGAGAGCGAAAGACAAAGCATTGATGGAGTGGAGACAGCCGTCTTCTCCAGCGAAGAAGAAATTCAAAAGTCAGCTCTCACCAAAGAAAATCATGTTAACGTTCTTTTGGGACATGATGGTTCCTATTCTAGTGCATTTCCAAGCGCATGGGCAAACAATGAACAGTGCAAATTACTGTGCATTGCTGTGAAATGAACCTAAACCTGGAGCTCACAGCAACTGAAGAAGAATGCTGTCCAAAACAGTCTTGCTGCACCATGACAATGCACGTCCTCACACAGCAGCAGGGACAGTAGAGACAGTGCAACAGCTTGGGTTCAAACATCTTCCACGTCCTCCTTACAGCCCGGATCTGGAGCTGAGTCATTATCACATGTTCAGTCCACTGAAGGAGGCGCTGCGTGGTCACGGCTTCACCTCTGATGATGAAGTAAAGGAAGCGGCGCTCACCTGGCTTCAGGAACAGCAGAAGAACTTCTCTGTGGGAATACAGAAGCTTGAATGATACGACAAATGCGTCGTCTTACATGGGGACCATGTGGAAAAGTCATATCTTTAATTTCTCATTTTGATTCTTCCTTTTATGATACTTTGTCTATGAGGGTCATCCATCTTACAAAATACTTTAAATGAGCTGTTACTATGGAAACAACAATGTACAAAACTAAACCTATTGCAACCAGGACTATTATCAATCCATCCTCATCCAACCATTCACCGAGCCGTAGACAGGAGCGCTGTCATCCTGACAAAGCCCACGCCCGTCAGGATAGAAAATGTATCATAAGATAATCATGATCAGTCAGACGAACTATTGATTTTCACTAACTCTTCACTATATGTAGGGAGTATGGAAGTGGTGCCAAACCTTGCCAGCAAAAATACATGAACGACCCCCACATCGATTAGTAATCTGTAGTCACTTTACAGCAATATTCACCAAAGATGTACACATATGTTGTATATGATATAGTGTTCTTCTTCTATCGATCCCTGTTGACAGTCATTTAATTGTCTGTGATATTAAAGGTATGTTACTCTGCTTTCTCACTGAAAACATGCAGTCTGATCTTCTCTGGTGTCTACGAGGAGTGACAGTATTAATAACAAATGCTTATAAATTGTTAATAATTCATGGCTCTTTTCAGTAAAAAAAAAAAACCCCACACAATAGAGTGCATCAGCAGTATAGTCAAATGTAAAAAAGTCCATAATAATAAGGAACATCATGAACGGAGTGATGCTAGATATTGTAAGCCAGATTCTCCTAACTGACTTCTAGTGAAATGTATAGTATTTGTAATACATCACCTACATGGTCTACACCTACATTGGCAGACAATGGGTTTTGAATTTTAACAGATACGATACTCGTTTTTCAATGGAAAGAGAATATAATAGGGAATATAACAGACCAAGTTCTGAAGAGAGCCAAATCATAATTAAGTAGAAAAAAAAACACACAAAGGGACGGGGAAAATGGATATGTATAGCCTGCTGACTGGGATGACTAAAAACACAGTGTATTTCCACAGTAATGTATTTGCTTCAGTATCCGTGTGCTACGTTATTTGAATTTTGGGCTGATGAGCCTGTTGGTTTTATTTTATTGATTTGAATTCATAAATATTCATCACGCATGGATATTTACTCCAATATGCAAATCAAGACAACCCTCGAGAAGATCAGCATTCCTGGTTTTCAAATATGAGTAAACCCATGACAATTATCACAATAACCCACATCACATTCATATTCATTAGCTAGTTTCATCATGTGGAACAATATTGAGACAATTTTCAGGCTTGCTTTAGGTGATTTTGTTTCCTAAACATAATCCACTTCTGCAATAATTCAAGGATCATATTAAACAAAAGCAAGTAATGAAAACTTTTTATTACATTGAAAAACCTCTGCTGTATATTGCTGCATTGAAAACAGTGCAGGAGTCATTTTAAACAGTCGTGTATTTGGTTCTGGGGTGATCTGAAGGTCTGTTTCGTTTTGGCATGGTCGGTCTGATTGTTCAGTAGGAGCAGGTTTGTGCAAGGAATAAAACGTGACAGGACATGCAATTATAATTTAGCAGTGGTGTACTATAGCCCGGGCGGCACGGTGGCTCAGTGGTTAGCACTGTCGCCTCACAGCGAGAAGGTCCTGGGTTTAGCCCTGGGTTCGGCATGGGTGCCTTTCTGTGTGGAGTTTGCATGTTCTCCCCGTGATCGTGTGGGTTTCCTCCGGGTACTCCGGTTTCCTCCCACAGTCCAAAGACATGCACAGAGGGGATTAG
>JAQLOM010000009.1:13025528-13039638 GCA_030068315.1 Chrysichthys thysi | reverse complement strand
ACACACACACACACACACACACACACACACACACACACACACACACACACACACACACACACACACACAGGCTTATTAAAGCAAGGGCTGACCAGTGACACATGATGCATGGTTCTGGAGGCACTGATCCTCTCTCCACAGGAAGGTGTCTGGCCGTGGAGATGTATGAGCGGCGGGTGCACTGGGCAGGAGCATCACTCAGGTGCCATGCTAATGGAGAGGCCAGCGCGCACACACACACAAAGCCAGTGACAGATGGCTTGTCAGGGGTCCGCGTGGTTATTAGATAGCTGCAGTAATGCTTGACCTCCTTTGCTCTGATGCTTGTCCTTCATCCGCCCCACAGGAGCAGAGAAGCTTTAAGGAGACACGGAAGAAAAGAGCAAGTCTGAGATCATGAAACATAAAGTAGTGGTGCTTTGTTCAATTTCACAACTGGCACAGGATATCAGAATATATGACTGCAGCATAATATCGGTCATGTATCCGAATGTATGAGTTGATAAATGACCTAAGACAGACACTTATACAGATGTACAGATGTATGACCTATATACAGCCTATCAATAATTTGAATTATTTAATAAACAAAATATCTCATTATTATTGTCAGCATTTTATTTACAGCAAATAGCAAACTGCAAAATACAATTCCCAGGCTAACTTCAGGTGATAGTGAAAAGAAAACTGAAGCTTTTATTCCCCACACAAATATGGAACAGCTCCTCTTGTAATCAAGTTAACAAGGTGGCCTTTATTCAACTACAGTTTGTCTGTGTTAACTGTTTACAAACAGATCCAACATGTTGCGACATGCAGTTAGCATTAGCTAATCAGTGTAACTGCCAACATCCAAAGTAAGTCTCCAGCTAACTAATTAGCATTACAGTACAGTTGAGCCTCTCATCTACAGACACCGCATTAACAAAATGAATACATAATTAGCCAGAATGTCTGGTACGAAAGTTTAAAAATCCCAGGTGTTGCAAACTGAGTCCAGCAGTTCAGCAATTGGCTGCTAGGTGGCGGTGGCATGCGTGCTATTAGTTGCTTACAAGCGTCGCTTGAGCTGTGGTCATTGTGAAGCTACACTGTTTTTTCGGCGATTATCTGGTGTTTTTCACTGTTTTTCTGCCCAGTGCCATCATTATGCCACGCAAAGATAAGTCTAGTGGTAAAAGAAAGTGTGTCAAACTTAGTATTGGTGAGAAATTAGAGCTCATTAAGAAGTCTGGTGTTTGTGTCTCCCATGTGTGTGAGGAGTATGGTGTGAACACACATAAGGGAAATGACCTTTACAATTGTATTTACATATTTATTTACATGAGTATTTAATGTACTTACCTATTTATGTTGGTCGTTATGCTGCTTGTCATGTGTACAGTACTTGGGTGGCACTTTTATGGACCTTAGTGGTGTTTTTCCTTGGATTTCCATTATTTTATCCCCCCACAC
The DNA here is from genome assembly GCA_030068315.1 of Chrysichthys thysi. NCBI lineage: Eukaryota > Metazoa > Chordata > Actinopteri > Siluriformes > Claroteidae > Chrysichthys > Chrysichthys thysi. The sequence continues at coordinate 13,038,183 of JAQLOM010000009.1, read as the reverse complement.
TAAAACACTTCACATCATTGGACTATTCAAGCCAACGGACAACCCCTCCCCCCAATTAGTCCGTTAATGAGAGGATCGACTGTATACACATTATTGTTAGTGTTAAAGAGCCAAGTGTGAAAACATTATGCTACCATAAGGTAGCAATACAGTAATCCCCTGCTATATCGCGGTTCATATTTCGCATCCCGGCTATTTGCGGATTTTTATTTACAATATATCACAAATTTTTTTTTTGCGGATTTCCCTGGTATTCTAAAACATAAACATTCATTAAAATGGAGTAAAATATTAATAATATAGAAAATACAGCACAGTGTATCTCATATTTACACAAGAGACAAAGAACACAGTGTTGTTTATGAAAACGTGGCGTGGGGATACTGAAAAAAAAATGGCTGGAGGAACGAGTCGGGCCAATAGGAATGCCCTATTCATTTAACCTTGGTTGTGATTGGCTGCTGGCTACGACGTGTACGGTTGGGGAGAAGCAACCAGCATTCGCCAACATCCAGTTCTTCGCCCGTAGCAGAACTCACTATAAATGTGATGTTTCTACAAATTCTACACAGAACTCACCTCACTATATGCTCGTAAATGTTTTCTTTATGTGTTTAATTGTGTAGCACTTAAACTATTTTTTTTAAAGCATTAAGGTGGCGTCGTGTATCGCTGATTTTCAACTTTTGCGGGACGTTTTGGAACGTAACCTCCGCAAAAGACGGGGATTCACTGTATAACAGATTGCTACTACATAAGCAAACTAGCTGCTAGTTAGCTTGCTAACTAAAATACAAGTGCAATTATACCTGAGTGTGTAGAGACAGAAATCAGAATGGTATGCATTTATCACATTACTAGATTCCAGGATAGGCAAAACATATTTGTTTATGGACAGAGCTAAAAAGTCAGTGAACTTTGCTAAGCAGTCCCATGCACATACTTCTGCATTCTGCATTTATGTAACTCCAACACCATGTTACTCCAAATTCACATCGGATGCATCGATAATGTTTTTCCCCTGAAATCTATGCAAGTTGAGACTCGTAATGAATACTGGACATGATGTATGACTAATACAGTTGTTAAACCCTTTACTGAACTATTGATCAGCTACACTTTAATTAATTCTGGCCTCTCTTTTCATGTCTCTGTGTTCAGTCCTGCGGCTCCGAAGATCGAGATCATTGATTGGTTCAAATTATTATATCAGCACGATAAGCTTAATAACATCTAAGGACACTAGAGGACATCATGACAGAAATGCAATAACTGGGTTCAGTATAGACAAACCATAAAGGAGGATTATAGATATGCATGTGTGTGCATTTGCATTGCAGTTTACATGTGTGTGCATGTGTGTGTGAGACATGAGATGTCAGGAGTAGCAGGACAAGCAGGGGTTGAGAAAAGAAGTGCCAAAGAAAGCAAGGAAGCCATCTTTCACTTTCACGTCTTCAGGCTTTGGCCTGCCCCTGCCACCCAGCTGTCACACAGTGAGTCGTGACTGACAGCTCGCCTAAGACTGGGGATCAGGTGTGTGTCAGATGTACATTTACGCCCACATGCCTTTGAGATCTTTGGGTGGATAAAAGTCAATGAAGGCTTTGGGAAACAATAGTGTTAATCTCAGATGAAGATACAATAAAAAAAAAGAGTGTGCCGAGTGACAACATAATTATCTGAGAGGAGTTCTCATGACTTCTTGTGTAAGCCTGTTGACTTTTCTCACCATTGCAGGTATTGGAGGAATTTAATTACCATGACATGAGTGCTTAAAATAATTGTTCAGGTAGTCAATGTTCACTATTAACAATAGGGAAGGTAAAAAGAGAGTGCACAACTGTCTCATAATCTCAGGTCGGGAAGCCAAAAAAATATGAAAACTTCCCCATAAGCAAAACAGATCATTCCAAACAGACCCAAAGCTACAGCGCTGCCTAGGTGACATGGTGATTATTTTCTAAAGGTTTGGACACAAATTAATATACAGTGGTACCTTGACATACGACATTAATTTGTTCCAGGAGCGAGGTCGTATGTCAAAAGTGTCGTAGGACAAATGGAATTTCCCCATTAAAATGAATGGAATTACTAATGATTCGTTCCAAACCCCCAACAAAACACACCAATTTCTTTTGTTAAGTGTTTTTAAATAAGAGAAATGTACTATATAAATAACAAGTAATGTATAAAACAATAATAAAGCATAATAAAGGTGAATGTAAAGAAATAAACTGGTTTAATTAAGTGTACTTTATCTTGAGGATCACAAGAAGCGATGATGGAGGCGGAGCAGTGAGGTGTAGGACGGACGTTGGTGGTGGGAGGAGGAAGAGATTGTCGGAGGAGGTTTGTTTACGTTACGTACGTCGCCCTCTATTGCCAACTGAACACTTGCTATACGCTTACAGAACATCGCTAAATTTATTCTACACTTTCTGTATCGTTAAACTTATGCTACACTTTAGCGCTAAACTTAACTTAATGGGAGAATTACTCCGCCCATACTCCATGCACAAGTCCGTCATGAGCAACACCTTGAGCGTGTTTTTCAGTGATTTCCCGCTTTATATCTAAGGTAAGTGGCCTCTTCTTTTTCTCAGCACCAGCCTTCCTACTCACTTTATTCAGACCCATGATGAAAATGCAGGGTACAGGACAAATAAAGTTCCAAAACAGCACAAAGAACACAAAACGAAGCGAGAAATGCTGCGGTGATGCTTACTCAGCGAGCTCGACACGTGATCTGTAGGTCGGCTTGGGGCAAACTGGGACACGGGAATGCGTAATGGCGATGAAATCATCAATGTTGTATACCAAAAAACTGTCATATCCCAAAGCAAAAAAAAGCCAAACATCAACGTCATATCTAGGAAACGTCGTAACTTGGGTCGGTCATAAATGAAGGTACGACTGGATTAAGGCCACAAGTTAAGCTTCTTGGGACCTACTTCACGGCCATGAAATGCTTAATTCATGGCAATGATAGTATTTTAAAATGAATGAGAGTCAGAGTAATTAATTGAACACCACTGTAGCAACAGTAAGCATGGAGACAAGTGATAAGTCTTCAAGTTTTCAAACGCTTCCTTTCGGATTCTCACTGCCACTTGTAAAAACGTGCTCCGTAGAGGTTTGTCCATTCTGGGCTTCTGTAGCGGCGCTACAACATGGAAACGCCGTAGACGTCACCAGCTCCCTACGTAGATACAAAGGGCTCATTCTAAGCTTACAAAAACACAACAATTTGCATTTATAGGTAATTATACACTAATGAATCCCATAAGTAAATTATAAGTGGAATATATACTCTATTTTTGCTAATAGATACTCTGAATATCCTACATGGTGGACCTCTGAGCAAATGCTCGAATTTAATAAACCCATATTAAGTCCTTGGCTCAAGTTACAAAATTACAAAAATGTTCATTTAAGCTATGTTCACATTACCAGCTTCTATTTTATGCAATATTGGATCTGTTTATCTTGAGGGTTCAGATTCATATCTGCAAGTGACCCATATTTGTCACTGAAGAGAACATGCTTGTCCCCTGAAACACCCTGTAGACACAAATTGAATTCTTGGGCAAAATTGCTCAAACTGATATAACAAATATCACGTAAATAACTCACTTCCCAGTCCTTCCACGGAACAGATTCACTGCTGGAGCTGCCCTTCATTGTCGTTTTGCTGAGCTGCCGATGCTGTACGATGATGACAGAAAAAGCCACATGAATTTTGATCTAACCGTTCTCATTAACATCCCATGGCCGGATATAGGATCTACAGTATATCCAACCTAGGACTGCATATGAAAGTGACTCAGGTCTGATTTGAAAAAGGAAAAAAAAAATCTGATTTTTGTGAATGGGAAAATGTGGTAAATGGGTGGAAAATTAGGTTTGTGTCACTTCAACCTGGAAATGAGAACCTAACATAAAAACTTAGTTTGAAATATTAATAATATACCTGGCTTTTGGCTAAGCGATATTAAAAAAAAAAAAAAAAATCAGCGCTACCTCAGAGGCTCCATACAACACAATGTAATGGAAAGATATAGAGTAATATCCAAAAACCTGTCTGAACCTTTTTTGGTTTAAAAGTCCTTAACAACTTTCCTCATTTCTCTTCCCTGGTCTGGTAACGAGCAAGGGAGCTCCTTTGTGCTGATCTGTGGAAGGGGGGGAAGAGTGTCAGAGATGGAGATTGAGTGAGAAAGGTGTCACTGTGAGAGGAAATTCAGGGCAGAGTGTGCCTGACAGCTGAGTACTATTAATCACAAAGTCACCTGGGAGCAAGACAGACAGGGGGAGCGAAGGAGAACGGAGAGCGAAAGCGAGAGAGCAAGGTGAGCATGAAAAAAGATGATCTCTCCTTTGTAGGAAGAAGACGAGTTCACGGGCTTCTTCCAAACCACGCCGAGGCATTGATTTAACACACGTTTCTCATACGCGGCGCCCCTCGCGCACACGCACGCTTGTGCTCGCATAGGGTGAGAGAGACACGGCAATGATGGATCACTGACAGTGGCTGGTCAGTGGCTGACCTCTCTATTCCTGAAAGTGTAATCTGTGTCTCAAAATTCCCGTGTGTGGGAAAAGGGAGTGTGCGTGTACATTTCCACATGCACAGAGAAACTTTCAGTGCCTGAAAGGGTAGCATTTATGGTCACACACTTGTGGCAGGCTGGTCTTGACCCGTGCGGTTAAAAGTCTGCAGGCAATTTGAAAGAGAGCACTGTATCATTATGGCCTTCCAATAAATCCATTACATGCCCCACTTTAGAAACAGAGCATGTACACTAAACTGTGGAGACACTTTGATTTGCCTCTCACCATAAACCAGAGCTATTGCTTTGAACAACCCAGATGTCATGAAGCAGTTACTCAGCCTCCAGCGTCTAATCATAAAACTGAACTCGGCTCAATTACAAACGTAGTTGTGATTCGTTTTATGAGGAGTGAAGATGACATCAGGCTCAACCCTCAGGTTTATTGCCTTCAATGTTTAAACCTTTACAGCACGATGCCGTGAGATATCGAGAGCGGTACAGAACCCTCTGTGTACTCAGGTTCAATTACTGTTACTTAAATAGGACTGAATTAGGAGCAAAATGAGTGCAGATGAGTACTTAGTAAGAACATGTTTATTCATGAGGCCGTGGTGATGGCGGTCAGGAGATGAAAATCATTCCGTTAAAACAAACCTTGATGAGTCAAACCTTATTACCATTTGGACTTTCTTATACAATAGAGTATGACTCCTGTCTGCAAAAGTCTGCTTGCTAGCTGGGTCAGACTGCTAATGTTGGCTGTTAGTGTTATAACAGACCCGACCACCACAGCGGACTGCAGTAGACGTTCCCAAGATTAATGGGCATGGGTTTAAAGCACAGGAGCATGATATACAGTACTGAGCAAACATCTTAGGCTGTAAAGATGACTTTAAAAATAGTGAGATTCAAGAAAAATACTACAAGGTGGAGGAACTGTAAGAAACTGAGCAAAGTCGGTATTTTGTGTGAAGCCCCACGTTTTTTTTTTTTAGTAAATAGTCATCCCAGGAATATTTTGTGATGTTTTATCAGCTAATGAGTTGGTAAATTGTAGTGATCACCTTGGAAATTTTGCCACAGTTCTTCTGGAGATTTTGACCGTCACATCTGATTGGGTTTTTTTTTTTTTTTTTTTTGCATGTTAGTCCCATACAAAAAAGTTTGTGCACTGACTCGTCTCGTCTTCTGCCGCTTTATCCTGGTCAGGGTCACGGGGGGAAGCTGGCGCCAATCCCAGCTGACATTGGTGAGAGGCGGGATACGCCCTGGGCGGGTCACCAATCCACCAAAGGGCGACACACAGAGACCAACAAACCACTCACACTCACATTCACACCTACAGGCAATTTAGAGTCGTCAATCAGTCTAATCCACTCTGCGCATGTCTTTGGACTGTGGGAGGAAACCCACGCGCACACAGGGAGAACATGCAAACTCCACACAGAAAGGCACCCATGCCGAACCTGGGTTGAACCCAGGACCTTCTCGCTGTGAGGCGACAGTGCTAACCACTCAGCCCCTTGTGCACTGACTCAATAATGCAAAATTCCTAAAATAAATATCTCTAACAAAAGTCTATGTCAGACCTTTGTAGAGTACCATAGTTATGTTTAATTGTCGAACCTACATGATGTTACATTTCCAAATTTGTAAGATTTCGCGTGAATAAATTCCTTGGAATTCCTCGTATTCCTTGTTTATTGGTTTTCCCGCTAGCTTGTTTAGATTTCACGACTTTCATTTCGTGTGATCAGGTTCCCCTTATCACAATGGCGCAATGCTTGAATGGTGAAAAACATGATGCAGGTAGAATGTGATTTCAGTGTGATTTCACTCATAACATGCGCACGCACTCAACCATTCTTAACCCATGCCATCAGTTTTAACCCGGCTCAGGTGCCATTTTTACAAGATTCTTAATGGACAATGGCTTAATTTTGCTGTTATTTGAGTAAAGAGATGATTTTTTTTTTTTTTGCAAAGAATTAGCAAATTGCATGAGAATATTAAGGGCATTCTAATGACTTTCTCAAAATTAGAATTTAATCATTATTAAACTGAATAATTCATTTTCAATCTATTTGAGTAACAGGGCTGTACGTCAATATCACAGTACAGTGGAACCTCTGGTCACAAACGCCTCCGAACGCGAACGAATTGGTTCCCGACCACAAAGTCTGCCAAAATTTTGCATCTGTTCACAACCACATAATCGGGAGCCAAACAAACACAGCCTCGGATATTTTCCCCTTCTGCTTCGTACGCACCAATGTTTTCCCATTTTCTGTTTGCGTATTGCGTACCTAACAAAGACACACATGTCAGTCAGACGCGCGTTCGTTGGCTGTACAGGAACATCCTCCCCACCCATCTTCCTCCTCACATCCTTAATGCAAGAAGTCGACTCATGCAAGGTTAGTTTTCTTGGTTGTTTACAGTAAGTTTTTGCACAATTAAAGATTGTTCAAACTTAGATTTTTTTTTCTGTGCTTAAAACTCATTTAAAAACTGTTCACAGCATTTTTTCGTTGTGTTTCTCTGCATTTTTGCTCTATGAGCCTTCATTATGGGTCCCAAGAAAGTGGAAATGGTAGTGAGAGTAAGAAGCCTAAGCGTATAACAGTTGAAATAAAGAAATGATCGCAAAACATGAGAACCGCCACCGTATCCCTCCGCCACCGTCCACCTACGCCATCGACTACGTATCCACCGCAAAGGTAACGTACATTAAAATCATCTGTCTATTCCATTTAGTTTTATTTTTCTATAATAAAGTTTATTTTCATTTTATTCTATGTTTTATTGCCACACATAAACCCCTAATACACTTTAAAAACATGTTTTTGAGGCTGAAACACGTTAATCGCATTTACATTCGTTTCAATTTAACCTTTTATCAGGTTAAGAACCGTATTTGGTAACTTCCACGGACATCCAAAATGGCTCCCCATGCCTCTCCATGATGTCGTAGAACCACATATGGAACCATCCTAAATGAATGTTAAAAGGATTCACACATTGGTGCAAAGATAATATGATTGATTTAGAATCATTTTAAATTCCAAAGCATTTCAAAGTGCAGTTACGTGTAGTTGACCGAAGGTTATTATTATTAGTGTTTAAAAGTTGTTTTTTAAACATGCACATAGGTTTAAAATGTCTTTTACCTTGATTTTCCTGCCCTGTGCTCACTGGCCACTTTAATAGGTACGCCTCTCATGTCAATCATGTGGCAGCAGTATAATGCATAAAATCATGCAAATACAGACCTTGTACTTCAGTTATTTTTGATCAAACATCAGACTGGGGGGAAGAAACTGCACTGTTCGATATTGGATAAAGACCAGTCTTGGTGAGCCCATGCCCGTTGCATCCTCAGATTCATCCGTCATATATGCTTGAACTAGTTGTTTCTGCCCGCAGAACTGCTCCTCACTGAATGATTTTTGTTTTTCGAACCATGCTTTGTCATCTCTAGAGAGTGCTATGCATGAAAACTCCCAGCAGATGAGTATGGTAGTTTGCATTGTGCTCCTGCGACATGATTGGCTGATTTCATGAATCAGCTGGTGTCCAAGTATTCCTCTTAACCTGGCCATTGAGCGCACTGGTAAATCTACCACTGGCAAATCAGTGGGACACAATGTGTTTTTTAGGAATGCGTCTAACTGTGGAATGTTTCAAATCTAGAATCACTCCAATGTTACATAAAATGAGTAAAAGCTAGCACGTTATACTGTATATGCTAGACCAGTGTGCTTACATACCATCCCCCTAGTGTTCATTAGAACTGACAGTTATGTTAAGTAAGAAAAGTGCAGTGTAACAAAAAAAATAAAGTCAGACCATTTTTCACTAGATATTGTGGGTGGTCCACATGTGTGCAAGCGTATGAGCGAATAGGTGTATGCCTGAGTGCATCGGAACAGCTTAAGTTAATTTTAACATTAACTCTACATTACAGTTGATTCAGGCGTATTATTTCAACTGTCATCGCTGCAATATTTTCCTTTCCGCAGCCCTCAGCTGTACAAACGTGGACCTGCGAAGAGAGCAGAACTCACCGAAAAGCCCTTCCAACACATAATAACGGGTTTAGTTTCTCCTGCTCCTCGCCTTCATTAATTTCATCTGTGTGTCAGCGGACCACACTCATATTCCGACCGCCTAATGGAAGAATAAGCATCTCGATGGCAGGAAGACAAGAAAAACTAAACACAGAGGATATTAAAGGTCATTGTAATTATGTAATCCCATCCTTCGGAGTTCAGCTTCTGACAGGCACATAAATCACGAGATGATTTTGTTGTAAAAGCAAAACCGCAGCCTCTGTGATCAGAGGGCGAATCTGGAAGGAAGTGATGAGTAGGATAATCCCGTCAAATAAATACGGCACGACGTGAAAGAAGTGCTTTAAAAGTGAAATATGTCTAGATAATAATCTGGACGCGTGCACACATATGCACCTTTCTTTCATTATAAGAAAGCAGGGCAATCAATGTCCATATTTGTAAGTGGAGAATGAGGAGTTACATGGTGAAACCAATTGGACCATATCATTGTACTGAGTTTTGTAGCCTCTGAGTCCAGGACACACACACACACACATCCACATCCACTGTGAGTGTGGATGTGGCTGTTATCGTGCGGAGATGCCAGTGAAGCGTGGGACAGCGTGACGGCCTTGCGACTGTCCCTTTGCCGCACTCGGCACACATTAGCCCCAATGACAACTAGCGCTGATTTATGACTCCAATTCTCCTCAACACACACTCACTCTCTTTCTGTGCGTGCGTACTCCCTGGAGTGATTGATTATCCTGTCTGTTCTGTCTGTGATATTTTTGAAATGGAATCTCTCTCTGTAACCTAAACCCCACTGTCCTCTCTCTCTCTCTCTCTCTCTCCCTCTCTCTCTCTCTCGTTCTTTTTTCACCTTCTCTCTTTTATCCTCCTCCTTCCTTCTGTTCCCAATTCCTTACATCTTCTCCCAGAATGAAATGCGAGCGTACTGGAGATGGAGTTAACAGAGAGCGGCTCACCGCAGACTCTATTCGTACTGTACTGTCAACAAAGAAAGCGAGAGATGGAAAAATATTAATCTAGCCTCGTGTGATTAATTCATAAGGAAAATTACAAGCACATGCGCCGTTGCAATTAATTTTTCATTACTTAATCACTATAATATTCCCTCAACGTGAGAGTAGCCCTTCATCATTATGTGTGTCAAGAAGAAGCATGGCTGCATGAAATGAGGAGCAGGAAGTGCTTTAAAAGAAGATGAATGATCGAGCATGGAGGAATCATTAGCCTTGTCGCCCCCCCACAGAGCCTCATGCTGACGCACACTTCAAGACTTGGCTAAGCTCTATCTCTCTATCTCTCGTTCTCATTTGTATTCTTTCTCTCTCTCTCTCTCTCTCTCTCTCTCTCTCTCTCTCTCTCCAGTGCCACTGATGATGAATGGAAGGCCAGCGATGCAGTGGGAGCTCGGAGCACTTAGAATAATGCCTGTTTAAGCACACTCCTCAATTACACCATGACTCTGCCCTACACAAAGGAGACAGCGGAGAAGTGGGTGTGCTCAGTGCTGCTACAGCGATACCGCAGACTGCACCACTATACCTTGACACCATGCTTGGCACCATCCATTCATATCGAACAACAAGCTTGTTAACCCCTTGAAGTTACATCTTAAAGCTAATTATCCAGTACAATGAGTTAGCCCTATTTAATGACGACAGTGAAACTTAGACAGGAGAGGTGGCCTGAACCTCTTAGAACAAGTTTAGCCATTTGCTGGCTTCTAGAGCTAGTCTAACTTCAGGGATTCATTCACCAGTTTAAAGCATGACTTTATCAGATTACAGACAAAAAGGCATACACTGTACCGGTATATGTTTTATTACTTTTAGCCAGTTATTTTGAGTGGGGAGCTGCTCAATGAAGCTTAGCTTTAACACTGGGATTAGCATTAGTAATGGAGTTCTTTGCAGTGTATTGCAAATGAGAGAAAAACAGATAATTTGGTTTGTTTTGTTTTTTAACATAACGTCCCCCTATATATTCCCAAACTCCTACCTACTAGCTAACTCTCCCCTGTAAACAAGCTTCCTCCAAGACACATGAAGCCATTTTCAAACTGTTGCTCATGCTGCATCACAGGGCAATGTAACACACTCAGCAGAAGGCACTGTCTACCCTCTTCCGCATACAGAGGCTCACAGGTACCCACAATTGCCTGGCGTCTCTATTGTGTGTCAATATTGTTCTCTTGAGTCAAACACATGATTGGCTAAACATAATCTGAATCCTTTTTGTCTTAAGCCCTTCCTATTTTTTTAGAATATGCTTTAAAATTACATTCTTTCTTTCTTTCTTTTTGCATCTTATCTTATTCTCATTAAAGCAACATTAATTGCTCAAGTTGTTGTCATGGTGAAAAAACTTGTGCTGCCCCCAAGCCCTTGACATCATGACTCTAGAGACCAAGAGTATTTTGGTTGTTGTTAGGGTACTCATAATCAACAAATTATTCGCATGGGATCCTCAAACTAATGTGCTTGCAGTTATTGTTGGAAAAAATCAACAATGAATCAGTAGTCTGAGAAGGAAACAACTGTATTGCAGGCAATTACAATATATGGGAGCTACGGTACACTGCTAATACTAATGCTCGCAAAACTTGAGCAACTACACACAGAGAATAAGGAGCGTAAAAGCAATAAAATCATGTATCTCTCACGCTGAACACGATCATTTATTTGTGCTATGAATAGACACTGAAGGATTTGACATTGGCTGGTGAAATATGTTCATAACGCCAGAAGTACTTCAAACTTCAAAATCCTTCATGGTTATTATTTTAATGCTGTGCATTAGGAAACTCCCACGCCTTATTAAAAAACAGTTTGGCTCGCAAAGTGGTGGAAATGTAAGCCAGTTCTTACCAAGGCTGACTGGTTCCCTGCACCACTACCATGTCTGTGCTGCTGATTTTCACTCATTAAATACAAACTCATTTTATGCACATCAGTACATCATCACTCATTTGTCTGAGGGCTAGGCCTGATTTGTTGCCATTTTCCAAAATGTTGCACCATCTCTTTCATAAAAGATTATTGGCTTAATGTGTTTATTTTAGCAGCAAATCTTATTGTTTTGCAATCAACCCTTTGAATTTGTGGGGAAAAAAGCCAATGCAATGAGGTTAAGCAGGAGACAGCACGTATATACTGTATATATACCCAATATGGATCAGCCATTAAATCTCCTGACCTCCATTATGTCTCTGCAGTGTCTCGAGCTAAGTTATCAGACTGCACTCAGACGCATTTGCTCAGCATCCAGTATTTCTGCCACCGCTCCTCCATATGCAGTAGGCCACTCATTAAATCAAGGGCCATTATTTCAGCTTTTATAGGAAAATCACTACCGGCAATTTGCTCACTCTCATAAAAAGCTAGTTCCAGGTAGTGCTTGTAGGAGTTCAGTCACGCGCCAGGCCGTGCTTCATGGCTCGCTGTAAAGCTGTGGGCACGGTGACAAAGGCAATAACTTCTTTAGCCACACACTTATTTAGGGGAAGAGATCTGGCCTTGAAATAGAGCCATGTCCGCTCCGAGCGACAAAGGACAAACAGTGTGAGACTCCATTTATGCATGTGGGAAATTTTGAAAAGGCCTGTAAATATACGAAGCCTGTGGTAATAATCACAGGCTTTAATGAACTGGCAGTGGGTTCCTCTTTTACTTGTCTTTTATTGCTTTTGTATTTTTCCTTGTATTTACTACATCCAGATGGACCTAGAGGCAGTATAGATTTTGACTGCAGACCATAATGTCAGACTTGTGCCCAAAATGGATTTTTCATCAACAGGTGCTTTGGCCAAGCTGGTGCTTTGTCCCAACCAGGAGCTTCTTCCCAAACACTGACTTCTGTCTGACCTGGGGCTTCTGCCCAGCCAGGGGCTTCTGCCCAACCAGGGGCTTCTGTCTAACCTGCGGCTTCTGCCTAACCTGGGGCTTCTGTCTAACCTGGGGCTTCTGCCCAACCAGGGGCTTCTGTCTAACCTGGGGCTTCTGCCCAACCAGGGGC
>JAQLOM010000009.1:13004106-13015202 GCA_030068315.1 Chrysichthys thysi | reverse complement strand
AGACACATTTCTGCAAGGATCTCTCCAGGTGAAAGATGCAAGTAGTAGTGTGGGTGAGACCCTCGTCTGGGAGCGATCACGTAATGAGCACAGCTAATCGCACGCAGTTATGCTGAGTAGTGTGAAAAGGTCAGTGAGTCTGAGATTTTGAAAGTTGCATGGTGTGCACTTAGCATAAAGTATTGCAACATAAAAAGTTTTGGGGCTATTAAAAGAAAAAAAAAAGATTCAAGGCTCCAGCTCCCTGCACTGGGTTACGTCATTGGGTTGTCCGTAATGAGGAGATAATAGTCGCACTATATAATCCTTGGTGTGTTGCGAGTGATCGGCATGACTCAGACATCATGTTGAGTGAGAAATTATTGACGACTTGCAGGTGAAGAACCTGTCACTGATGTGGCATTAATAGGATTTTCGAGGCAAAAACACTCGTTTGGGTAGACGCAAGAATATAACGTTTTGTAGCTTCCCTTTTATGAATCAGCTGCACAGTGGCACATTTCAAACCGAGAGGAGGTGTGCGCTATTACTTCAAATGTCGTTTAAGCTATGGCTAAATAAATAAGAAATTTACTAAGTATTTGCAGGCCACATCCAATCTGAGCTGTTTCCACCATGACTCTTTTGTCCCCACCCCCGGAAAGTACCTGAAATATGAGCACCACAATGTGTGCGTCTGTTAATATGCCAAAATATCATACAGAGCTTTTATCCATTGCGGTCATGGTGTGTATCCGTAAATGCCAAAGCAATCAAACACTGCAATGGTGGCTTAGTGTTTGTGTTCTGCGTGTGTGAGAACAAGAATATACCTTTGTGTAGTGCTGATTTATTGACTGCCACCATCATGCTTTTATTATTTTCCCAGCTATGACAGATTGTCTCACAGATTGAGTGCGTTCATAAATTTATGCGCCTGTGGATGGAGCGTGTGGTGGAGGGTGAGTGTCTGTATATCTGCACGTCTTTGGTTGGGAAAAGTGCGTGTGTGTGTGTATGTGTGTATGAGAGAGAGACACACAGAGTCTGTGCTCTAGGGAGTGCTGTTGAACAGGCACATTATTGCTAATGAATGCTAACAGGACCCAAACAGATGGCATTTAATTGCATAAAATATGATGTGCAGGCACACAATAAGGCACCATCACTCTGTTTTACCACATATCGAGGACTTTAATTACAAACCTGACCCAGCATTCACCCTACACACACACACACACACACATGTACAAACACACACTTTTTCTTTTATACTTGTATATCAGTTAATTTTCTCATATGGTAGGTAATGGTGCGGTATACCAATATGACATTATATTGTGATGAATAACTCTGTCGTAGTCATAATATTATGCTCATCGTATGATGCTGCAAAAAAAACAAACAAAAAAAAACCCAGAAAAACTCTAGACGTTTTTAAGCAATATTTGTTTAGTATTTCTTCACTGACAAACTACTGAAGACTATGATTGACCCACTTAACAAGTTAATTTTCAGCACATATTATAATGCAATAGATTATAAAGTGTTATATTCCATTAAATTCGATTCTTCTTTTTTGACATAGCTGAAATACAAGCCTTACTTCCCTGCTGTCAAGTTACATGACCATTACTTCAATCACAGCACATAAATTTCAGAATTCCACCAAAATGTCTTCACAGCACTACTCGGTGGTAAACTCTCTTAATTGCCCATCCACCAGGTCTTAGTGAGCAGAAGTGGTTTTGTGTCACCTCCCCCTAGGCGAAATCTGAATGGTTTGTCCCATTTATAGGCATGTCATGTTGAGAAGGCTTGGTGAGCGGATGGGCAGTAAAGGCAGCTTGGCAAGATTACGATGTTTGATGGCGGAGCAGTTAAGAGTCGTAGGGGGCAGATTTACACCCCGTTTACAGAAAAAGCCTCGTAAAGTGTAATTAGTGAGGGCCTAAACAGGAGATAGTGTTCCCAGTTATCTAATTAATCACCTTCAGACAGAGCATGCCCCCCTCAGTGTGCACACACACACACACACACACACACACACACACACACACACACACACACACACACACACACACACACACAGAGTATTCTGTTGTGTATCTGTTGGATTTGTCTATGGCTCCTCCTAATTACAGGAATAATCAAACATTTCTCAATCTGATCTTTACAGTATCTAATATGTCTGTAGGGTTTAGTGTACACAGCAGGCAGGAATTTCAACATTAATGGCAAAGCAACAGAGTTTTGAATCTCACTTATAATGGAAGTCTGAGGAAAGTTTTTGGAGCAGTCAGTAAACGTTAATGGAAATGGTCCCTGGTAAAATGTGGTGACTTTCTGCCTAGCAGAATGTTCATACTGAATTAGATTTATGTTTTCATATTCTATTTGGAAATTGTTAACTGTTAATAACCAATATTCTTTCAAGTGGCGCCATTACGTACTTTACGTCACTGGGGGTTTTCATTCTCACTGCCGTCACAAAAAAAGGCCATTACTCCAGTGACAGTAATAGCAGTGAGAGTAAGGTAAGATGTATTCTCCAATAAGGTGTCAACAGCATCTCGGAGTGAAGATCATTAATCCCAATAGGATCAATAAATTATTCTGTTAAATCCCATTTTCGGTTCATTTCTTTTTTTCTGGAAGATCAAAAGGTCTAAATAATCAACAAGAAAAACTGGATAAATTAGAGGGCCATGTAGAGTGTGGTGGTAAACTCACCTGGGGCTAGCTGATATGGCTCCTCAGTCTTTGGAATTTTAACCCTTAAAGCACTTATCCACAATTTTTTTATGATTTCAAAATACGAGTTTTTTAACCCCGATAATGCCGATGATATGAAATGGGGGGAGAAAGAATACAGGTAGTCCTCAAGTTACGATGGAGATGCGTTCCGCCACACCCATTGTAAGTCGAAAATATCATATGTCGGACCACGGTATCTCAGCCTAGTTTAGCCTAGCATAGCCTAGTTTAGCCTAGCTTAGCCTAGGCTACCCAGGAGACTTTTCCTGTAGAAGACATGCTTTAAAATTAAAATTAGCTCTTGAAGCACACACGAAAAAAAGAACTGCAGTAATGCACTGTACAGTACACCGATACACAAGGTAACTCATGAGGCGAGTGATCCAGGCATTGTCCATGTACTTCCGGGTATTGTTTGCATACTTCTGGGTGTCATGTGTGTACTTCCGGGCATCACCCAAACATCCGCATACCTTGTACGCTGTTACACTGGCCTGCCAGCGATGCCTGCCTGTGAATTTTAAATATTTTCAAAATATTTTACAATTTTTAGCGCATCGCAATCATCACTGTAACTTCGAAAAATTGTAAGTCGGGTCATCGCAACTCGGGGAGCGCCTGTATTTAAAAATATTTTTTAGCCTGAATAATATTTTGTAGCTTGTTAATTGAATAGGAATTTTTTTTAAGTTTGCAAAAGTTATGTTTCTATCACTTGGCTATTCAAGCCATTTTTATTACTTAGGAATGTGTACAGCTATACAGCGATGTCTGTTATGTGGGGCACCTTGAGGGCAAAGGTTTGTCCCCTTATTCTGAAAACATTTCCTTAAATTCCGTAAATGAAAATGAAGTCATTAAATATATATTTAATTCCACTATTTCAGAGAGAAATGCATCTGTTTATGTTGGATTGCTTCAGTGTTGAAAAGTTGAATAAAACTAACAATATAAAATAGATTTACTTTCTCATATCTGCTCTAAGATCATTTATCCTTAGAGTGTAATGATTGTAGTTTAAATACTGTACATACGATAGTCATGTATTGAAAAATTTGATTAATAGAATGAAATAACATCTGCCCTTCACTGTAGATGCAGTTTGAATGAATTGCGTTCCCGTTCTTTCCTTGCTGCAGTAAAACGTATCAAACTTCTCCTCAGCTAACAAGTTTTGGTACCCAGGACATTCCAGGAAGGTTATTTTTTGGTTACAGGAATGTTCAGTGAAGGTTGTTTAGCTGTCCTATGGTTTTCCAGGGAAGTTTGTTTTATGTAAATATAACCTTAGTTTTTGGTTGCATGTATTGTTTTATGAAACGTTCCCCTAATGTTCTCCTAACGTTCTCCTAACTGTTGTAATGTGGGGACCTTTGGAGAGACTTTGGAGAACGTTCCCGTTTGGTAGTATTAATGTTCCCCTATCATTATCCTGTAGAGAACGTTCTCTCAACGCTGACAGAAGGTTTTTGTAAAACTAACCATAGGAGAACCATAAGCTAATATAAGTTGAATGTTCTGTGTTTGCTGGGTTGTCTGTAGTACTCACACAAACCGTACAAATTGGGAGACTATTTCGCCACAGATTAGGTCAAGAAACACTGGAATGTTCCTTTAAGCTTCGTCCTGGCAGTAACTAGTATATTCCAGCCCATTATTTTGACAGTTAAAGAGGAGGGATTCATCACCAAACACCCCCTCTGATAACATGAGACAGCAGTGTCTTTTGAAACCCTTGTCAGCTTATCTCCAGATGTCTCGAGAAGCCGTTCCCTCCTCAAAGTGTCTGGAGAGTTACTTTATGGTCTGACATTCTCCATTTAGCTGCTGCCTTTTAACCAAAACTATCAGGGTCGTGGTGAGGTCACTGCAAGTTGAGAAGGTCATTCCTTATTATGCAAACCCCCACATGCTCTTGCCCTTTATGCTCTTCCTTCAACCTCCCAAGAGTCCTCCTCTCCACCTTATTCCCCTCAACACGGTCCTGTCTTTGCAGTCTCCCAGAACAGCCGAGGAAACAGATGCAAAGGCTCACTGCTGGCCCTCATCAATCTTTAAACTGGCACTTACAGTGTGTGTGTGTGTGTGTGTGTGTGTGTGTGTGTGTGCGCGCGTGTGAGTGTTAGCATTCATGAATGGCTAATGGAATAAACCGAAGATGCAATAGTTGCAGCAGATACATAAATAAACCTAGATAATTACACCAACACAGAAGGAAACGGATTACGAGCCAAGCTCTCGAAGAAAAAGCACTTTTTTTGAAGCCCAATTACTGGAAACCGCAATTTCGTTTCTTTCCGAAAAGGCCTCATAACCAAAGAACCTTCGTCTGTCCTGGAACTGCACAAACTACACGCGGCCCAGCTTTAAAGTATGCCTTGACCTGGATTTACACTCGCACTCTATCATCCCCTTCTCCAGCTGACACCATTAGTATTGCTGTTATCAACTTGCTGTTCCATTTTCATCACCATTCCTCTCTCTCTCTCTCTCTCTCGGTTCAATCTCTTTCTTATTTCTTCCTTCCTCTTCTTAAAGATTACGGCCATATATATATTCAGAGCAGTCAACTTTCCTTCCTTGGCAGCAAAACGGATGGGAGCTATGATGGTATGGATAAGGGAAAAAAAGGAAAGTGTGACTGGGGGAAAGTCAAGGACATGCGTGTGTGGAAAAAGGGAAGAAAAATGAGGCAAAGGCTCAGCCCGCTTAGTATATTTTGGTTATTTATTTCTCTCTCTCCTCCCTCTTATGAGCTTCGCCCAGGAGTCTTGCTCAACTCAGCACTCTGTGTCCCGGAGGCCAGAGTCTATGTGTGTGTGTGTGTGTGTGTGTGTGTGTGTGCTGGTGCAGTACAGAAAGAGAGAGCAGCTTTGTCATAACAGTCATCAGTAACTGTCGGGAGCCGATGCCGGGGGCTCAATTAACCCGCGTTCTCATTATCGTGGTGGCACCTCGCGCTTGAACGAGAGAGATCGAGCGAGAGAACGAGACCGAGAGAGAGAGTGAGAGAGGGATAGAAGGGGCCTGATTATTCCCCGGTGCAGTCGTAGCCAATTACGGCGCCCAAATGGAGGGGCATTAATCACGGCCTGAGTGTGGTGGCAAACTCGCCGCTATCAGATTCCAGGAGCCCACAAAACTAATATGTCACTGTCAGGAAGGGAGGGGAAGGTGTGTGGAGGGGCAGCTAGGAGTAGGTGGAGGGCGCCCATTTAGAGGAACTGCATCAGCCATGCAGCTCTGCTGAACACCTCGGCAGGGTGATGTGGCGCGAGCCATCCCCAGCCGTCACACATTAGCTCCAAATGTTCCTGCTCTCCTCCTTCTCTGCGTGCACTCATCTTTTATTCTTCTATCACTCACTCTATCCGCCACCTTTGTCTGGTTTATTGGGGCTGACATACTGTGAGCGAGGACTGCCAGAAGTGGCGCTGGAGAAAGGCAGGAGAGAAGGGGAGTGTGTAAATGAAAAGCAGCAACGAGAGAGATTTGTAGTGCGTGGCTTAACCTCTGGATGGGTGGCCACAGGTTTCAGAGCATGCAGAGAAAGCATTTTAGAGCGTCTTTGTCTTTTTCACTGTACGTCTTTCTACCATCCCGTCAATTTCGGTTCAGGTTGCCACCTGAATAGGCTGTAGTATGGTGTAATCTTTATCATGCAGGTGGCCAGTTTTTCTGTCTCTTTACATGGATTAAGTTGGAACACAAAGGAAAGCCCTGATAAGCTTAAAAGCTTTTCAAACCTGCCTGTGCTTTAACCTTTTATTCTATACATCAGCGTCCGTCGGGCCTCTGAATGACAGCCTCGGCGAAAGAAGCATTCAGTCAATGTTGTACTAAAGACCTCGACTGCCTAGGCTAGCATATTGCCCTGACTGTGCGTGTCGGACTAATAAATAAATAAAAACCGTGTGCCGAGGCAGAAAAGGCGAATAAATTACAGAGTAAATGATATTAAAAGCACAAAGTCGTTAAGATGCCGACTTAAGACACGATAAATCCAGTCAGGGCTTCCACGGCGCTGAGTAATTATGGCGGATTTATGGGCGGCATTACGTCAGCAGTAGAACAGTTCATTCCCCGTGCTCGCCGCCATATTTCGACCCGCTTTATTAGACGGCCTGACAGGAGGCTGTGAAAAATAGGGGGAAGTTTGTGGGCCGCAGCTTCGCCAGGCACTCCGTCTTTTGTCGTGTCATTCCCTCCCTCTCTTTCCCCCCACCATGATGGATTAAGCTCTCGTCGCTGGTTCTCCCGAGTGGGGCGGCCTGGCCCGCTGGTGACACAGCCGAACAGCTTTATCTTCATCGGCACAAAGAGAGCACAGAGGAGAAGGAGGGAGGACAAGGGGAAGGGGGGTAGGGGCTGGATGGAGGGCAGGTG
Organism: Chrysichthys thysi; assembly: GCA_030068315.1. Taxonomy (NCBI): domain Eukaryota; kingdom Metazoa; phylum Chordata; class Actinopteri; order Siluriformes; family Claroteidae; genus Chrysichthys; species Chrysichthys thysi. The sequence continues at coordinate 13,008,080 of JAQLOM010000009.1, read as the reverse complement.
TTTGAGGGATGTGCCAGGTAGAGGGGAGAAAAGGGAAACATTTTGGCCATCAGAATCATGTCAGATTAGTTTACGCTCCAATCTTCAAAACTCCATACGAGGATATTAAATGGTACTAAATATCTGTGTGCTGCTGAGCATTTAATGAGTCCGTCATACATCATCGTCCATGAGTCTGACCGCCTCGCAGAAAGAAGCTTTGGGTCAAAGGCAAACCTGTGCTAAAGAAGGGAGTAGAGAGGAGAAAGAGGGAAGACATACTAATTGGTATGGATGTATGTGGTTTAGTTTGTTGCTATGCATGATGTTATTGCCACACAACAGAACAGCAGTAATTACAACCAGAGCAGTCATTAAAAAAGTATAACCCTGTCTCCAGTGTTCATTTTACAACATACAAACACCAATTACAGTACAGTCCTACGCAAAGTGCTTCGTCTAAATCTGCACTGTAGCATTATGATCTCCAGTAATAGTAAATAAGCTTTTCTCTTTGTTATTAAAGGAAAAATCCACCCTTGACCACTTGCACATAAGTCCTTCTCATTAACATGGGATCTTCGGTGGCATCCGAGTTAACTGGGGTTTTTGTTGGGGGTTTTTTTGTTTTATTTTAAACATGTTTTTTTTTTTTACATGCTGATGTATTTTCTTCTTCACTTACAATGCCGTCCAACCACCTGCTGATAGCGGCACATTCATTCATTTCTACCTAAAGGTACCAATGCAGCAATTCTTTAGTGCATCCAAAGATTCAACTTCCAGGCTAATTGTCATCTCGTAGCTTGCTAACTAGCCAAGCCGAGTCTCTGCTGTGACTCCCCTGTTCCTAACTATTCCAATGTGGGATTTCCCATTAATATGGTGTTGAATGTTGCTGGGAAATGCCGAGTGGGAAAAGGCGTTCTTTTGAAAAGGCTGTGTTTGGGAACGGAAAATCAAAACTTAACCGTTATCCCCTATTAATCAGATTGAGTCAGTATTTTCTTCCTATTAAACACCATTGTAAACACACAAGCAAAGTCCTATTGTGATGTCAGCATGGCAACCGACCACTATAGACAATCACGATCACTATGGGAACGGCAAAGATGTTGCGCCTATCCTACAAATTAGCGTCCGAATTGCTAATTACAAATATGCCACTAGAAATCTGTTTAATGTTTTCAAGGTGGCGCATGAGAGCACTTTGAATACTAGAAACTTCCCCCAATACTAGAAATTTCGCCAAAAGTTCCCAACTGTGAATCCTGCCCAGGAACGCCCCAGAAATCAATTTCTTGCATACTGTACTTTAACACAGAGCATCACCTGAAATCTAGTCCTTTTATCCTGTAGAAAATCAGCTGTATATTTAATGCTGGCAAACACTGCTCATTAGAGCAACATTTCTCTGGACACTGTGGCTCGGTTTAGTTTAATCGCTCCAAGTGTTAAAGTACCGTACGTGTACATTTTAAAGCTTGGAGTCAAGTGGGATATTTTCAGTTTAGACTAAAATCATAACGAATTGGGATTAAATCATAAGGAACGATCTGCCAATCCTAATATACCACTAAGGATATATCTAGTAGCCCGAGGCTGACGTATAAAATACAGTTCAGCAATATTAGTTTGACATTTAATACAGTGATGGCGTGTTTCCTTCCGATCTGCACCGCAATGTATTCGAACAAACACGGAAAAACCTTTAGGTATGTGAAACCGTAGCTGCAGAAACACTTCAGTGCAATCAGTACAAAGTGACGAGAAACAAGAGAGCACGAGGAAGTAAGGGCCCACCTGTCAAGGTGATTTTAATAAGCTGCGACACTTTTATTATCATTATTAATTAGCAGTTTTCAACCAGCGGAATGAGATCAATATGCTAGAGTGAAACGAATTTCAACAGGCCGTTCAGATCAATCAAAGCTCGGTTTTATCTACATAACTGCCACTGAGCTCGGCTCGTTAGAGCGCCATTAGGAGCTGCAGGAGAGCCCAGACTGGCGGCATTTTTAATTAGACAGACATAAAAGCAGCAGCAGCCATTTTTCTTTTGCCGCTCACTTCAAATCTCATTTGCAATTTTTCCCTCCCTCTTTCCTTTCCTCTTTTCTACACATCCAGGATCAACTGGAGAATGCAGTAAGCCAGGAGCACATAAATATACACACATGTTCGCACATTATATAAATGCATACGTTCTAGCAAACAAGCGCATACTTTTTTTTTTTAAAAATCTCTGACTGAATGAAACGCGTACTCGCTCGCACACACAGACTCGCACTCTTACTAATCCTTCCCTCAGCTCTTAATCAGACAAGCGTTTAAAATGGGATTAGGCTTTCACTAAAGCAATGGCATATTTCTAAGCAGGATATGTTGCCCTTGTTATGGAACTGAGATTCGCTTCATCGTGTGAAGCTTCTACCTGCAGGACAAACGTGTGCTTTTATTTTATTTGCCTAACAGTGCTAAGATTATTGATGAGCAAACACGCTAACTTTTGAAGAACAGAGACTGCTTGTTCCGGGTCGGTCTTATTAATGATATTGCTGAGACAAGCCTACATTCATACGGCGTTGAAATTCCATTCTATGCAAAATGAGGAATGCCAAAAAAGAAAGAAAAGTCTTTTTACTGAAAAAGAAAAAAATGACAGGGGTTTTGAAAGATGCAGTGCCAAGAAGCTCAAAATAAATCCCGGACTCGTGGTTGAACATGTGGAAAAAGTTTTCTCCCTACATAAATTGACCTATTGTCCATTGGTAGTCCTTGTTCAAATGTTATTATTCCATTTCATAATCAATATTTGGGGGGAAAAACACAACAACAGCAACGACCAAAGCTTTACCATCAGTTTGTGCTGTGATCGCGTTTAACATTTATTGTTTAACATTTTTATTTCATTCTAAATTACTCTCGGTAACTGGTAATTGACAGCATGATGCATTGACTCGATCTTTAAAGTAGAACAGACAGATTGCATTGTAAATGTATGAGAGAGAAAGTGACGGTGTCTAAAAGAAAAGGGGAGAAATCGAAGTAGAAGCACTCGTATGTAACGAAGCCTAACGCATCTACTACATCATGCTGAAGAGGACCATCGGTCACTGGCCCTCCTCTCTCTCTTCTCTATCTCTCTCTCTCTCTCCTACACACACACTCACACACACACACATTCTCCCTTGTCTCCATCTCCCCTGGCAGCAGAGGCACGTAGCAGGCAGCAGTTAATTCCTGTCTAATTTATTACGCTGCTGCAGCCGGCCCTGAAGGGCCATTAGCAACACACACTGACACAGCACACTGGCCTAGGTCGTAATTTATTGTCTTATTACAGCTCGGGAGCAGCATCAATTAATTATCCATTAAAGCGCCGCTGTCGCCAGGATTTATAGGGGCCGGAGCCGGGGCCTGCCGGGGGCGGATAGATTGCCTTTCAGGGTTGGGGATGAGGGGGGAAGAGCTGAAATTGGGCTAAAAATACAAAAGCTATGGAAGAGCAAGTGGAATTTGTGAACTCTTTTTTTTCTGCTCAGCCAACAGAATGGCAGAAATAATTGGGGAATCATAAAGCACTGCGTACTGTGGAGGTGTTCAACTGATGTCAGTCAGCATTCTAGGGCATCGGCCTTGTACATGGACGTCACCTACTTTTATTCAATTCTTAGCCTGTTGGCTACCTAAGTACCTAAGTACACACATTACTGTTGGGGTACTTTAGCTGATTCAAGAAACAAATCTAATTAATGCAACGCTTTAACTGTTTGTACCCTGATCGAGTATTTGTGCCCATTGCTTATCACAGAACAGTACTCATTAAGACCCTGTTCACACTTGGCGTTAACATGCGTCTTGGGTGATCTGATCACAAGTGGACAGACCTAAGTTGGCCAGTTCAGCAATGTGTCTCCACATTAGTCTGAGTAACCACTTGTGATTGGCTAACTTACATACTCTCTCTCTCTCTCTCTCTCTCTCTCTCTCTC
>JAQLOM010000009.1:12968394-12980182 GCA_030068315.1 Chrysichthys thysi | reverse complement strand
CGAACACGGGGAGAACATGCAAACTCCACACAGAAAGGCACCTGTGCCGAACCCGGGGCTCGAACCCAGAACCTTCTTGCTGTGAGGCATCAGTGCTAACCACTCAGCCACCGCGCCGCCCTAGTTGGGTAACATCAAGAAGATAATGTTTTTTTTAGACTTTTCAACTATTTGAGGGTTTTTTAATCAAATCCCAAAACACTGGCTAAGCTGGTCAAACTGGTGGCTTGGTGGACCCTTCCTGTTTTTTTTTTTGTTTGTTTGTTCATGTTGCACCTAACCTGACTAAGTTGCTTAGTAAGAATTTCTTATTGCCTTATTGTTATTTTCTGGAAACAACATATCTTCATTGTTGCTTTAGTGGTAGCAGTTCTTCTCCTGTACTAGCACTTCCCAGCTCCTGTTTCAGCTGGTAACTGGTCAGACCAAGCTGGATTTCCAAGTATCTGTTCATAAACATTATCAAAGAGTACAGATCACCCTGTTCAATGAAACAAGGAGCGGCAAGTGGCACAACTCCAATCCCATCACAAGAATACCTGAAACAGGCACACCTCGCCCTGCCTAATCTGAGGTGAATGGTTTCAAGACAAAGATAACAAAGTAAATATTGCATCATCTTTGGCCAACAGTTACAACATTTGCTAATTTAGTTGTTAAAATTGTATTTGATGGAATTAATGTTGGGTTTCTTTTTCAAATAGTTCAAGAGGTCCACTATGTAGGATTCAACTGATTGCAACTAGCTGAACGTTCTTTCCTTTTTCATTCCTTATCAAGTGGGTATTAGACCCTGTGGTGGCCATCAGGTGCCCGTAGTGTACTTCAAATTTCTTACACTCACTCTCCCTTGCTTTTTCCATGCTAAATAATAAATATGATCCTCCATTTTTTTTTTAATTTGGCTCCTCAAACTTCCTCTTCGTTCTTCTCCCTTGTCTTCCTTTCTACTTCTTTGTCTGCTTTCCTGTGCTTCCTTCCAGATTCACACTGCCACTTGTAAAAACGTGAAACAAACAAGCTGCTCTCTAGAGGTTTGTGCATTCTGGGCAGCAGTAGTGGCACAGCATGGCAGCACCATGGAAGAGGACCAGCTCCCCATGAAGATATAAAAAGCTCATTCTAAGCATACAAAAATACAATAATTCATAGTTACAGGTAATTGCGCACTAACGAAAACATACTTATGAATTCTAGATTCAATTTCTGCTAATAGATCCCCTTAAATCCTACATAATGGACCTTTAAAGCACCATTAAGGATGTAACATGGATAGGTAACTAGTGTCAGTTATTTCTGTTTATATGCACTCACAAAAGTTTAAAACAGTTTAACTGCTGAAATAATGCATGAACATGTGGAGAGAGCCAATGGACACGCTGTGCTTGTGCATGGCTGCTGTTAACATGTGGCGTTGCCTCGATGAAGGAAACATATAAGACAAACAAACCTGAAAAAAACTCAATTACTTAGCAAAACATGTTGCAAAAAAAAAGAAAAACAAGGAAAATTGCCCAAAAAGCCCATAAGAAAATTGATCACTTTACAGAAATAATTACCCAAGCATTAACTATACAGGAAATCAGTATAACTAGAGAACATAAAGTAAAACCACAGAACAGAGAGCAGCCCACAACTTTACCAAGAAAATAATGATAATAATAATAATAATCTGTAATCACCCTTATTTGTATAGCATCTTTCATACATACGGTACATGTACTGCTGATTAGTGCGCTTCACACACAAAAAGAAGACAATAATAGAGATTAGAAGAATCAAGTAGTTCTGTGGATAGTTCTAGATGTACAGTATATTTGGATTTTTTTCCCCCAGATTTTTTTACAATACTATTTTTACATTTTAAATTAGGGCGGCACGGTGGCTGAGTGGTTGGCACTGTCGCCTCACAGTAACAAGGTCCTGGCTTCGAGCCCCGGGTTCGGCACAGGTGCCTTTCTGTGCGGAGTTTGCATGTTCTCCCGTGTTTGTGTGGGTTTCCTCCGGGTACTCCAGTTTCCTCTCACAGGCCAAAGACATGCACAGTGGGGATTAGGCTAATTGGTAACTCTAAATTGTGAATGTGAGTGTGAATGGTTGTCTGTCTCTGTGTGTCGCCTTGCGGTGGATTGGCGACCCGCCCAGGGTGTGTCCCGCCTCTTGCCCGATGATTGGCGCCAGCTTCCCCCCGCGACCTTGTACAGGATTAAGCGGCAGAAGACGAAGACATTTTAGATTAAATCAATACAAAAATGCATCATTTAGCAGGCATTATTTAATGAAACCGAAAGTTTCACTTGCAGTGACAATGACCTCACTTTGGCAATGTTATGAGTTCCAAGGTAAGTATGCTTTGGCCAGACTATTACATTTGGCCCACTGTAAGCCCACAGAATAAATAGAATAGAATTTGAATTTTGACATCTAAACACTAATATAACAAAAAAAAAAAGATTAACCACTAGCTGTCAAAATATTTAAAAATCAGCTTCAATGAGTCTCATACGTGAGTAGTTTTGACTGGTCTTGCGTGTTAATATTCCCAGCCTGAATCAGTAAAAACCCAAATGAGTCCTGTCACAGACAGTAAGCTGTTTACATATACATATGGAAGCAGCATCCATCAGAGCTTTGGCAAATTAGATGGAGTACCGATGATCATTTTGTAATACAGAAGTCAGAGTAAAAGCAGTCAAGCAAAGCAGCGAGGAAGACAGCAAACAGAAACAAAAGAGTTTTGTGCAACAAATGTCTGAGTCTAGATTTAATTTAAAATGCATGTGGGACAAAGTCCAGTGTGGGAACTGCAGGTGTGTGTGTATGTGTGTCTGTGTCTGTATCTGTGTATTGTTTGGATCCAGACATCTGGCTAATTGGAAGACATGCTGTGAGAAAATCATACACATACATATTGAACAGAGGCAGACAAATTACTGAGGAACTTTATAGACATTATAGATAATGTGTCAGAATTTTTACATTGGTCCAAGAAAGGATCTCAATTGAAAGCTAAAAGTTTTTTTTTTTTTTTTTTTACATGTATATGTATTCAAATATTGAAAGTAAAATATAAGTGTTTCTAACTAACTAAATTATGTCCATTTAATATTCTCATGTGAAACATAACCGTTACTACTTGTTTAATGCTTTTAAACTGTTTTCGGTTCTTAAATTTATTTTATTGTACTTGTTTTTGTTTGTTTTCTTGCTTTGAAGCATTACTTTGTTTGGCCTGAAAACTTTCACCTTCTATAAGTTACAGAAAGCAATCGTTACCATTAGCTAGAATTTAACTTGCTGCATAACTAACATATTTGTGTTAGTTACTGGAATCGATCTTGGTCGTACCTCGTCTAACCTAGCGTGTGCTACTATAACCTGGCATTAGCGAAGAAACTGGCCGACTTAGTTAAATTTAGCCTGTTAATGTCAGTAAATTAGTGAGTTACAGTAAATTAGTGGGTTTTCCTCCTGAATTTCCCCACTAGTGTGGTGACTTATCCATATTCGGACTCACATGGACATCTGAAGCATTTATTAAATTTTGTAGGACGAGAAAATCATGACGAGTAGTATATGAGGTAGTAAAATATAAAACGTATGCCTTTTTCTTGGTAAAAAAAATAAAAGTAAGCCTTTCTATGTAGATGTAATTAAGATGTAATTAAGTATGAGTACCCGGTTCTCAAGTAAGGTATAAATATCCCTGCATAATACTTAGCCTTATTCACCCCTGACTGTAACCCTGATAATCATACACTGGATCTGGGAGCCTGACCTTGGGCAGGAAATCAAATGCTACATATTTTTGTAATAGTGGCATTTCACACTTGTACAAAGAGATTTACTAGTGAGCCTTATGAAAACACTGCACAGTTGGGATCCCGCTTCAGGGTTTATAGCTCCAGGCCATCCATGTTACTCTTGTTTTCACAGAGCTCTCTTAAAATGGAAACACAGCCGGAGTGGCTTAGTCCGACCTATTTCGCATTTTCTCTCCAGTGTGTTTAGGAGGCTACTAGGTCATTTCAACACTGAAAATAAGCTCTTGTGCTGCTCATATTTCATATTCACTGCTCAGTTCAGAGTACAATTCTAAACAGGAACGCTGACCTTTTGAATCATCCCCCCCCCCCTAACGTTCTAAATTTCTCTTCAATTGGCCCATATTTCAACACTGGGCTTTATCATGTACTTTTAAAATTTGCTTTAATCAGCATTCTCTTTCATTTGAACCTTTGCAAAATCAAAGAGAACTGCAGCCATAACTTGTAAAAAAAAAAAAAAAAAAAAAAAAAAAAAAGTCTTTTTAATAAACGAGGTGGGACCAATGTTGTGTCATGAGTAAATCCTGATGCTAACATTTCTCAGCTATTATATTTTAATACCATAACTTTCCTTTGTGTAATCATAACTGGCTCACTAGTCATCCATAGCCAGAAAGTTCATATAAAAGCCAAAGCACATCCGTGTCCCTAGAGAAACATGCCTGGAGCAATTGACCATATTTATGTTTTCCATTATATTCCGAAAGATCCAAAGATCTGAGCTGATTTGGAATGCAGGAGGAAAGCCAGCACTAAGGGAAGCATAAATCTCCCCTTTCAGCAGTTCATTTATGATATTTAGCCTGCACATATCATCATAACAACTTGAGACGTTCCGATAAAAGCGGCCAGTGCCGTATCAAATCCGAGGGAAGGGAAAATTGGAGGGTTTCTTAACGCACTCAGCACTACCAAGTTTATTAAAGCACTCAGCACTTCCAAGTCGAGATTACATGTCTTTTGACAGGAAGGCTGAAGTTATGGAGGCATTTAAGTATGCGCACATGTGCTGTGACTGCTGTCTGTTAGTCCTGACTTATTGCCCCTGACAGCTCACATTAATATATCAAATTAAACTGACAGTGATGCTGACAGGCTCAATTTGACCTCTGTCAAAGCACGCACACATGTCCTCCTGGAGTTGTTACGTTTCCCTTCAGACACACACATACACACAATTGTACGTGTGTGTACATACCTTGAGTCCTCGAAAAGACCACAAGGCTCATGGAGGCCAGGGCTATGTCCCACCAAAAGCAGACACGGTTGCATTCTTACAGGCAAAAATTCCAGCTCTGCTATGCGTACGTACCTAGTGTTTCGTACGCAGTATATGTAAGTGCTGACCTTTTAGAGACACTGTATGTTCTACTTCTCCAAAATTATACTGTTCTTGCTCTTTCTCTGTTTTCCTCTGAACTCCTGTGGTGTCAGCTCAGTGACTGCTTGCTGAGGAAATGTGTATTGAAGTCCAGGGGGTTTTGACTAACCTCTGAGGCCAGGAACACTAATACCAGATGGCAGTTTTTTTTTCCACCGAGAAGCATGGAAATTCAGGCTACCACTATATCCACTCTTACCTCTGATCCTGCATGTCTCTGGCCATCGTTTGCCTCTGCCTCTACCAAGTGCATTTGTTCCACATCATTTCAACTCGCCTCATTCTCCAGCCACTCATCCTACCGTCTGTTGAATATCAACTTGAACCAGTACAACGACTCAAGGTTTCCAAAACCCATATATCTGCCACCATGATAATCCCGACAATCTTTACCTGCTGCAGCAGGGAGCATTTCTTTTCTTTAACAGCCCTCTATGCTGTAATTTTACTAAGCAGCTCACTGATTTTGGAAAACTTTGACCTGAAGAACTTTTGCAGTCCCTACGGCATGGACATGGTCTACGATGTGCCAGGAAGGCTCTTTCAAAAGAGGGTAACAAAAAACAGCAATGCAATTCTCATTGCACTGACTTCAGTCCAATCCTGCTCCATACGTCAGTATGATGGATTGAGAAGCGTCTTCGTGCGCTCCCGTCCGCAGACGTGATCGATGGCCGGTAAGCTATTCACCAAACCCACTTCTTTTCACTGAGACCTGGGCCATCACATGCAATTTGTCAAATGAGACATTGGAGTTTGTTTGGGAGAGTGTGGGAGCAAAAATGGGTTCAGACAGGAATGAGTAGTGTAATTCAATCTGACCACAGCAGCGATGCCTTTGTTTACAAAGACAGAATCAGGAACCGGGCCCAAACCCACAGAGGGGAAGTAATTTTACATTACGGACAGGACAAATCTATATCTGAGAGTTGAATCATGGGGTTTTATAACAGGTTTTGAACCAACAAAAACCATATATGAATCACTAAAGCGACACACCACCTACATAATACGAAAAACAGAGTAGACTACATTTCATTTCCACAGGTATTCAAAATCTTCCGAGTAGTATTCGCGCAACATGTGCACCCAGTTAACCCATTAACTCATGGCCATGATTCCAGCCTCAAACCTTTACCGGTGACCTGCGTAATTTTGGTAAGAGTAGTCATTCAATTAAAAGGGTAGTACTGCTTCCTTTCACTGTACTCAGAATCAGACAAAAACAACCTCTGGCCAAGAATTCGGAAACAGACTGTCAAAATTCCCAGTCAGAAAATTGGGCAGGATCCACGTCATTTTTATGCAGTCTAAAAAAAAGACGTGTCTTGACGTCTCAAGGAAAATGGCAGTGTTCATGTTAAATATTAAGCACTGTTATCTGTAGTTTCTCTTATTTGCTGTGGACAGGTGCCCAATGAATTTGTCTTGTACAGTTGGCAACAACGAACACAATATACACAATATACAGTATTCCATTGTCACCTCCACGGATGCCCGGTTCACTCAGACCTCCACTTCCCCGGATTCTGCGGGCACTCTCAATATGGCCGAACGACTCCCACAAGTTCAAGATCACTTGACAACCAATCAGGTACAGGTGCAATCGATCAGCTTCCTCCAGACTGTATACGTACCCTGATCTCTAGTTAAAGTTGCGAAGCATGAGTCTAGCTCCTGTAGTATTCTTTTGCCAAGCCTTTCATGAACGTATTTGCTTTCCTGGTTCAGTCTAGTGTTTGTATTTTGACTTTTGGTCCTGTTTATTCCCTTAGTACATCGTTCACCCATTGCTTGACATTATTTGTGTTTCTCTGCTTAAGTCATTTTGTACCTTTGCCTTCTGCTCTTTATTAAAGACGTTTATCTGCAAATGCATCCTGCTTTAACTGGTGAATCTGACAGCCATGCGCTATACTTATACACAATATATAGTAATTTGCACAATAAACACTGATTTCATCGATAGATGCGACGGATAATAATAAAACATTGTTTTTCCATTGTAGTCTGGGAGACCCTGGAGTTGTGAGCTGTGAAGATTTTGCTAAAACTATATAAGAAGATTTTGCTAAAGCTGTATAAAAGCAAATACAAATATTGTCAAATATTGCTTATGATGCTGTCATAATTGACATACATATTCTTATGATACCTGCCAACGTAACCTATATGCTAAACACACATTAGTCAGCTGTGGGCCTCCATGTTTTGGGTTAGTTTTTGTTTGAGTACTGACTGTGGGCTATCAGACCTCTGAGCACCACTTTTAAATGTTGCATTTGATCATTTCAGAGCAGCTATTCAGCTTCCTCGGTGCAATCTATATATTGATCACATCAGGAGGGTGTATTTTTGAGTCTGCACTCAAACTTTGAAGCTTATTGGTGTAGGCAGGAAGTGGGCAAAAGTGTACGCTCAGCTCCTGCTCACCCTGGCCCGCGTGGGTGTCAGCACCTCCCGGTCCCTGCTGTGAGGAAACACTTCACAGGATCTCCATCAAAAGCCAGGAGGAGAGGAGACATCAAAGCCTCCCCCTACACACACACACACACACACACACACACACACACACACGGTTCACCCCAACAGCTTCCACACACGCTAGAACAACCCCGCGCCACCATCTGACAAGCGCCTCTGTAAACATCTCCTTCAGATCCTGCCAGCATGAGGGAGCCTCCTATTCAGCGCCATTGTACTTCTGCTTTGTTTATCAAAGTGCTGCCTGTGCTCCATCAAGCCACTGAGCTGTGGGTTTCTAAGATGAGCGGCAGAGAATTAGGAAGAAGGGCGGGCTGGGTGGAAGTTCTCCTCAGTGTCCTCCGCCTCTGCACCCTACTCCTTTTGTCATTCCAGCTTCTCTCTCTCTCTCTCGCTCGGTCTCTCTCTTTCTCTCTCCCTCTCATCTCATCTCATTCCTTTGGCTTTGCCTTTTGTGTGGATTATCTAAGAGGTTCATCTCAAGGCTGCTCGAAATGAGCATGCACCAGAGTATGAGTGTGTGTACTTTTAATTTCCTCCACTTTTCTCTGTTATGACTAGCATGCAAAGAGATAAGGTCTGTGTGTCATCCTTGCTGTGTTTCCTGTCTTTCCAAACGCAATATGTTCAGCACAGTAGTGCGGCAGAAGCGCACGTGTTATTTTAAGCCATCTCTGCTGGAGAGGAGACATGCACATGAGCCAACCTTTTCCTACTGACCCAAGGTCAGTCATGGTGGATTACTCCCAGCAGGAGAGGTTTAAAAGCTCTGAACTTTCGGGTTGCTCTCTGCCTGCATGCAACAGAGAGGGAGGAACTGGCAGTTTAGCAACTCTTCCCTCTTCTCATCCCCCCACTTCAAAGCCACTTCACACTCAAGTGTTTCCTCGTGCACACAATAGATCCTTTCAAGGTGTTTTCAGGTTCAAAAAGCTCTACTTTTTGTTTTTCTGTCAGCTTCCCTTCCCACTCACGGGTCCTCACCTCTTTTGTCACGTCCTGTCATTTCCCAGGCAGGCTTGTGGATGAAAAGGGAGGCGGCGTATTATGGAGATGATAGCTCATTAAAATAGCTTTCACTCTACAATAGACATTTTAAAAAGAGCAAAAGCACTTTAATGATAAAGCACCAGTGTACCAGGCATGGATGGCCATGCCAATGTTCGATGCTGGCAGAATGATACGAGTTACAGTCTGTGATTTCTTTAATCTCCCTCCAATGCTTGTACTTTGTGGCCCCCAAAATACAGTACTTTAAAAACTCAAATTGAGATGTGTTGTTTTCTGTTTTATGGTAAGGTGTAAGTCCTACTGATTTTAATGTATGAGGAATAACCAAGTCGGAGCAAGTGTGGTGGCCTTTACACAAGTAAATAAGAGCAGTGGTAATATATCTAGTGAGCTGGCAACTTGTTACATAAGTTGCTGCACTGGTCACAGGCAGTACTTTTCCAGCAGATTGCCCAACCCTTACCAATCCTCCTCAATGTTTTTCTTACTGACACCATCCAAGCTGTGCTAAACCTAAGCACGCATGCCAAATTTGGTTTCTCTTGTTGCCCAGGTACCATGCAAGTCAAGCAGGGACATATAAATGGGATTATAAAATGGTGCAAACGTTCAATTGATTAAATTAAATTGTCACAAACCCATCCTGGTTCGTGTTTCTGGCTCATGTCACTTCTTTACCAGCTAAAAACCTTCAGTTTGAAGGCTTGTATGGCAAAGTTTATTTCCAATGTCTTGGCAGATTTAAAAAAAAAAAAAAAAAAAGTAAGCACTTTTAATAACTTTTATGTACGAACAGTAATAATTTTCCACTGAGAAGCACTATTTAGTTTAATCTTGTATTTGTTCCAGTAATCTAAGTGCCATATTCTAAAGCTATTTTAAGACATCCTCTAAGCCTTGCTATTTACTTTGTATATGATGGATATAACATAAAAGGGCTATACAACCTACTCAGTGCCCTTATGTACGGGGTAGAAAAGCATTCGATTTTCAGACAGTCACAAATGGATGTCTTTTTTGTTCATTTTTGGCTTTTTACTATGCTGCTTTGCACTCAACCGTCTCTGAACTACAGTATTGGTACAATTGGCTGTTGTTTGGCTGTGTGTGTAGCCATTAGGTGAATCTTTTCAAGTATTGTTACTCTTGTGTTTGGGTGGAGATTCTTCCATTAAAACAAACTCATCTCATTTTTTTGCAAAATAGTTTTAGTACCTATCAAGTCACCTCCAGAGGACGTTTTATACTTGCATGGCTATAGTTATGGGATGTGAAAACAACAAACACGCTCAAGCAGGATATGCATAGCCCATGGGTTTAGCCCTGGATTTGTTGGAGACATATGCCAAGCCACACTGTATGCTGAAGAAGCCCTATGGGAAGTTGTGAGTTCAAATCCCAAGACTGCCAAAGAACTATTGTTGGGCCCTTGATCAAACCCATAACCCCAAAACTGTTCAGCTAGATGTTTGCATTGGACTTGGTTGAAGTTCCTTTGGATTAAATCGGGGCCATGGTGGCTCAGTGGTCAACGGAAGATCACAAGTTCAAGTTGCATGAATGGTAGACATTCAACAGGGGTCATTCTACAGCCAGAGGGACATCAGTCCCACGGTCCTGTGCTACCACAGGGGGGGTTCTTACTTCCTACTGATACACATGTGCTCAAGAGGCTGACCCCACCTTTTCAGACTGTACTGCCTTTTATGCCTTTGTCAGTGTGTCAATACTGAAGAATACATCAGGCAAATAAAGAATAAATTATATTGTATTTGGAATGCACACAGTAAGTTAAATAGGTCTGATGAAATATCTGGATAAAAAAAATATTGCTTTGAAGCTTGGAATCACTCACTGACTCATCTCCTACCGCTTAATCCTGTTCAGGGTCGTGGGGGGAAGCTGGAGCCAATCCCAGCTGACTTCAGGCGAGAGACAGGGTACACCCTGGGCAGGTCGCCAATCCACCGCAGGGCGACACACAGAGACAGAGAAGCATTCACACAGGCACCCAGGTCGACCCTGAGGATTGAACCCGGGACCTTCTTGCTGTGAGGCGGCAGTGCCAGGCACTACGCCGCTGTGCCGACCCAGTTTGGGATCACATAAAGTAATTAAATATGTAATAAACTATGTTATTTTAGCTTTCAATATACTATAAAAATGCATGTTTATCTACAGACAATTTCTGAGCTATTGGAGTCACTTCTCAGGAAGAAGAAAGTCCTCATCATGTAGAAAGCAGTTCAAGCACACAACCTTTTACAACCATGCTGCTTTTTAATGCTTTAAGGCCCTCTGTTATTAGTCAGTTATTCATCACGTTATATAACTATAAATCACTCATTAACTACAGGGAAACTAATAGCAAGTCCAACTATCTGTAGCATGCTACATTTACTGTATACCAACGGTAATTGACAGTCAGATCACTAGAGGAACAAAGCCCCGATATTGACACAGACTCAAAGCCAGTGAGTGGTGTTAAAAATGTAATAAAGGCACTGTCGCCTGCAGCGTCCTCCGTGCGGCAGCGTCATTATCGGGTCAAGGTACCGACTTTGACCCGCAGCCATCAGCAGGAGAGCCAGCTAATCCCCCGCTTTGGGCCAGCACAAAGAACAGTGGTGTCAGAGACTGCGAGGGCAGAGAGACATGAGAGCTTTTAGAAAAGGAGATGAGAGAATGAAAAAGACGGCTAGAGAAGGCTAAGATCCTGTCCCCGAGGGAGATACGAAAACGACAGTGATAATTATATCCACTTTAACCCCAGCCTGTCCTATGCTGGCCCTGAGGCCTTGAGCTCCTTTTTCTTTCTTGGTGTCTGTGACTGACTTTTATCTTCCGTGAGCTCTTTTGGCCGTGGTAGTATTTGTAAGTGCTTATGTCCGCCTTGTTGGTATCTTGTAGCAAAAAACCCCAGTGCTATTTTAGGAAAAACAGATGGTTGTGACAAAGCCTAGGATGTTTTGAGTGACTTTATGGGTGTTCCAGGATGTTTTAGGCTTGATGCATGTGTGTGTGTGTGTGTGTGTGTGTGTGTGTGTGTGTGTGTGTGTGTGTGTGTGTGTGTGTGTGTGTGTGT
>JAQLOM010000009.1:12956889-12968294 GCA_030068315.1 Chrysichthys thysi | reverse complement strand
TGTGTGTGTGTGTGTGTGTGTGTGTGTGTGTGTGTGTGTGTGTGTGTGTGTGTGTGTGTGTGTGTTGTTTCCTTGAAGCTATGACCAACTGGATACTGTAAACCACCTAATGTGTTCAATAAGGCCAGGTGTCGAAAGCCATAGCTCAGTAATGTGAGTGTTCACTACTCAGCGGTCAAGGTGCTCTAACTGACACCTCCATTCATTACCATCTCAGGGGAGGACAGAGAGCGAGAGAGAGAGAGTGCCAGAGAGAGCAATTGTAAACAGATGGCAGAGCAGTTCCTGAGAAGCTGTGAGACACACAAAAGCCTGACACATTAGTTATGCATTCGCAGAGCATTGTCTAAGTGAAGACAGACAGTCTGTGGGATTAACACACACAGATGAACGCAGGCTTGTCTGACAAGTAACATCCAACATAAAACATCCATGTTATGTCAGCGGGCTTAGGTAGTTTGACTGACACTTCCGATTCGTGACTCTCCTGCACTGCTGGGAGAACATAGTGTTTATCATATTACGTTCGAGACCCTGCCAAAGTCAAAACACCTTAATCTAAAGTGTTTCACTCATTCCTTCACCTTCAGTAAGCACTTTATCTCTGTTAGGGTCATGAAGGATCTGGGGATTGTTTCAGGAATCGACAGTCTGAAGACACCTGTCAGAGGTCCCAGGTCGACCTGAGCTTGCTTTTTGAATTGCGCAATCACTCTGTTGGCTGTGGCAAGAGGAATCCCATGGTTTTGTGCAATCATATGAAGGTTAAGTCCACCCTCAGACTGACCCACAATACAAACTCTTTGAATATCAGGCAACTCTTTTGCTTCTGGTGTTCATGGCATGGCTAGTTGCTATAAACAATTAATATACCGTAATGTGAAATGACAAATAATAATACATTAATAAGTTTGAAACACCAAGTGGTGTCGACATGGATAAAAGCTAATGAGGGGTGTCTATATACTTTTGAGATGTCTATGAACTTTTGAATTTTTGGTGATAAATATGACCATTTGCTTCCAAATGAGTACATGTTAAAATGCATGTACAATAGGTTTGTCTGGATTCATCTGATACCTTTTGTAAACTTTTCTGGATGCAAGCTTCAACATGTCCAGACTTTTTGTGCAAATTGTTAAAGATTGCGTTACAACAAACTTTTGGAGCAGCATATAGTGACTGGATTGAAAGTTTCACGACTTCCTGTCATTAAAAGTTATTCAATGGTTTTGTTGGAAGCTGTTAGTAGCAAATAAACATGAATCTCTCGCATTTGCCAATGGGTTACAGAGGAGGAGGTGTGGTTGGATGCCAGTCAAATTGCCTCTTTCTGTGAAGGTAGGTGGTTACTGGCTCCATTTAGTAATGAAAAGAACCAGACTCTTGAGTGAAAGCTAGTGTTCTGGCTCACAAGTCTACCATTTGTCCAAAATCACAACTGTGCTGTTTCATAGATACTGTTTTAATCTATATTTAGACATTTAGTTTCTAGTTCCAAAGATAAGAAGAAGAAGAATTAATGATCAAAAATCAAGAAAATATGTTTGAAGCTAACTTTGAGGTACTCTGTCTGGTTCTGGATCTTCCAAATTAATGTACTGCTCATATACACAGGAAAGGTTTTAGCCAGAAGAGACATATCCCTTCAGTGGAATCCTGCCGTTACTGGAACTTGCTATTTAAATAACAATGGAACAAATTCCTTCCGAACCTTCGTCGACTTGCATTTTGCATTCCTTAACTTTTTTTTTTTTAATTTAGGAATCATTTTTGGACAATACTGATGTGAAATATTCCTGTTGTAATGTACAGGACATTTATATAGAATATAGTTTGTTAAAACCTAACTTGAGCTGAGCCTCGTAACATCAGGCCTGACTTTTAAATGAATGGAACTGTGAGTTATTAAAAGTTTATATGACATTTTTAAACATGCTGAGCTGGTTTGAAGGTTTTGCTCAGCTTAAATCTGTATATATTGTTCAATCTTGACTGAAATCTAAAGATTATATATATATATATAATTTTTTTCTTTCAAAATGTGCAGACTGATGGCTGTGGACTTGACCGTTTTGAAAAACTACACAAACACCAAGACAAGTGAAATGCTTTATAGTGTACATGAACAAGACCAGAACTGTAAAATATGTATCAGCTGAGGTCGATCTCATCTATAAGAGTCATTCGTCTTGTGTCAGCATGTTGGGCTGCAGAGAGTGACATTTTGGGCCCAGAAGTGTTGATGTCAGCAGAGCGAGTGTTTACTGTGTTCTCACCTCTGTTCTGCTTTAATCACACACTATCAGATTTTTAAAATGCTTTCAAGACATTTTGTTCTTGCACTTAAAATTGCTTGGAAATTATATCCTAATTAAAATAATTGCAGTCTATTTAATTAAATTAAATTGGTCTAAATTGAAAGGGACATTAAAGGAAAAGCACATAACTGCCATTTATATAACTATAAGTGGAACGAAAGAGTGACAGTGACATGCCCAGCAATTATGGGTTGGCATGATCCTGTGACTTTTAGCAGTATAATGTCACTTTGACAGTACTATAGTCATATGGTGGGCCGGAGTATCAGGTGTAAATCATACTGTCCTTTGTGTTTCCTTCTTTTTTCCTCTCTTTCCTCTATATCCAAACAGCAGAACAGCATGCCCTGACGACGTTGTTCACACTCTGCACTACTTCCTCAGAGGGTACAATCTGACTAAAACAAAACATTCGTGAAAGATGGCATGTGGCAAGAACAGGAAGGCGGAAGCCAAAAAAAAAAAAATTAATAAATTATTCAACAGAAATCCTCTCATCCTCTGCACCACCCAATATCATCATCTCCCTCGCTGCCAAATCGTTTACAACAAATCCGGTTTGATACGACATCACAGGGTTTGCAAAAGTGAAGATAATCCTTGACATTTTCATCACCCGCCCCCTTCTTTTATTTAGTCTGTACTAGGCTTGCTCACTCTCTGTTTGCAGCCACTGCGACTTGATAAGATCGACCAGACAACAGTGGATCACACATGAAAAACGATGAGCCTGTCCCTGGCGGGCCTCTGAGGTATCAGATCCATCTTCCAGAGTGAAACCCGGGTGGCAGACACATTTTGAAGATCTCATTTGATTTGTTGATTTTTGTTGCTTCTATTTTACTCCCAGAGCCTCCATAGTTACTCTATCTATCTGTCTGAAACAGCGGAAACAAATAGCTCTTTCTAAATTACTGCACAACCTTTATATCTTCCCATCTTTCATTTTGTTTCCTATATATAGTGTATGTGTTTTTATTTTTTTTGTGTGAAATGTACTGTATGTGAAATGTATGCAGAGGAAATAATGAATAATTAATATTCTCCGTCTTTAAGTAAAGCCCAAAAAAGTAGCACTCCTCAATGTATCTCAGGTTACGTTCTCGGAATCAAACCCTTTATTTAAAAAACAACATCTGTTTTTCTCAGTGACAAAAAGAACAATTAAGGCTTCTGTACGGACATGTTTGCCATAATGGCTAACGTGAGTCAAACAACAGCTCTTTACAACCATGGTGAGCAGAAAAGCATCTCAGAATGCACTTTGAAACTTGAGCCGGATGAGCTAAAATAGCAGAAAACAGTAGGCGCGGGCTCAGTTTTTCCAGGCAATGTTTTTCCAATCTTCAGCTGTCCTGTTTTGTTGAACCTGTGCCTAAATTAGCCTCGGATTCCTGTCCCTGGCTGACAGGAGTGTAACCTGATGAGGTCTTGTGATGTCCTCATAAAGCGAGTGTAAATCGTTCAGGATAACTAATTATGACTAAGTTAGCATGTAGAAACGAATGAACGATGTGTACAAGAGGAAGAATCTTTCCTGGGTCTCAGGGGAGGGAAAGGGGAGGACGGCCTGGCAGAAAGAAATGGAGAATTTGTTTGGATTTGCAAGGCACTGTGATTTATGCCTGGCAACTTTGATCTCCTAAAAGGCTTGAAGATGTACACAACAATAAATCTTCTTGGCCCTGGCTAAAATAAATGATGTGCTGGTGGCAGGATTCCAGAATAGATTTTAATTTTAATATCTACAGACACCCAGAGGCAGAGAGAACCAGAGAGAATGAGAGAGAAAGAGGAGGAGGAGGAGGAGGAGGAGGGTGCAAATGAGTAAATGCAGGGGAGGCATGAAAAGTAACCATGTGCTTTTTAACAGTCAAGCTACACAAATTCGGCCGAAAAATCGCGACAGAAAAATTCGAGCTGGATAAAAGCATGCTGGTTGTATAGCTGATGCTTAAGAGTGATAAAGTGCAGATTTTATCTGAACTGTAACAGGAAGAGAGATGAGGAACACAGGTGTGCGGCGAAATGCACTGTTCGTATATGCATGTGTGCGTATCCTGAGTACGATCATATCTGTAATTCTATGCATTTCAGTACACTCGGTACACCGGCGTGACAGCCAAAGAAAAGCATTCTTTAATCAGCAAACAAATTTGCTCAGGCAAACACAACTTTAGCCTAACTATGTCCCCATCTGTTACTGCAGCAGTGCCTCATTCATCAACTTTGAGGGATGTGAGTGATCAAAGTGACAGCCATGACAAATGACTGCCATTAAAGTTTTCTTTTAGGCCTTGTGCTGTTCTAAAACAAACACCGCACTCACATATCCAGACGACTTCTTCGTCCGTGCATGTTTGTGTGCATATACGCGTTTGTGTGTGGACGTGGACCGTCAGGCTCGGCTGTTTTCTCTCCAAGCCTCTGCCTCTGGGCCGAGCTGTCAGTGAGGAATTCCCTCCAGCTGCCGGCCTGAAACGGATGGCCGTCACCCAACCACGGTTTTGGTTTTAATAGCAGTAAGCACAAACACTATAAATTTACGGCCGCAAGAGAGAGTTTTTGAATAGACGCTGGACACGGCCAGCACTATAATTTGTCTCTCTCGCTGCATCCGCCCGTCTCTGTGCCGGGGCAGCTGGTTGTACTCAGCGGCGTGGGCTGACATGCTACTTTGAAAGTGCAATCACTGCATTTATACAGCAGGGAGGACTCATAAATGTGTCTTGTGGTGGAATATACAACGCCATATTTCACTCCCCTTTCTCTGTTTAAGCCAGGTGACTTATGGCCGTTGAGATGTGGAGCCATTAAAGGTGATATGATGTATGCTCTGCCTTGTTCTGAGAGCCATTCGTCAAGCCAGACAATAACCAAAATGGCTCCTACTCCTGGCCCTTCGCTTTTTTTTCCAGCCTCGCTCTCCCGACCCGTAGCTCAGCATGTCAGAATTATTAATGACAGCTCGCCGTTATAACCTTCCGAAAGAAAATAACTCAGGAAAGCCTGGGTTCATCCATCGCCTGGCTTATATAACTTTATCCAAATGTAGGCCACAGCTAAGTCTATAAACATACCAGCAGATCCTTTATTGCATGAAATTTTTTTTTTTTTTTTATTTAAACTTTACATAGTCCTAGCTTTGCAGCTACATATAGCACAGCTAGGCAGAAAGTGAGGGGGGAAATGGAGAAAATCCAGGAATTGCATAATTAAAACCAAGCGCGCGCATGTGAGGGAGTAATTTAGCATTTCACTAAGGTTGGATGAGATGCCAGGTCCTTTACAGGGTGGGACACATTCATTGGGGGAATGATTGTCCTAGTTCAGCAGAAGCTGAGGTCAATAGAGGAAATATTTCATAGGTGCTAGAGCAGCTCGGTGACTTTGAATAATGCTCAACATGACAAAGTAATGCTTGTTCAGGTGAAAAACGACTTCTGCCGCCTTTCTGGGCCAAGCATAATCACATTCTGGGAAGCGGCGTCGAAGGCGTTTTCTAAAATATGGTGCTGGTTCGTATTCATATATTCATCGTGAGGAAATTAATTAGGGCTCAGACAGTTCAATCTCACTTCTCAAGTACAGCGATGTGTCCTTATAAATGAGGGAGGCGACTAAAGGGGAACTTCAAGAGAAGGTTACAAATAATCTTTGCCTTTTCATGGTACAACATTTACAAAAATGACAGTGGTGTACTATTTATTTTTCAGTAGACTCTCCTGTCAGGTTTGAAAATGATTTAATGCGTGTGAAATATGTCTGTAATACCAATTAATAATGAGTGTGTATATTTAACAGTCGGGATGATATCGTTGGGGTTCTTTAAGATTAACGCTATATAAGGCTAAAACTTGAGGAAAAACTCTCAGGTAGAACAAGACAAAAATGTTTGCTTCGATCCCAAGAAGCACCATTAGTACTAAAGTACCATTTCCCGGTTTTTATATGTTTAAGTGATGCGATAGAATTAGTATAAGAGTAAACTTATCTGACATAATCTTGTGATTTTATGTGAATTTTGTAAAAATTCAACTAAAACAAAGGTGATGTGACTGCATTTTGTTTGCTTTTAAGCAATCGAACTTGTAGGTAAGGAATAAAGCATGACAGGGCATGTTTATACAGGAAAATAGTCAACAGCAGGGCGGTTGCTACCCAGTGATGATTTTTTCGAAAAATGTACTAAAAAGTTTTCTTTTTCTTGTACCAAAGTAATTTGCCAAAGATTGCAATTTATAATATCTGTAACACATGTTAGCGCCTCTTATAAAGTATACTATAACAACTAAAACAGTTGCTCCCACATCATTATCTCTTTTTTCCTCTCTTTTGAAGTTAAAAAGACAAAAAAAATGCAGTTTGTCAAGAAACTGGAAAGTACAAAGACCTTTTCACCTGGAAGAAAACTGATTGCTACAAAGCCCTCACACTGGAGACTCTGTCTCTATAAATGTTAAATAAAAGTGTTTGCAATCTTTGCCATAGCTTCACCGCATTAATGATTGTCCATTCCTCTTTGTTAATATACCAGATCTTATTGCATTTATTAGCCTTAGAACATTGTAAAGTGTCTACAGTACACATCCCTGTCAATGATTTGACATTTTAGTGTTATAACGTGCAAGACCTAGCACATTAAATCTAGGATTACAATTATGGAGCCATGCTGTTATCTAATCTAATCTAATCTAATCTAATCTAATCTAATCTAATCTAATCTAATCTAATCTATATTCGTCTTCTGCCGCTTAATCCTGTACAGGGTCGCGGAGGGAAGCTGGCGCCAATCCCAGCTGACATCGGGCGAGAGGCGGGACACACCCGGGGCGGATCGCCAGTCCACCACAGGGCAACACACAGAGACAGACAACCATTCACACCTATGGGCAATTTAGAGCAGCCAATTATATTCAATACAGCCAATAATAATCCCCACTGTGCATGTCTTTGGACTGTGGGAGGAAACCGGAGTACCCGGAGGAAACCCATGCAAACACGGGGAGAACATTTCATATCCTGAAATAAGTAAATCCAACCCAACTTCTAACCCTAACCTCAATACTCAGAAGTTTTTATACGACCTCTATCATCCAGATATCACGCATGCAAATCTCAGGGTTGCCACAGCCATCTGTGGCCGGGAGCCTAGGAGAGGAAAATTGTCCTGTGTTCTCAGGAGGGAGTGGTGGCATACTTTCTCTCCCCTGTCGGTCACAAGTGACACTAAGCAATCATGGGCATCTCTGAGCTCATGCATTCGGAACTGGGTGGATAGCACTTTCCTCTGAGTGTATTGTGCCACTCCCTGTCGTTGCCTGAGCAGCAGATAGAAAAGATTTCGTCCTCCATGGTTGGTAGGGGAGAGCTGTCTGGTGGGCGGGAATTGGCCCTGACTAAAAAGGGGGGGAAATCCCTATCAGAAAGGATACCAGGTGGAAACCTTTTAGCTAAGAAATCCTAACTGTCTAGTCTAGAGAAACCTTAAATAACCTTTTTTCCCCCCAAGAATGCATCTGTCCAAAACGTGGTCTGATTTTTTTTCCATGGAGTGCAGCGGGAAACAATTTCTGAGTCATTTCATCCATTCCACACTTGAGGAACTCCAGCCCAAGTTTTCTGTTATGCAATTTGCCAACCTGTAGCTGTCAGATGTCAAGTCTGAGATGAATTATGAAGGCGGAACCTCATAATAATGATTTTGTTTGATGTGACAGGCCTGATAAGAATTGATTTACTTACACAATCGTGGACTTTTAATTGGAGGCCCGCAGCCGTCTTTACTTCAAAGCTCGTCAGCCAGCACCCGCCCTTCTCACTCATGTGCTAACTGACAGGTCCTGAGTGTTGTAATCTTTCTTGTTCTCTCACAGTATCCATCCCATCTTAGGTCAGGGAGCACCATAGGGAGGGCATAAACCCTACCCTGAAATCAAGCTGCTGAGATGGAACATGGCTTCACACAACACCTGTTGAAAGGCATTAGCTGTAACTCGGGCACGTTTTAGGATTTGTTTTTTGTTTTTTTGTTTTTTGTTTTTTTTGCATGCTATAAAAGACTCAAAGACAGATATCTCCGGGTCCGGTTTCCTAGTCTCTGTGCAGAGGTGTGCTTGACAAACTGTCGGCAGAACCCATATGGCACGCTATGCAGAGGTTAAAATTGTGCTTAGTGCTAACAGATGGAGAGTGTGATGACACACAGACTGTGATGACACCCTACTCTCCACTACAGCATGTTCAAGACTCCAAATGGTGACAGAGGGGCTGCTACACACATGTATAACTAATACTGAGTGGATTTGTTCCCGAAAGAGGATTGTAGAACGATGAAATGCTCAACATTATGATGTGGCCAGATAATAATGAAATAAAATGAGACCCTGTCATGTGATACAGTCGTGGAAAAATCTAACATGATTATCTGTAGAATTGCATTCATATATCAAAAGGGCTAGCGTTGCCCCTTAAAATGAAAGAAATAGGAAAGGAATTATACACTAATGGCGGTCATGCTCTCCAGTCCAGGGGCTTTTATTGAATGGAAAAAGTCAATTTTGCGTTTTAGTCTATACACGGCAGTCCAATGTCTTAGCGAGATTTAGATTATGTTGCCAATACAGCAAAAAAAAAAAAAATGTGTGTATTAGAAAGAATCATCTTGTTCTTAGTGATTATGTAAGCTATTACATAAATTTCACTTTTCCTTTTTCCATGCATGGAAGGACAGGACATTATATTCAATTTAAGATTCCCTTAATTTTCTATTGACTTCTCCATTACAGTGGCTAATTTAGTGGGATTGATAAATGACAGGCACTGAGTGAGCTTTAAGGGATTGTGAAGGTCAAGTGAGTTTTATGGATCTGCTCGGTATTAATGAGGGTTTCTAAATCAAAGGCAGTTGGTCTTTTATTTCCCTGTGCCTTCAAGCCATCTGTGATGATGGATATCTATGCATCTGTCAACAACCACCGTGCACTGACAACAGAGTGGATGAACAGGGATTTATGCCTCTAGGCTGAGCTTCTTATGACGTAGATCACCAGCTCTCATGTTGTTTCGCAAGCGCTGTAGAGCTCAAAAAGCCAGATATACTGCTGGAAAAGGTACAAAATGGTGTCAGATCATGAAATCTGGAACAGCTCCGCCCTTGAGCGTGACTGTTCAGTACATTCTGTGAGAGACTGAATAGGAAAGTACATCCACATCTGGCTGTGCTTTCCCTCAAAATCACATAAGGATCAATAGTAATAGATTGTTCCAACACTGCCACCGCAGTGGAGGCTCAGTGAGAGTCAAAGACATTTGTTTCATGCCCCGGGGTCCAGCAGTCGCCATCAATTTCCTTGTACCTTAACCGTTCCTAAAGAACTACTATGGATCCCTCGATCACTATAATGAGAACATTGCTCCTACACCAGAGCACGACTGAGAGCTCATATCAATCCAGATGATCGATGGTACTTCAACGTGATTTCACCTGCTAAGGCAATACAGAGTCATGATCCATATGGACTGTAGTATAAACACATGGAGCATATAAACACAGATTACCATCAAGGCACCATAAGAATTTGGCATATTTAGATATTTTTTATTAGCATTATCGTTCGTTTTAAGCTCAAATACACTATCCTTTGGTTTAATAATGGTAACGTGGTGGTGCAGTGGTTAACACTGTGACTTTACAGCAAGAAGTTCCAACTGGAGCCTTTGCCTGTCCTCCCTGTATGTGGGTTTCCTCCAGATGCGCTGGTTTCTTCCACTATCCAAAGGACTTGAAGATTAGGCCAACTGGCTACTCTAAATCACCCATATGTGTGAATGTGAGTGTGTATGGTTGTTTGTCTCAGTGTTAGCCTAGCTAACCTTTTGATGTTTAATGGATGGAAGGTTAGATGGCTAGATGGATGTTCACTGATAACTATCCTCACGACACTTTGACTGTTTGAATCAACATCAATGTATCTACCTATTGCTTGGACCACATAGGCAGTTAACTGGGCAGATTTTGAGGCTGATTCACACTTTTGGACAATCACAAATGGTGTTCCAACCTTTTACGCTCGGCTTAAATTGTTATTTATTTATAATTATTTTTCCAGTTTATCTTAAGGTGTCATGTATGAAACATCCAACCCTGTAAAAACTTGCAGTAAATGTTTGACAGTAATTTACTAACAGCTTGGGTTGACAGTAAAGTATTGTCAAATGTATAGTAAACATCTGTAAAACATAATCACAGTAAAGTACTGTAATATGTTGATGTTATATGTAAGTCAGCACAGCTTACTTGGCTGAGGCAGGATACAGTTGAGCTGAAGGTTAAGGCTCTTGCGCAACCACGTCAGTTCTGGGATTAGAACATCCAAACTTCTGAACTGTACTCAACAACTTAACCATTGAGCCACCACAACAACTTACATCGATTCAGCTACTTCTAACACTGAATTAACTCCACTGAGAGATCATACTGACTCAATGAAAGCTGGTTGAGCTCCTTGTGGTGGCTCAGTGGTTAAAACTTTTGTGTTGCATTGAGAAAATGCAATTAGTCATTTTAAACTATGTACAATATTACAGTCCTCTACTGTAAACATGTTTTACAGTTGTTTACTGTACATTTCACAGTATTTTACTTTCAACCCAAGCTGCCAGTAAATTATCCTAAAATCTATAGCAAATTTTTTACAGTGAATATTAGTCTGTCTGATCAAATCACAGGCCACTCATGGCGGTTCAATATTTATGATTGTCATGTGGGGGTGTGGACGCTGAGTACAACTAGTCCTCAAGTTACAATGGAGATGCATTCAGCCACACCCATCTTAAGTCAAAAATATCGTAAGTCAAACAATTCTGTTGAACCACTTAGCCTAACTTAGGTATCTCAGCCTAGCTTAGACTATTTTATGTTACCAGGTTGAAATTTATATGTTTATAATTTATTGTTTTTCCTGTTTGTTTGAAACTTTACCAACATCTCAACTGTTCTTTTATGTGATTAGTTAAAATATTTGTTTTCAGACCACAGTCCCATTTAAGAAAACAGTGCAATTTGGAAGTGTGTGTATTCTG
>JAQLOM010000009.1:12941547-12956789 GCA_030068315.1 Chrysichthys thysi | reverse complement strand
TTTTCAGACCACAGTCCCATTTAAGAAAACAGTGCAATTTGGAAGTGTGTGTATTCTGGGTACTGTCGCTTTAAGACAGCTGTCTTTATGCCGTTGTTTTCTTCCTGAATGAGGAAGTGGTGAGTGTTTAATGCTAACAGTTAACAGTTAAGCAAGATTCCATTTAAATCACATTTCTGCCAAAAGAGAGAGTTTTTCAGAGAGGTTTAAACCAGATGTAGGCAGCAATACAGTGTCTCTGAGCTCCATCAGCCACAACACCCCACTACACAAATATTGAGCTCTGGCAACAGACAGCCTCCGCTGAAGTTATTCCATTAATAATCACAAAAAAAACCGCGGTAATGTACTGTACAGTACACCAGTACACAAGGTAACTCTGTGAGTTGCGGGCATCGCATGAGGCAAGTGATCCGGGCATCGTACGCGCACTTCCAGGTGTCGGCCATGTACTTCCGGATGCTGGCTATGTACTTCTGTGTGTCGTCTGAACGTCATACGCTGTTATGCTGGCCTGCCAGCGATGCCTGCCCACGAATTTAAATATTTTCTAAATATTTTACACTTTTTAGCGGCTCACAATCATCATTGTAACTTCGACTAATCATAAGTCGGGCCATCATAACTCAGGGAGCACCTGCATTTTGTGTGAAAACACAAACATGGCGTCGTGTGTGAAAGACTTATATCCAATGAGCATAACACTAAACTATCATCCAGGATTTATTTGTGAGCACACTCAGAAATCTGTTTTTTAGGCAAATCTTATACTCCGGAGGCTCTAATGACTGAAGAATCTATGAAATTTGTCATTATATGTGGGAGCTGTCACATTTTTAATATCAGTAAGGATGGTATAAATGTTGGATTATCATGTTCCAGGTGTAAGATCCAACCAAAAGAAACAAAGAGAAAGAGAGAGAGAGAGAGAGAGAGAGAGAGAGAGAGAGAGAGAGAGAGCAGCTGTCTGTCCACAGTGAGACAGTGCTGTGTCCTGAGAGAGGCTATGTTTAGTATGACATGCTGTGGTGAAGCTTGTTAAGAGACAGTAAGGGCTCCATCACAAATCAGCTACGGGTGAGGAGATAAACACCTTTGATGTCAGATGAGCTTTCACACAACAGAGTTCACACAATCAGATCTTAGCCCTGATGACTGGCGTACGCCAAGCAAGTACATTCCCCACCCACTCGTACTGATAACGTAAACATAAGCAACACAATGCTTGCCTTTGTGTGTGTGTGTGTGTGTGTGTGTGTGTGTGTGTGTGTGTGTGTCTTTGCCTACATGTATGAATTTGCCAAGTATGTCTTCTTTTACTCTGAATTACTGTGCAACCTGCCTTTATGTGTCATCGTGTCCACATCCTGTCTATCTCTGGGTGTGAAAGCAAACACGGTGACATTAAGACGATCTTGTTGTTTTAAATATTTAAGCGTTGATGTCATTGTTGTGATGACAGATGAAGGAGTGGAGAGGAGGTGGACTGAAATCTAGCGCTAAGAGCTGATAAGGCTAACGCACATATGACTGGCAGTATGGAGAGATCAAGCTTAGGCAGATGTGGGAAGATGAAAATAAACAGGATTTCAGAAGCCATTAAGATGCCGGATCTTTCTTTGTGTGTGTGTGTGTGTGTGTGTGTGTGTGTGTGTGTGTGTGTGTGTGTGTGTGCGCGTGTGTGCGTGTGTGTGTGCGTGTGTGTGTGCGCGCTCATACTTTTCCCCCTTTACAAAAATATCTGTGAAGACCTTAAACATGGGTTAACAAAATTACAGCAAACCTTATTAAATTATGCCTTTTTATTTGAATATAAAACGTGGTTGGTGATTGTAGCTGTCTTGGTTTGTTGAGAGGATTTGATGAAAATCCTAAGCAAATTAAATTTTGTTGGCAGGAATATGAGAAGGGTTCACATGAGAATACACTGTGTGCCTTTAATTTCCCATTTATTCTGGCATTTGGGGGTTTTGACATGTTACGAGCACATAAATAGAACGATTTCTACGTATTATTATGGATTAGTGAAAGATTTATCACAGGCTTTTTGAGCCTGGATGAAAGACAGAGTTCCTGGAACCATTTTGTCGGGCAATAATAAATAAATGAAATCAAATAAGACAGTAAAAAGTTCCTTGAAAGGAATTTCAAGACGTCATTTTCACGTGCGTTCAATAGCATATCGTGAAGTTCTCTATAATATCATGTCATTTGTGTTATGGCCGATTTTTATTACGAATCAGATTCAGTTACTATCCGTATTACGAATTCGCTCTCTTGTCATTTGGAACATTTTGTAATGTATATTAGTAATTAAGTGAGAACTACTGACAGATCGGGTTTCTTTCTTTAAATCCGTTTAAAGTCTTGTTCTGCTCAAAGCAGCACGTTTTTTGAAAAACAGTCACAAAAGTGTCCTTACAGTGAAGTGCCTCTGTGTGGGTATAATGGCCATCAGGTCCACTTATCCATCCACAAGATTTATTGACCTCACAACTGGAGACCTGCTTGACCACCGTCCACAACAGGAAATGGCAATCAGTCATTAACATGGTGACACATCTGTTGACGAGCAACATCAAGGCGACCCATGAAACATCCCATAGCAATTCCCTATTGTTCCTACCACATCCCCTCTCAGGCCCTTTCTCTCCCCGGCCATTCGACTTTCCTCCCTCCTGCTGTCTTTTTATTCTCTCTTTCTCTTTCTCTCACCCCGGTCTCCTCCTCTCTCCTTGTTTCTCAAGCTTTTCAACTGAACTGGACCGCCTTCACTCATCTAGATGACTGGATTGAAAACAAACCGGGTCGTAAATTATCCCTTTTTTTTGTTGTTGCTGTTGTTTTTCTGTAACCAGTAACTAAAAATGACTAGGGCTATGTGAAAAGAGATAAAGAAATGTTTGGGTGGCGTGAAAGAAAGATGAACATGTTTGGAAATAGCCGAATGAGCATTCCACAGATTTACAGGATCAGTGTGTCTCCTAGATCAGCTCATATCTGAGGTCATGACCCCGTGGTGAGGTCGTCCTCTGGTGACATTCCCGCTGACAATAAAGCTAAGAGCATGCACGATCAGGCCCAGAGAGAAGAGTGGGATGATGAAGAGACTATGAGAAGATAATAATGAAGAAATGGAAACTGTGTTGCCTGTATAAAATGGCAATGACATTCTGCGTGATAAGTTGATGATTTTGAGATTAGGTATTCACTGTGCAAGTTTTGCATGGATTAGTAGCGTGATTGCATAAACAATTTCGTTATTGTTTTGCGTCAGACTGCTTATTTTGCCACATGTCCATTCTGCGCCAGAATAGTGTGTTTGTGTACGGCTTTTGAAAAGACGCCCTCGTTCTCTTGTTTTCCTGTCATTTTTTTCCTGTTGAAATGAATGGAGTTTCATAATCAGCCTGATCCTGCCCTGTCACTCTACCAAACTTGATTTCATAGCTCTGACCCACTCACCCAATACACACATCTGTCCACCATGAGCTGCTGTCTCTTTTTTTTTTTTTTTGCACTGCAGAGCAATCACACTGGTATTTTCATGTGGAAATGCATCTCTAGTTTGACCTGCCATGTTTAATATTTTCTGAATTCTAACAATCAGTCTGCTGATTCCAGAGAAACCTCACATATTGTCCTTTCATTCTACTACCTACATGTTTTTGTGTGTTTCATTTTCAAGCCAGGTGTTGTTAAGAACGCAAGTAACAACCCATCAATATCAAAGTCATTATTTTAATGGTTTGAGCTCTTATATTAATCGTATTAAACTGGTCACTTTGGTTGAACAGGTTTAATGCAGATTTTATATCTTAGAAACAAGTAGGCTTAGAACTAATGTTAGTTTGGATCTGATGTGTTACTGCTTTTTAGTCGTGAACTTGGCTCAAATAAATACACAAAATATTATTAGACACATCTAGATCATTTTCATTTAATAATAATAATGTCTGTGAACTAAGTCTCTAGTGAGGCAGTATGCGGAATGTATTTTTACACTTAAATAAATCCCTGACCACAGGCACCACACACACACACATGCACGCATACACAAACGCACAAAACGCACACATGCACAAAAATACCTACAACTATGCAGACACCCTACCCATCTGTGTCTGATCTTAAGAAAAGCAGGAGAACGGTAAACACATCAGGGAGCGTGCACTTCAGTGCAACTTAACCCCTGACCTTTCTGCCTGAGACTGTTGCCCCAGCAATCTTCTTATCACTGCACTGACCTCGGCTAACCTCAGAGGGAGTCTGCAACGTCTGACAGGGGTCAGACATCAGTGTATTGCCCAGAACACTACTGTCAAACATTGTCTCATGTCCATTAATAATTGCTTCAAAGCAAATAACCATTTTCTCCATCCAGGGTAATAAAATGCTCACACGGTAGTGTTTCTGATAGCAACGTGTAGAAGG
Source organism: Chrysichthys thysi (assembly GCA_030068315.1). Lineage (NCBI taxonomy): Eukaryota > Metazoa > Chordata > Actinopteri > Siluriformes > Claroteidae > Chrysichthys > Chrysichthys thysi. Next base: position 12,952,355 of record JAQLOM010000009.1, on the reverse strand, counting down.
AAGCAGCACATAATATCATATGATAAAACCTAAAGGGAATGTAGACTGAAATATAAAATGGTCGGTTTGGATAACAATGAATAATCTATGGCCCAGAAAGTAGCAGAATGAGAGATCCGTCATTCCTGTTTGCCGAATAGAGCTCATGCAGAATAGATCTACATTTCTCACTCAATTGAGATGGCTAAAGGATTCTCGGCTTCAAAGCCTCTCCAGCTGCGACTATTTCAGGCCGCCACTAATAGCACTTGTCAGGCATAATTTTTAAGCTCTTTAACCAATTCATTGTGTAATTAGGTTAACAAAATTAGCTCATTGCCAAATCAGTGAGGAGCAGCAATGCAATAAAGTTATTAACATTCCAGTTTTACAGACAGAACTATAGAGTCCTTCTTGTTTAATCACTGGGTTTCTTTCAGGGCACAATCGATTCCAGAGGGCACTAACACATTACATTTAATTTACTTTCCCAGAAATGTATAGAGCTGAAACAGGGTGGGGGGGTGTGGGGGGCATGGTGACGCATTGTCATCCATAATTAAACCATGATTAAAAAGATTGGTGGAAACAAAAGAAGCTTAGCCATGGAAAATATATGGACATTGCTTCCAAAGCATTTGGCAGAGATGTTAGTGCGCCGGCTATTCTTCCAAAGGGGTTCTCCTGGTTCAAACTTATAGATCTAAGATATAACAAATCGCAAGTCTCCAGTGTTGGTTTTTTAGATTTATAGCCCAATTTAAGTGTCGGCTCAGAGAGATATCCCCTTTGCTGGGGATTTGTGTACGGGTGGTGGGTATTTTTTCTTCTTTAAGAAAAAAAAATCCTGCGCCCTCTGTCTCTCCTGCGCTGCTCCATTATTGCTGCTCTGTGCATCCTCAAGCAGGTAAGACCTCGTTCATCAAGCCCATGTGCGCGGAGAGGCTGATCTACGATGACATTTGAAGAGCCTTGCTGTCACTCTGGTGCCATAATGAACATGGATATGACAAAGGATCGATGGGTGGGGTCAGGGGCGATAGCCCCGCCCCGGATAGCCCCTCCCACGTTATTAGGAATGCACCAAGCGCTGATTGGTCGGCGGCTCGCGGACTTGTTCGGCCCTCCTCGCGTTTGTCCGAGTTGCACTACAGCAGACGGAGCAGGAGCGCGTTGGAGAGCTGAGCGCCGGAACGCGGAGCGCATCGTCCTGTCCAGGGGAGGGCTGCCTGCTTTTGCTTACAGGTTTTCCGTCTTGGTCTCTGACTTATTGTGGATTTGCTTTCCTCTTTCCCTGCTAGCAGTTTGAAATACCATCAAGTCATCCGCTGTTGTTAGATGAAAACCCAAAGCAGCCAGAGTGCGCCGGTGTGGATGATCTGCGGTTTCCCAGTGCGCACCCATACCGGATCTATCATCGGCTTTGGAGTAAACATCCCTCAGCTATAAAAAAAAAAAAAAAAAAAAAAAAACACAAAAAACAAACAAAAAAAAAGACAAACAAATCTGTTTGTGGACACACTGGTGGTGTGGATTATTTGACGCAGACGCGCCATGTGCGTAAAGCCAGCCGGTGAGCTCGCCGTGTAGTATAACGATGTGTCGCGTGTGATCGTCCCCACAGCGCAGCTCCTCCGCTCAGCCTCGCACCCAATGCACCACACTCTGAGTGGAGCTCCAGTCTCCGCCTTGCACAGCCCGAGCTCCCACAGGCAGCACGCTAACTTCACTTTCAGAAAGCTCGCTGGAATTAAGGCCACGTCCACCGCTTTGTTAAAGCCCTCGGATCCTGTGCGTCAGGCCAAGCGTCTCCCCATTAAACTGGTCAAGATGCTGACCGCGCACTCGGGCCACTTGCTCCACCCGGAGTACCTGCAGCCCCTCACATCTGCCCCCGTCAGCATCGAGGTAGGTTCCACACCACACCACTCCCTTCTCACCCCAGTCACCCACTATAGTAGCCTAGACACCACGTTATCCACTTTATTCTGCCCTCAACTAATATGGGGTTCATTATTGACTTTATCATAGGCCTAATCTATAGTAGCCTAATTACTGCATTATTCATTTTATGACACACTGTAGCTACCTAACACTACACTACACTGTACTCCATCGGTCATTTCAGTATACACTATGCAGCCAAGGCTTTTACTGACCGGAGAAGTTTTTATAATACATAAGTAAAGTACATTTATAATCCTTTATTATGCCTTATTATTACACCGCTCTAACACATCATTGCGGTTTCCTCCAACGCAGGAGTTAAAACATAGTGGATAAAAGTAAAATGATCTACTCTGTATTCCGTAGAGCTCTGGCATTAGACCCGGTCATTCACTGGATGACATTTTTGTATTAATGTAATTGGATAATGATGTAAATACATATGAACATGAATTGTAAACATACAGTGTAATACATATGAATGTAACTAGTCCAATAATAAAAAGTATCAAGTAGATTTTTAGGCATCAACTTTTTTGTTTATGTTTATATTTGACGGGCGGTCAAGAGGTTTGGAATTTTTTTTTTTTGTTCGGAAGATATATGGTTCTCTCTTGTGCGCGGCCTTCCTGTATGTATACATGTAGACAGGTAGACAGCTATGGATACAGATGAGGAGATCGTTTTTTAATGGTGGTCACTATTAAATGTGGGGGTTTCATTTTTTTAGCTGAACATAAAAATGACACGGTACGTCTTTCGTGCAATTAGAATAAACAGGGCCGGGTTGTCAAGTCCTAATTTATTATATTTTGCTTTCTTTTTCAGTTTGGGGCACTTATAGGGAATGAATCTTAAAATTATAATGCTTAAAAGGACACAGACATCATTACTCGTGATATTACTTTAAGTAAATGTATGTTGGGGTGTATCTTTTGGCATCTGTGTGACCAATGTACTATGCATTAAAATGCAAAAATAATTATATAAATAAAAATAAAAATAATTAACTATTGTCTTTTACTGAAATATATTATTTCCCTTCCAGTTGGATGCTAAGAAGAGTCCACTGGCCCTCTTGGCTCAGACATGTTCTCAAATAGGTAAACCGGATCCTCCATCCTCTTCCAAACTGGCCTCCATTACGTCTAGTGGACTGGGGGAGAAAGAAGGGTCATCTCGTACTTCCTCTTCGTCCCTAAAACTTGCAGAGCAGCGGCCTTCGTCGGATGACAAGTCCAGTTTCAAGCCTTACTCCAAAACAGGCCCGGACAGCCAGAGGGATGGGAGTATCAGCAGCAGTAACAAGCCTGGCTTTTGTCTTCCTGGGAGTGGAGGCAGTGGTGGCAGAAGCACACCAAGCTGTCAGTCCCACCATGCACGTACTGTTTCTCCAAGTTCCAGAGTGGGCTCACCTTCACAGACTCAAGCACACAGACACGCTCTTTCACCTGGCACCATGCGTTCCACTGGACATTCACAGACTGCGAACGGGGAGGCAAAAAACACAGAAGCGGTTCTCTCCGACAGCAGCAGCAACCTGAAGAAGGAAGCAGAGTCGAGTAAGGCGAGTCTGGACAGTCCCCAGCTGGCCAACTCGAGCCATGCCAGAGCGAGTGCCAACTCCAGTAGCTCAAGTTCTGAAAGCAGCCCCAGCAACGAGGGCAAATCGGACCCACAACCATCTCAACCTGGAGGACTCGGGCCTGTTTCTATTTCTCCCTTTAAATCCAGTCACCCTGTCTTCCCACTCCCATCATCCAGCATGGGCTACCACGGTTCTATAGTGGGCACTTACGCTGGTTATCCCGGTCAGTTTGTTCCTGGTTTAGACCCTACCAAGTCCAGCCTCGGAGGAGCTGGCGTAGGGGTCACAGGCAAACACCCCAGCTCGAGCCCACTGACTGGAGCATCTCCACCTTCCTTTATGCAGGGTTTGTGTCGGGACCCGTACTGTTTAAGCTACCCGGGTGCCCCACACCTGGGTGGCAACTGTGGCACATGTGTTCACGACCCCTCCTCTTCACTAAAATCTGGCTTCCCCTTGGTTTACCCCCCTCATCCTCAATTGCACTCGCTCCACCAGAGCTCATTGTCTTCCAGCATCACACCGTCACTCTCTCATCCATTGTACACGTACGGCTTCATGCTGCCCAATGAGCCTCTACCACATGCATGCAACTGGGTCTCAGCCAGCGGTCCGTGTGATAAACGCTTTGCCACCTCCGATGAGCTATTAGCCCACCTGCGCACACACACCTCGCTGCCAGGCGTGGATGGAAAGCTCCTGTCCTCATACCCATCCTCCTCCTCCTCATGTCACCTCCATTTGCCCCCCCAGAGCAGTCCAGCTTCTCTTCCTGCGTCCTTCTCATTGAGGGCACCTCCGAGTTTGGGCTTGGCTCGATACCATCCCTACAGTAAAATGCCACTGCCTACAGCACCAACACTGCCCATGCACTCTTTACCAACCTCAGCACCCTATTACTCCCACTACGCCCTCTACAGCCAGAGACTGGGATCTGCCTCAGCCCTTGGTTACCAGTGAAATGGACTCCATTGCTTCAGAATTCTAGAGCCACAACAACAGAACAAGCAGCGCACTTGCATGATGACTGCTGAGACATCCCACTTGGGATCTGGCCCTGTCTTCAGTTTCCCAATAACGGGAAAAGCGACGTGAACGGCACAGAAATGGTGGACATAAAAGGAATCCACGAACTCTCTAACGGCTGAAATGATGGGTGTTCCAGCGTGCATGCAAGCTTGAGACTGTGAGAGACTGAAGCGTCAGTGCAGTTTTCGAACAGAATTGTATTTATTTTTTAACAGGCGCTTGGCTTTTTCCAGGTTATAATCCCAAACAGTTTACTTTCACACGTACCGAGTTCATCTATTCATTTCACCCTTAATTTAACTGTTCTTCTCTGCCCATTATTTGTACACACAATGCTGCAGATCTTAAGCTTCGGATGTTTCTTTCCTTTTCATTAATCTGTCCTGTCTGACTCTGTCCTGTCTGTTTATTGTGCCTGTGCGGTATGAATGTGCATGCCCTAACCCTAAGTCCTTCTAGCCTTTCTAAATGCTTATTTTTTATTTTTAACAGCTTACAAATAAATGACTTAAAGAGCTGTAATATTTTTTGTAAAGTCTTGAAATTACTAGGCTGGTTAAGGTGCCGCTTCAATGGAAAAAAAAAAGAAGAAGAAGAAAGAAAGAAAACAGGAAAAAAAAATAGCGATGGCAGAGCTGTCCAACTTTGGAGTTATAATTTTGTTAAATAAATGAAATGGTTATATTTAAACTCCATGCTTTTGTATTTCTTTATCCTTCCTTCCATGTCATAATAATTGTTATCTATGACTAATGTTCCGTGCTACATATTTGCTATTTAGAACTTGCACATAATTTGTGTATTTTCACAAAAAAAAAAAAAAATGCGCATGTCTAGGACTATAGTATAGAAGAACAAACTTTTTCATCTGAGCTTTAGCAGGAACCAAAGTGAAATCTTATCAGCAACATGTTAGATTGGTCCAAGCCTGTCTTCATAAGGCAGGTCCCTGGAGACCATATCAGGAAGTGCGATATCTATCAGCTTACCCGAATGGTTTTTCCTTTGCACTTATCTAGTTATCTAGTCCTGTCTCATGTCATGACACACTGATTGAGTGGTGCAGTTAAAACTAGTGTTGAATTGGCAACATAATCTGCTAATTCTGGTTATAAATACAACTTTTTAAGGACTGATTAAACACAAATTTCATCACAGGCCATTTTTATAGCTGTCTGTTTGCAAGATTTAACCTACTCAAGCCAACTGCCACTTGTCAATCTCAGGCTCCTTGTACATAATATGTACAGGTCTGTATTTAACATTTCACTTGTCTGCTACACCCTATGCTTTTGTGTTTGGCTATAAAGATATAAATATAGAACCCAGTCGTATTGCAGGCCGTGCAACTGACTTCTGCCTCACTGTAATGCCTCTCTGTCATCAGCATATTTTAAGTGAGTTGCTGTTAAACAACCTTCAGGTGTGTAATTGTGCCTGAGAATACCACTGTCCCACCGTTGTTGTCTTTTTTTGTCCAGTACAAAGGCTTTCATGTCAGTTAGTGTGATGGCAGCTGTCAGCTGACGTACCTGCAGCTGAGTTGTACTTATGCAAACATTTGCCTTAAAGGTTATTGTTCCCAGTGTGCTATTACAGTCTCTGCTTTTACATGTTATTTTTCGTTCCCCATTCTTCCGCGTGTGTAGTAATTAATCCTTCAGGAGTGTCATGCTGTGGACATTTCAATTAAATTTAATTACACCAAAGTCATTTTCGCTACTATGAATCACACTTTTGTAATTAACAGATTAACTTTGTGGTGTTAGCCGCCTACATTCCCTAAGGAAAGCCGCCTGGCCTTTCAGGTTCCAAAGAGGAACCGGAGATGTTTCTGCCCAGGCATGTTTGTGTGTTCTAGGTCCTTTTTCATCATCCAGAAAATAATCTGGGCTTTTAACTGCCATCGTGGGTCAGGCCTGCTGTGCAGCCAGAAGTGGTAGATGATGGTGAGGGTAAAGTAAAGTAAATGATGGTGGTGTCTCAAGCCTCCTCTGGGCAGATGACAGATGAGGGCTAGTGATTAATGATGGCTTGGAGTGACTCGTCCATCACTCTGCAAGTCTTCGGGATTCCTTACGCTCAAATGAGATCCGACTAGCGAATCGTATTGGTTTGACTTGTCCCAGGTCACCAAAGGTAAGAAAAGGAAAGGCATAAAAACACTCAGCTGATCCTGGAATGTCGGGTTTGGACAACATTATCCCATTGCCGTGGCTGACGCAGTTTGACTGGCAATAAGATCATTGCATAGCCTTGTAAAGAACCACAACAGGGCCTGTCAGGTCAGTATCTGTATATCATCACTCACACATACTCACACATACTAGCAGCATGCTTGCAAGGTTACAGTGCTTGGGCCTCTCGAAGTTCAGAATCTGGTTTCATTCTTATCCAGACTGATCTGGGACCACTCTGGAAGGTGCTGCTTACTTAATGCAATCGGCTGCGAAGCTTCCAAGACTGATCCAGGCTTAAAGAGAAATGGCGTCGGGTCTCCATCGGTTCCAGCCAGGTAACCTGAGATGTCGCCTAAGCTCACTTTTCCTAGACATTCTGTGAATCTCTATTTGTGATGCTGAGTGAAGGAGCAGATCCACTTGGCTGGACATGAGTGGACATATTTGTCAGGCAAGCAGGTCACCTTACTTCCCCTCCCAGCAAGTGATCTGCCTGTCAAGGGAACTGACATACCACAGAGACTTCTACACAAAAAAAAAAAAAAAAAAAAAACAGGCCAAGACAAGTACACTACCACACATATTATTATCATTTTAGCTGTTAGATTTCGTATTCCAATAACCCCCAGTGGCTCGGGTGCGTGTCATTCATTCCAGGCTTTCCTTTAGGCGATAGTGAACTCGCAGAGCAAATCTAAGCTAACATGACATGCCCATTGATGACTGTCTGTCCTAAATGAATAAAAGGTGTGGTAGATGAAATTTCCAGAGCAGAGGTCTGCTCTCGAGGGAAAGATGAATGGTGGCGCCGTTTTCCATTTTGCTGTAGCTCGTCCATCACGTTGTCATCTGATCCATCTTCCCTTTCTTCCTCCTTCGCTTCTCATCAATCACTCTGTCCATCTCCCTCTCCTCCCCAGCTCCCAGCAATGGCAGGAATCAACACCCACACTCTATTTCTGTCATCCCTGCTGCTCATACCGAGGAGATATATCACTGCGGGCCCAAGGCAGAGACACAAGATGGACTGCTGTGTCTCTGTGGAGCCTTACAGTGTTATTAGTTACTGGTAAAAGCCCTGGATGGACACACATTCATACACAGAGAGATGGGCTAAACTCATAAATACACCGCATCAAGAGGTTCTTGTACACTTATTGGTTATGAGGCCCTTCTCCCATGATGAGGGGAAACATGGGAAATGATATTGGGGTCTGAGGTTAGAAGACTGACGAGGACCAGTGATGAATGATGACTGGCTTTAAAGTCACTGTTTCATTGGCCTGCAAGTGTTCGGTATTTCTTGGGCTCGACTGAAATCCAGACACAAAACTTATCAGATCTGGACACAGCCTCCATCCCTTATTTGATCCTACTTCCTCCCTCTGGACGAATCAAACCAATATTTCACAATATCGGAAAGCCTGGTGGTAGCACAGCTTTGCGGAAGAGCAGATCAAGGTCTGTGTGTGGGTTATGCCATTTACCCCATGCCCTCATTAAAACTCTGTTCAACCAAATCCTTTGTGACCCTCTTAAGTCTTTAACTGTATTTTTGCAGTGAACTGCCTTAATGCCACAGTAAATTAACCTGCCTTGTACATGTTTGCGTAAAAAAGCCAGCTCCTTCCACAGTTCTCCCGCTGGCCGTCTTCTGACACGCAACAAAACATACAGGCTTGGCCTTGACGGCCTACGAAAGGGCAATGGCAATTATGGCCAACCACTAATACGCACGGCCCCAGCTGGTTTAGATCTGCCTACACTCGGAGGGAACGCCGCTGACTTGTCAGCTTGTATGCGTCACGCACAAGACTTTTGTGAAGAAACGTGCTTTGGCAGCATCACGGCTAACCGACTGGGCCTTGATTCGTCTCACAGTCTCGTTCGAACATTCCTCACGGTATATTCGGCCCCTTTTCATGGACATAACTGAGCCCAGATGCTTGTGCTGACCCGAATCAGAGCCGCTCCCTCTGGTTTGGAGATTGGTCTTCAATCAAATTGTCTGCAGCACGTACGCTTGTTGTTTTTTTGGAGGAAGCACGGGCAGTGATTTCACTGCATGTTGCACGACTGATGAGTGAGTGCATTACTGTCCCGACAGTGAGCAATGTACCAGCTGAAAACCTGTGTGGATGTGTGTGTGAAATAAGGAAATAATCACGATGAAATAATCTTTTTGATATAAGATGTGAATTGTCGCTGGTGTAATAATATGAGAAGCCTTAGGTAATAAAATGATCATTATAGTAGCTTCTTATATATTTTAAATATTGAGTAATCAAAGGGTTGCATATATCAACATTTACTTTGCTGTCAACTGTTATTAGAACACTGAATGGCCTGCCTCTCTCTCTCTCTCTCACACACACACACACACACACACACATACACACATACACACACTTTCTCTCCCCCTTTCTCTGTAGCCTTTTGGTAAGAAAAGAGCTCCTTTCAGGGGAAAAAAAGAGGGCAGGAGCAATGCAAAGAGAGGAAGCAGACGTGATTCTCCAAATACAGTCATTAAAGGGGAAATGTGTTTTTCAAACTGTCAAGATGATTAATGGCTGAGTGCGAAGCAGCACAAATGCTCTTGTTTAGTCTGACTGGCAGACACGATCCTGTCCATTGATTTATGGCAGGCCCTGTGTGTGTGGCACTGCTGTGGTTTGAACAGCAGGAAGGTGGGGTCTGAGCACACTGCGGTAAAATAACAGAATAGAACCAAGCCGAAGAGAAAAAGAGAGAGAGAGAGAGAGAGAGAGAGAGAGAGAGAGAGAGACTGCATTGTGTTTGCTTTTGCCCTTGGTGAAACTGCAGCTCATTAAACAAGAAAATATAAAATTGCTCTGTCAGTTCATGTGCCATGATAAATCAGTTTCAGTTATAAGTAATTTAGTTAATGTCCACACATGCTTGCACAATTGAGAAGATATTCATCTTCTTTTCTTTTAACATCTGTATATGGTGTCACGTTTCATCAGTTCAGTCCACACGTCACTCATAAGGGAATATACTTTGTTGGGGTTTTTTTTCTTGTAATCGACATGGATTAGCCTTACAAATATACCAGTATTAACGCATGAACCCACAGTAAAAAAAAAAAAAAAAAAATCTTGCATCACCCTTTTTTTCCTTCTCTCTCAGGTTGCTCCAGCCTTTTGACCTCATACTCTGCACAAATGAAGGTGTCTGATTCAATCAGCCTGTGGAAAAGCTTGCAGCAGGGGAGCTTGCTTGCAATAGAAAAAACCAGAAGAGGTAGAAAAATAAATAGGAATTACACTCACTCTTCATGTTACAATTTGTCTTCAAAGAGTTTTATTTAAAAAAAAAAAAAGAAAAAAGAAAAAAAAAAGCCTGCATTCTTTCCTGGCCTCCCAACTCCATTTGATCTATTAACATGCTCCGCAAGATCCACAAGAATAATTACAGCTGTTGAGCTAAAGTGGGAGAACTTCATCAAACAACCGCAATGTTGTTTGTCAAACGTAAAGTCGCTCCTGTCAGAGATTTAACGTACTCGTGAAAGTTGAATATTCTTTTGGATGAAAATATTAAAAAAACAAAAAAAACAACGTACTGATGGGAAACAGGGAAACCAAAACCTCCGAGCTATGTAAGGACACCAAACATGGAGATTTATTCTTTGGAGAAGCGAAGCAGCCATATTTCACGTGACAACCGAGGACCTACTGGTCTGAACTAGGCTTTTGAAATCCTCCTAGGACTCGCAGCCTATTTCTTATTTCTCTGTCCGGCTCGTGAGGACTTTCTAAGAAAAAAAAATAAAAAAATAACAAAAAAAACAAAGAACTCTCTAAAGCTTCCAGTTTAAAACCAATCCCCAGGGCCTGGAAATCTGGAAATCAAGTGAGAACGAGGCAGCGCTCATCTGGAATAAGTTACATATAGAAGACAAGCGAAGAAATTAAGGAAGATAAATGGAAGGAGAAAGGGAACGGCTGTGATTAGTTTCTCAGAAATGCCCCAGAAATTTGGAATCCCATTTTGTGTGTGTGTGTGTGTGTGTGTGTGTGTGTGTGTGTGTGTGTGTGTGTGTGTGTGTGTGTGTGTGTGTG
>JAQLOM010000009.1:12903847-12922157 GCA_030068315.1 Chrysichthys thysi | reverse complement strand
GGGTTTCCTCCAGGTACTCCGGTTTCCTCCCACAGTCCAAAGACATGCACAGTGGGGATTAGGCTAATTGGCGACTCGAAATTGGCCGTAGGTGTGAAAGTAATCGTGAATGGTTGTCTGTCTCTCTGTGTTGCCCTGCGGTAGACTGGTGACCTGCCCAGGGCGTATCACCACCTCTCACCCGATGTCAGCTGGGATTGGCGCCAGCTTCCCCCTGCGACCCTGAACAGGATTAAGCGGAAGAAAACGAACGAACCCACAAATATTTATCTAAAAATTATTAATGCAAAATATAAAGTAAAAATACATAAAAGTGTCAGGAATTTGCCCGTGCGGAGTGCGTGTGCAGTGCACCTGTTCTGAGCACTCACAATAGCGGTGCATATCAGAGAACTCGCACCACTAAAGACTACTTCCTGGTTTTCCTCCACAATGCCACAGCGCGTGACATTGATGGCGACAGGTGTACCAGATTGGGACTGAATGCGGGAGCTATAAACAGACTCACGCAAGCACACCAAGGTTGCGGAGCATAAGTGGCCATTTTCCACGCTCTTGCCAAGCCTTACTATTCCTGTGTTTGCTTTCTGTTTCTTGTTCTTCAACCCCACATTGCATTGTCATTAAACATTCATCGCTCGCACTTCTACACCCTTATTTGGGTGGTGCTTTTCTACAAAGCTTTGCACTCTTTCCCATATTTTACACATCTTCCTGTGGGTCATTTGTGCACACACACACTAACAGTACATGCTAGTGCGGATGTTGACTATACGAGTAAGCCACAATCCTGCAGTGAGTGAGAGAGAAGTTGTGATCACGTGAGGCTCGGCAGATGAAGCACATGCATACTACTCGTGTTGCAAGACCTCGCTCGCTTATCAAGTCAAAATTAATTAATTTATTGCTCATCTGGCAAAACACTCGCAATCCAAGGTTCCACTGTAACTTAGGTTTTTTTCAATAATGATTTCTACAATTATTTTACCATTACAATTTATAGTGATTTTAGTGTAAAGTTGTGTGTGTGGCAGCTAAGAAAGCTTTTTTTTGGTGAAGCACTTTGTAATGTTTCTACACAGCAGAGCAGGAGATCCTGCTGATCTCATGCAGGATAATGCAGTAGTAGGTGAGAGCTAAAATCTGTTTGCAGGTTACAAACATTAACGCAGGATATCATGATTCAGTAGCAGTAATTCTGGTATTAATCCCAGTTCAGAGTGGGGAATTAAGATCCGAGACCGCTTGGTCATATTTTGTGATTAGACGGGTTGCCAGATTTACCAAAAGTAATCCAATATTACTTAAAAACTGGAATGTAAAAACTATCCCAATGCAAAATGAAAAGTCAAAAACAAAACTGTCAGCCTCTTAGGTTGGTCAGTAACAGCTTTACACTCACTGTCAGGGACATGATGTTGCATTTTGTTCAGCAGTTTGTTAAACTATGAACCTGATGGTCTTTTGATTGGATGCATCCAGTATTGGATCACAAAATGCATTGGACCCTGTTCTGACTTGCGTTTAACACGGACCACTTGTGAGCTAGTCACTTGATGGTGTTCGTAAATAAATAAATAAATAAAATGCTAGTAATCCTAAAATTCAAATATCCTGCATTATTTACTCAAATATATTTTGCATTCAGTTAATTGGTGGTGGTGGAATTTAGTTTGTTTTTTGCACCGGGGGCTTTTTGTGCTGCACTGAATCTCATTTGTGTCAGTCAAGCTCAGAGCATTAAAACCTGAGAAAGTTAAACCTTAAGACTAGACGTTTTTTCCATTTTCTTTTTATGAGAGAACAAGCGAGCGTTTAATCTCTGTCTCTGATGAACGTGTTAAAGGTTTTGCTGACCAGTGCAGTATTGAGATTTAGCTCTGCACTCTTCACCTGCATGGTGACATGGATGAAAAACAGTGGAAAATGCCAGTGTTTACAAAAAAAAAAAAAAAAAATTTCATGGACTAAGAGCATCAATACTCTTTTGTAGACAAGACTTTGGCTTTATCAGCCAAAGGAAAATGATTCCAGTGAGCCGGCCTTATACTGACATAACAGAAGTCTGTTCATTTTTTTAAATGTTCATTTAAAAGTGGAAGTGTTTTATTGGGGCTTATCAAGGCTAATGACTCTTATTGTATATATTATACCCAAAAGCAGATATAACTGCATTATTTACTTTATAAACCCTTTTCTCTTCTTGCCTCTAGAGTTCCCTTCCCTCACTGAAAACTTCCTGGATGTGATGAAGAACGGAGAGGTGGCAGTCCATGCTGACATTCACCTGCAGACCACCAGCACAAAGGAACACAACGGTGTGTGAAGAGCCCCTACCAGTAGTTTCACTTTTTTTTTCCTTCCCTTTTTCTTTTAAAATAGATTTTCTTAGAAAAGTGTTGCATCAGAGTTTGGTCTGTGATCCAACCAGCTATTTCTCTAATTCTCAAAGCTCTCAAGCCTGATCAAGTTTAGCTGGTATTAGTGATTTAGGCAAAACTTAGATGACGCATACAGAAAATAAAACAGGACAAAGCATGTGATGCAACACACACGTTTTATTCCCACTCATGCAGGCGTTATGGTTTTTAGGTCGTCCGTGATTAGTGCAACATCTGAAGAACAAGCGCTTGAATGCTTGTTGGATTTAGATGGAATTAGTCTTATAACCAGCAGATGAACTGATGAGATTTGATCCAAACAGGGATGAGGTCATAGCAAGGTCAAATATCTTTAAATCGAAAGTGGTCCTTCGCTAGCTTCCTTAGTGCTTGAAAGCATGTAAGGTTTTTGATGCTTCTTTGGATGACGGTGTTGAGTTCGACTTGTTTACTTGTGATCATACGACACGTCATACTCTTTAACCCATTATATTTGCATACAGTTATTGTATAGGTTTGTATACAATTCCTATTACACATGGAATGCCCACATGATTATTAGAATGGTTCCTTATTTTTAATTATAACAATTATGAACAGCCGCTCCTTCACCGGCCTCTTTGGTTCTTGATAAGACGGAAATAATCAGCTTGGCATGTTACAGAGAAACCGCAAAGTTGTCCATCTCAAGACTCTTTACGAAACGCTAAATGTACTTTCAACAATTACACATTTTTTAATTAGCTAATGGAAAGTCGTGCTTACTAAAGGAAAAAAAGAAAAAGATAACATATTAGAACAAAGCACAGTAACAATCCTGTGATTGAGCCTTGTAACCAGAGCTAATGTCAGAGCTGTTCTGTCGCAGCCAGTTAATCAATACCTTCTGACCAATCGGAGCCAAGAAATCAGCTTTGCCAAGAATGCAGTAATGGATATCAGGACTGCGATAAGTATAAATACTATAGAGTTGCTCAGTAGCAGTGAATGATTCTAGTGTATACAAGTGGACAGCTGATCCTGCCGTGCTGATATGTCAACAATTCTCTGCTGTTCGTGTATCAGGCACACGGGATCAGTGTAACCTCTTGGCATTTTATATTTCATATTTATACAGCCTTTTTTCTTTAAAAGGGTAGTGGGGTAGAAATGTTGCTAGACTTCCTTACTACAAGTCTGTGGATAATTAAAAACAAGAAATGTATTGTTCAGTGTACATGTATTCATCCACAGGTTCGGTTAAGGGTGCAGCTGTTGCCAGCCAGCAGGAGAAGTTTCTCTATCCCTTGTCACTCAACACTCTTCTACTCGTCTATCTATTCTTGTGAGTAATTGCATGTGTGTTGCGTGTGATGAGTTTACAGTAATACGACTGACCTGCTCGGCTGCTTCCGCATGTCAAAACTAGTTTTGCCATTGCTTTATTCTCCTAACCATAACCGTTTGAGAAGCATTTGTCATTTGGTTGAACGAGGGCGTTGTGTCTCTCGGCAGGGTGTGTGTTCTCGTCATGTCCTCGTGTTACATGGCTTTCAAGATCCTGGCTCTTGAGCAACGGCTGAATTCGCTGGGCTCGTTGGGAGACTATTCACATGAGTGAGTTGTTTAACTTTTGAATGTGTCCGTGTGTTTTGGTGAACCTCCTCCCACAGGAAGTTTCACAAAGTGGAATTAGTAAATACAACGGCCAAGAACAGGCTGTGTGAATCTACAGGCTAGGCTAGGAAGAAGTCAGTCCCAGACTCTGTTTTCTACTTAGGACTGTTGGTAAATCTGTTGTACTTGGTTACAAGTAGGTTCTCTGATCAACCCCACCGTCTGAGACAGTCAGTACTCGTTGAGAAAATCAGTAAAAATCCCCCGTCTTCAACGCACCATAAAAACCTATGAAGTAAAATTATTTTTGGAAATGGCCTAATATGTTCTGGACCCCCTCCTTTTTTTTTTATCTGATGTGATGAACTGTAAAATTAGCTTCAGAGGCATTTTTGAAGCTACGTAATTCTTTTGCCATTAAAGACGAGAGTCTGAAATCTATTTAACCCATTGGCTTCCGTGGTCCCCATTTGGGGATCATATACTGAATGGCATAAAAAAATAGATGGCATGTGCCATGATCCCCATTTGGGACTTTGACTAAAAATTGAAATTCCAGAAATATTAAGTCATATTTCTTGAAAGTAGATGTTTGTTACTATTTGGATGTAAATTGGTAGAAATACATACATTTCCAGAAAAAAAAATAATTGGCAGTTAATGGGTTAACTTATTTTGTCAAATATCTCTGCATGCAACAACCAACAGCGCTACTGCATGTTTTCTGTCATTTTGGATATTTTGAATTCTTCAGGAGCAAGTGCAGGCAAATTTTAAATAGCTGTAAATGTGTAACCAAGTGAGATTGGAATCAATTTGCTATCGTTGTATTTTGGACTTGCTTCCCCAAAATTAAAAATTTCATCTTTATTACAAAAAAGGGAAAAACAACTTTAAGCCATTTGTTTACAGCAAATCATTTTGTTCAGCTAGCTCATTTGTACCAATCAGCCCTGACTGTGTATCATTTGCATATCATACTGTAGGTTCACTTCAGACAAGCTAACGTTTGAACAATGCGCGGAAAAGACCCAGCATGTCGCTCCTAAATTTGCTTGTTTTTTTTTCCATAACAGTGTTTCTGTTAAAGGTGATCTTATTCCTAATATACTTCACTCTGCCTAGTAGTCTTCTGGACTGTCTCAGTGCAGACTTCCTACCATTGTTACTTCAAAATACATATTCTGTTAAAATAACCCACAACAATTTTCTCCTACAGGAATGCGCTTTATCCTCGATCTCAAGCAGCGGCCAGCACGGAGATCTATGGCGAGCTGTCCACAAACTTGTTCAAGTTAGAAAAGGTGAGTGAACTGTTTGGTTTAACTGTCAGCCTGAGTAGCATCGGGGTTGAGTTTTCCTACTAAATCATTTACAGACTGATTTCTCTGTTGGACAACAGTAAGATGAAGCTCTTTATTTTCTTTTGTATTCAGTCATCTTGCTGAGAAAAGCAGGTAAGGTTTCACACACCAGTTATGTCATTATGGCAGAGGTGTGCATGAGACACAGAGAAAGAAAGATGTTTCTTCCTTGTTGAGTTCACATTTATTTAATCACGCTACAGGAAGGAAAACCGGCTGTGTGTATTGAAAGCTAGTTTGCAGCCAGATTTTTAAAGCAAAATAACTACTGTAGTTAATTCGAACCAGAAGTGAGAGTTTAAGATTGGTGACTGGTCTTTTAATCAACATTTTTGGCTAATTTCCAAGCTCATTATGTAAGGAATAAAAACTTAAGGCTATGCTGTTACAGGAAAGTGATTAACAACAGAGTGGTAAAAATGTGTTACCACCCTGAAGTCTACTCACTTCCTGTGATAGCACTAACACAAATGTTGTATTTCTTATATGCACCATATTGCCACAGATTTGGAAGCGTGCGACTGTAAAGGATGTACTGAATGCTGTGGCGTTACAGTTTCCCTTCACTGGAACTAACATGTTCCAGCGTGAGAGTTCAACAGTTTCCATTTTATTTACTCTTCAGATTTTGGCTCAGTTTCTCCATTTCTATACTGTTCTTTGATGCACAGATTCAGAAGAACCTGCGAAAGCTGCTTGAAGGAAGCTGAGAGTCCTGATGGAAGCTGCTTTTAAGTTAAAAACACCTCAAAGACTCGACAAACAAGAGGATACTTAACTGTGCAATAGTCACACCACACAGCCTTTCTGTCTGCTCAGGAGTACACAGTTTTTTGTTTTTTTAACCTGAATCATGGCATTTCATCCATGATGAAGAGAGGAAAAAAAAAAAAGCTTTATATTTTAGTACTGTAGAATGGAAAGCTTTAAGCTAGTAAGAATAAATGAGTCCCAAGGACTCGTGTTTTGTATGTTTAACATTTCAGAAATAAAAATCAGATTACTTACTGTAGCTGTAGCGTTGTGACAATTTGTTACAATTTAGAATTGTCAATAAAATATTTATACTTTGTGTCAGTGTGTATACTGGGAGATTGAAGATTGAAAACAATGAAAAGTAAAAATATAAAAATACTCGAGCAGCAACATCAAAACCAAATACCAAACTACCACATCTGCTACTAATGCTGTCACAGGACAGCTGAACACACTTTCACATACAGGAGCTTACAGACACACCTACCATTGTGAAGGGAAAGAGTATTGGATTCAGTCGCATCCAGTAAATATTGTTCAGTACAGCAGTAGCCTGTTTATCATTATGTGCAGCATAATATAGCCTTATGTTAAGTTATACAATTATAAGACAGCTTTTACACTTCCCAGGTTGCTCATGACAGGAGGTCTCAAACTTCTGAAGCCAGTGACCCCTAAAGGTCATTTGTTCAAAGCTATTCATAAATTCAGGTCAGTCATTCACCTTCTACCGCTCCAAGCTTTTCAGGGTCGCGGGGGGAAGCTGGAACCAATCCCAGCCAATTTTGGGCGACAGGCGGGGTACACCCTGGGCTGGTCAACAATCCACCACAGCGTGACGCACAGACACAGACAACCATTCACACCTATGGGCAATTTAGAGTAGTCAATTAACCCAATTCAATCTGTGCATGTCTTTGGACTGTGTGAGGAAACCAAAGTAC
Source organism: Chrysichthys thysi (assembly GCA_030068315.1). NCBI lineage: Eukaryota > Metazoa > Chordata > Actinopteri > Siluriformes > Claroteidae > Chrysichthys > Chrysichthys thysi. Next base: position 12,915,116 of record JAQLOM010000009.1, on the reverse strand, counting down.
CCACACAGAGACAAGGAGAACATGCCAACTCCACCCAGAAAGGCACCCAGATCAACCCCGGGGATCGAACCCAGGACCTTCTTGCTGTGCGGCGACAGTGCAATGTGTAAAATAAGGTTTTGCTGTCTATGGAATTCATGAAGATTTTTGTTGTTCAAGCAAGAGTCAACAAATACAGTAACAGTATAGTGGGTTGCTACAAATGTAAAAAGGTTGCAGCCCTCCTGACTACACTTGAACGACTCCTGACGGTCCCTATAACTGACCTTGAGAATCCTGGGTTTATAAATCTAAACATCAGTTCATTTCTACATTCATGCTGTTAGCATGGAGCCATCTGGCCCACCAACATACACTAGAACAGGAGTCTTCAGTAGGAAGACCCAGGAAATTAAACAGGAAATTAAGACTGCACCAAGCACTCAAAACGTACTTACCCACCCATCTATTATCCCAACCACTTATCCATTAAGGGTCACGGACAAGCTGGAGCCTATCCCCACTGACTCTGTGCAAGAGGCAGTGTACACCCTGAGCTGGTCGCCAATTTATCACAGGGCTAACACAGAAAGGAACAACCATACACACACATACACACCTGTGGGCAATTTAGAGCAGCCAGTTGGCCTAATCAGCAAGTCTTTGGGCTGTGGCAGGAAACCCACACAGGGAGATTATGAAAACTCACAGAAGAAAAAACCTGGCCCAGAAAGGTTGCCAGGTTCAAACCTAGAAACTCCTTGCTATGAAGCAACAGTGCTAACCAGTGCACCACCGTGCCACCTCCTTGAAATATACTATGCAGTAGTAGGAATATGAATATAGCGGAAACGCAAATTATTTATCTGAATGCGGCTCATGGGAAAAGGGAAGCATTTCACAGACTTTGATAAATTAATTAAATAAATAACCTATTTATTTATTTAATCTTGTGGTCTGCTGAACTTTTTTAAAAATCTTTTCACTACTCAGAAAACAGCATTTAGACAAATGGACAGAATTTGTATGTGTGTTTTTAAAAGCACATCTTTTAAGAGTATGCGCTGCTGTTAAAATGTAACATATAGCATAACTATAAAACAAAAATATTTGTTAATTCCACTGCACATGGATATCTTATTTATAGCCATAAAATAATGGTTAACCAATAATGGTTAACTAAGTAACTGTTATTTAGTCATACGAGTTGTTCACTTTGTAACCAAATAATTTTATGTAGCTTACACCAACATTTACTTGATCTCTCCAGTGTTAGGAGCTTCTCATAAATTGTAGTTCAACTCTCTCCCTGCTACTTGTCCATCATTGACCTGTGGGCAGTCCTACCCATGTAGAGGCAGGACAGATGAGCGCTCTTGGCTGTGACGCTGCTGACGTCTGAACTTATGTATTCCTTTCCATGGCTGACTGCTATTCTGGTGCACTTTTCTGAGCAGCATTAAGTATTTCTCAGAAATGTCACCCCCTGCTGGAATGATTGTGTCATTACATAATGTACACATTTCTGTGAGGAAGTGCTGTTCAGTTCTACTGCTGCAGGAACATTCAACACAGTGTGTTAGGAGTAAGTGTGTAAAATGGTTAGACCAAACAGCTTTTTCTTATTAAACCAGTATCTCTCTCATAACAACAAACATTCCAGGGGAAAAGTCCTTGCATTGAATTTTAGCCTAAATACACAGGAGACATTTATCCAAAGCAGATCTCATCAAAATATAAAACTAGATCCATGGATAAAGTGATCTAAATAATAATAATAATAATAATAATATCAAAAATCAAAAACATACAAACAAAACCACACTTAAAAAAAAAAGTCCTTCAAAAATAAAGGCATGATTTATTTGTACAAAATCACCTCAAGATTACATTGACAATGAAGAGTATTAAGGACATGCTACGAAACCACGAAGTCCTTTTTTTTTTAAACCCCATGTCAGTTTTTTTTTTTTGCAAAGTACTAGAACAGGGTATTTCCAGACCAACTCAAATTTCATTAAACTCAAACTATAAACAAAAGAAACCATTAAACCAATCTAACTGGACAGACTGCTTATGGACGTTAACATTGGATAGCATGGAATCAAACCTGTGTTAATTGGAAAACTCTAAGTTTAATGTATTAGTTGTTTTCTTTTCTTTTTTTCGCCTCCAGGTAACAATATTACTTAAGAGTTCACTCAAACTTGATACCTTGTGCCAGTGGGAGGTCTTTGCTGTAGTTGATAGTGCTGTGTGAGGGGGGTGGGGTAGGGGGGGGTAGAGAAAAGAAATTAAATTTCCACATACAGAATTTCTCTTTATTATACACTAATTTCAATCCTCCCTCTAGTAGGAACTTTTAAAGGAAATATGTAAACAGCCCATGACGGTTTCCCTGTGAGACAGGGTTCTGACTAGACCCCTTTTAGGATGTTTAACTATCAAAAAACTAAACTAAAACTGCATTTAACATTACACTCACCAGCCACTTTAACAGAAACACCCTTTAACTCTGCTTATTCTCACATTTATCTAAATAATGAGGCAGCTGTGCAATGCAAAAAAGTATGCATTACAGATAAAACGTCAAGAGCTTCAGTTAATGTTCCCCACTAAACATCAGAATGTGTGGAAAAAATGTAAAGACTAGTGCACACTTACCATGTGGACCTCCTCATATACTGCTTCCATGAATCACTACCTGACTCGCGTCCACCTCCCGTGTGCTTTTCCCCTCCTGTATGCACAAAACACACACACACACACACACACACACACACACACACACACACACACACACACACACACACACACAGAGAGAGAGAGAGAGAGAGAGAAATCAGTCATTCCTCACAGCAGCCTCTCTCAGTAATGTAAAAAGAAATCTGTACCCACCGAAAGCTCCTCCAATCTCAGCACCGCTGGTTGGGATGTTGACGTTCACAATGCCACAGTCTGAGCCTTTAGGTCTGTAGGAAACAAAATCCGAGCCCAGTCTCCAGCAACGATTTTACATGTATGCACTTTAGATAGACTGCATATCTTTATAGACCCCACATACCCCAGCCAGCGGAACACTCTGCCCATGTCTTTTGTGAAAATGCTGCTCGAGAGACCCTGCTTGACTTCATTATTCCAGGCAAATGCCTCCTCTTCCGTCTAGTGGTAAAAAGAGAAGGGGAAAAAAAGGGCCGGAGGCATGGATGGATGGAAACATGAAAATTCATGTGCCTGCGCAGGAAGAAAAAAAAAAAAAAAGTTAAACATCCTACCTTGAATTTGATCACGTAGAGAATGGGCACAAAGGTCTCTGTGTGAACGATGGGGGCGTCGTGTGCCAAACCCGTGAAGATGGTCGGCTCCACATAATTTCCAGGGCGATCCATGACCTGACCAGGAAATTCAGCAATTGCAGGATGATTTCTTCAGCAAAAGATAGGTACACAGATACAGAGCATAGCTACCAAAAAGATGCTTTTCAAACTTCATGCCTGAGACAGACAGACACAGTTAAAGGTGAAGCACTGTACCTTTCCACCACAAACCAGAGTGCCGCCCTGCTGCTTGGCCTGCTCTATGGCTGCCAGGTACTGGTCCACAGCTTGCTTGGTGTGCAGGGGTCCATACAGAGTACTAGCTGTTGACCAACACAAAGACATTCAGGATCACCAGTTACCTATTTGTTATTCCTATTATGCCTAAAAAAAAAAATAATAATAATAACAATAATTTCAGCATGACTGTAGATGGTTGTAATTAACAAATTATGCAAAAGTAGCATGTCTGATTTATTCTTTTGTCATTTTTAGAGCCATCTGCCGCACTGAATGAAAATATGATGAGAACATCGATAAGCCTTTACCTTCCCCTCAACTGACCCACCCACATTGTTAAAACTATGCATGTAAAGTACTTTCTTATGCAAAATCATATCAGTTCTGCCTGGACAAGGGGGTTGGGAGACACCTACCCATAATGCATTACACTACCGAAGCAATATTATAAATTACAAGAATATCTGATATCCTGTCGTTTATTACAGCTCTCAAAATATTTTGCACCTATAAAAGGCGGCTCTCCCAATCTATTTATTTGTTTGATTACGTGTATTTGGGCCCAACTAGTGGAAAGAGTTTGAGTTCCAGAGCCCAGGGTAAGAGTAAGGGTAACGTACGGTCCCAGGGGTCGCCTATGCGGACTTGCTTGTAGGCTTTGGTTAACCTCTCCACGACCTTGTCATGAACGCTCTCATGCAGCATCTAGTAAACACATCAGGCAAAAACTTAGATACAGTTTACACACTGCAGATTCAAACTGAGAAAAAGTCAGTCATAGCTTTTATTGGAAATGTAATGTTTCACAACATCTAGCTGCTTCTTTTCCCATTTTGCTCTTTTTTAAGGTACAATGTAGATTAGGGGTGTGCATTTGTATGTGCAAAGGCCAAAGTAGCCTCAAATTTTCATTCCAACCAATCAGAAGCCATTTACATTTTATTTATATAGCATTCTCAACAACAAAAACAAAATATCGTACCAAAGAAGCAATCTGGATACAGACTTGAATCAGCAAGTTAGAGGCAACAGACGACTCTAAAGCAAACCTGTCTTCTTCAAGGTGACCCCAGATAACGCGATCATGACTTGTTACTCTTCTATAACTGTATTCCATAAAGTCAGACAGCGCCGAGTGGCAAAATGATCAGTATGAGTACCTTGTGAATAAGAGTCCTAGGATAAGCATATCAAAGTCTTTATGACTATCAGGTTTATCATCAGGTATGGCTTCTGACTGGTCAAAATAAAAACATGTAGCAACATTAACACATGAGGTTGTACTTCCCAAATGTTGATTCTTATCATCACATCATCATGATGCATTTGTTTTTGTAAATCAGTGCTTTTGTCACTTGATCGCTACTCACCAGCCTCCTGGTAGTGGTACAGCGCTGACCAGCAGTTCCCACAGAGGCAAAGAGGGCTGAAGGCACTACCAGGTTAAGGTCAGCATCCTCAAACACTAACGACAACAAAAAAATCTTTACTCATACTAACAACTAGACAAGAAGCAGGGTGAGAGTCAAACCTGCTGATCAGCGACTTACCAATGATGGCATTGTTCCCTCCCAGCTCTAGCAACTGTCGACCTGGCCAAAAAAAAAAAAGAAAAGAAAAGAAAAAAAAAACCCAAAACAAAACAATGAATATCTTCATACAGATGTTACAACCTCAAAACACAGCTGTGAAAATACTATAACAGCATGTAATGTCGTGTAGGCTGAATTGAACAAGACAGGCGGAGTAAAACAGTGCGCTCACCAAAACGCTCCTGCACCATCAGAGCCACCTGTTTGCCCACGTGAGTGCTACCAGTGAAAGACACCAGGTCGACCCGCTCATCTTTAGCGAGCGCTGTGCTACAAAAGAAACATAACTTAGCTTGAACACAGTGCACAAATGAGTATCAGGAACGTTACTGTGTCCAAATCTCTAAGAGGACTGACATGAATTTGTATAACTGAGGGACAACATATTTGCCAGTGCTGGGATTTGGACTTACAAACCAATCGAATAGCCCAAAGATACCATTTTCCCCTGAAAGTATTTTCTCAAAAACAAAAAAACAAAACAAAACAAAAAAAACCCACCACACTATAGGGGCAAACTATTGAAGACCTGACCATGATATCCACGTGCTGTTTGAACATCGCGTTCAAGATTTGGAACCTACTTTGTTCATTCTCACCCGTGTCTCATCACCACCAGTCTGCTTATGTGCGTTTATTGGTGCTTTCAGTGACTACATGAGAGACGGTCAGCCAGAGTGATCTTGAAAGTGTTACAAAAAAAAAAGCAGTTGGCTGGTGGGTTGCATTTCTTTTGGTCTGGGTTTTTGATGAATTTTCAATAAGTGTGCTGTAAAGCACTGTAGAAAAATAAAAGTGAGCCCTGCTGAAATTCTGCCTGCCTCCCAGGTTCTACAGTGGACACCACTCATCAATAAATCCTTTGATACCCTCCACTAAACCTGATACCAAGCTCTTCTTAACTTGTGCAAAGAGAAGCAGCCGAGAACAGCAGAATGGATCCAGTCACATGTGGGTGTGATGGTCAGGTGTCCACAAACTTTTGCCTAGCTAGTGTAAATCTACTCAACCAAAACGCATTCAAGTTCACGAGTAAAAGCCTTGAACCAAGCAAGAGATCTGGTTGCTGATCAATAAAGACAATATTAAGTGAAAACTATCTGTGCTTTACAGAAATAATCTCAAAAGGCTAGTCTGTCCATGAAGCATGAAACCTAGATAACTAGACCTAATAGGTTACATTTGGGTAACCAAAAACAGGTACATGTCAAATCTGAACGACAGGTGTGTCATTATTTTTGATCATTTCCAAAACTCACACAAATCTTTGTGTTAAAGCTACAAAAGCTGACTGGTACAGTCAGGGAGTGTGCCCTTACCCAATGTCAGCTCCACCACACGTCATCGAGCAGATGGCACCAGGAAGGTTATTCTGCTCCAACACCTCAGCCACAATTCTGAAAGAATGTACAAACCGACAAACATAATGCTTGTGGTGGGACATAAATTCTGAAATTCAGAAATACTGGTGAAGAACTACTCACACACTCACTTAGTCACTGCTACGCTGGTCAGAGGTGTGGTCGGGGCTCCTTTCCTGCCAAGAAAAGAGGCACATTTAACAGCAAAACTCTGCAAGCTTTGTGATCCAGACCGAGAGGCCATTTTATTCATGTTTCATGCTTCAGTCCTGATTCTAAGGAACCGTCAACAAATTTTCTAACATAGTCTCACCAGAGGCAGACGTTGCCACAGATGAGAGCAATAGCATTGTTCCAGCCGTACACTGCTACAGGGAAGTTAAAGGCAGTGATGACGCCCACCAGACCCACAGGGTTCCACTGCTCAATCAGGGCATGGCCTGGTCCTGAAAACACAAACCAAAAGAACTTCTGAGTGACCTTCTCTGCCCACATGTGCCAGTTCTGATTCCAGAGGTCTTGCCCATTGTGTGCTTTCCAAGAAAAGGTCTTATTCTTGGTACACAAATTGAGACGGGTTCCAGCCCTGAACCAAGAATTAATGACGTAAGGAGCTTGGGTATCATCATGACAAGAACCTGAGGAACCCATTAATGTGGAATAACTAGGGATGCATCAATACTGACACCAAGTTCTGGTGAAATCCTGTGTTCATTAACGCAAACTCATAAAATGCTCCAATTCCGACATCTGATACCCTGCTGACCAGAATCACAAAGCTCTGAACATATTTCACAAACAATGATCCCAATTGAAGCAAAACATCAGTGGGACTGTTTTGGTAGAAAAGGGGTGTTGGTGAGCTATTCACCTGTAAACACTGACATTTCAGGAAGTTAATCTCAATCGCCTTCAATGTTTCACTCTCACCTCTACAGTAAGTGGCTAACTGAAAAATCTCTCTTTTTTTTTTTTTTTTTAATCACCATGGATGAGACATACTTTCAGAGGGCAGAACTGGACCGCCGATCATACGGGAGAGACCGACAGCGTAGTCACACACATCGACGTACTCCTGCACCTCGCCGACTCCCTCAACATAGATCTTCCCCATCTCCAGAGACACCTAATAATACATAAACATATCTCTCACACAGCCATCAACATGCATGCTGTAATTCTCAACCATAGTCAGTCAGAACGCAGATTTGTGAAGTGCATGTGTACCAAGCTGCCGAGAACTTTGATCTTTTTTCTCAGAGCATCTCCAATCTGTCGTACAATCTCTCCTCTTTTTGGAGCAGGGATCTGTAGAAAACAGAAAGATGTCAAGGTCAGAGATTCAACAAAGTTAAAAGATGTAAAAACATGCGAAGAATAAAATACAACAAAGTGAACTTTTACAGGAAAAGAAAAAGGTCAATAATCTGTTGTGTGATGCACAGTTACTGTTATCTATATTAAATAACGTGCTCTTAAATTTGTTTACAATTGGGCTAAGATTATGTGGCGTATCCCTCATACAAACCCCTTTGAAAGAGCAGCTGCGTTAGAATGAGTGCAGTACTATAAACTGTCAGAGCTGCTTTTATAGAAAAAACCTTCTGAGCAATCAAATTAGAGAATTTAACAGTGCTGTGATACAAGTATATTTACACAATCAATGGAAGTCACACAACATAAATCTCAGTGCCTTCACTTTAGCTCAGTACTTACATCTGCCCAAACTTTCCATGCCTCTCGTGCCTTCTGAACAGTTTCTTCATATTCAGCCATGGTAGCCTGATTGAAATGCAGAAAGTCACTTTAGAAAAAGATGAGAATGCACCATCTTTCCATGAATATTCACCTCTGCAAAGGTTATGTTTTCAGTGAGGGTTAGGGTTTTTGTGTGTTTTTAAGCAGGACTGCACTACTAACCCGATTTTCATGACACTTGAGAGCAAGGTGTACTAGGGAGACTCAAAGTAAAGGCAAAATACATAAAATGGCTTTAACAGAAGTAACTGGGAGAAATTGAACACATCGCTTTTCCACACAGTCCCCATGCAAGACGACACATTTGTTGTATTGTTCAAATAGTTTCTGTATTGCCACAGAGAAGAAGTTTTCGTCTGTTTCCGAAGCCAGGTGAGCACCATTTCCTTTACTTCATCCTCAGAGATGAATCTGTGACCACGCAGCGCCTCCTTCAGTGTGATAACCGCTTGGCACCAGACCAGGCTGTAAGGAGGATGTGGAAGACATTTGAACGCGAACCTTCTCATGCTACTGTATGAGAACGTGCATCGTCATGGTGCAGCGTAGACTCTTTTGGACAGCATTTCACAGCAATGGACAGTAATTTGCCCTGTTCACTGTTTGCCCATGTGCTTAGAAATGTACCAAAATGGACCCTTTCATGTCCCAAAAGAATATTAACATGATATTTTTGGCAGAGGACTGATTTTTGAATTTCTTCTTTGCTGGAGAAGGTGGATGTCTCCACTCCATGCGTTGTCTTCTGCGCTCCGGGTTATTACGAAAAGTAAAAATTGCCTTTACTTTTTGATTCTCTCTCATAGCATCAACCAAGGAAAGGCCTATTAAACTTATTTTCCCTTCTGCTAATGCTACAAAACACAGCTTTTGACCTTGGCACAAGTCTGTGCTCAAAAATGACATACATCTTCAAATCCAGTAGATGGCGATAAAGGTCAATACAAAGCATAGCCAATGTAGAAATACACTGACTCCTTTGGAAATATATCCCAACATAAAGTGGCTGAAGTTGCAGATTTGCAGACCCTAGAAGAGTTGACTATGGTCCTTTGCAGAGGTCTGTGTTCTCAGAACGTCCTTCTAGTTACCTGTTTATCCATTTGTCATAACTGAGCATAAGACTCGCACAGGGAGCTCTCTTTCAAATTCACCATCATTAAGGTATAAAACCCCTATTCCAGTGGTTCTTAAACTTTTTTGGGCGTGACCCAAATTCAGGTCCGGTGGGTATGGCGCGACCCAACCCCCCGCGGTGAAATGTTGGGGGAGGGTGCGCGCTATTAAAGTTTGGCGACCGGGGGGGGGGGGTGCACGCTGTCAAAATTTGGTAACGGGGGGAGGGGTGGGGTGCGCGCTGTTAAAATTTGGCGACGGGGGAGGTGCGCCGTAAAAATGTTGCGAGCAGGGGATGTTTTTCTCTAAGAAAAATGATTTTTGTTTTTTGTTTAGTCATGCCCTCATGACTAACTTTAAGAACCCCTGCCCTATTCACTGGACTTAAGATATTTACCACTTTGAAATCTGAAATTCTACAGTTTATTGTTTCTTAAAGTACAGAAGAGACTCTTTGGGCATGCTTATATTATTTGGTGATAATTTGCACATTTGTTGTGTACAGACATTTGATTCCATTTTAGCCACCTATGGTTCCTGGAGTACTGACTCCAACACTGTGTTTCTTAGGAACAAGCATGGAGCATGGTAACGTGTATAATAAGTAAAGTTACCTGTCGGACTCTTGCAATGGGTTCGTTGTTAGCAGGACAGTATGATGTGACCACCTAGGAGCACAAGGTAATAATCAGACACCAAAATCACACTCTGTGTAACTGGACTGCACCATATGAGCAAACTCCAACCGGAACATGAACATACTCGACGGAAATATTGTGATCATGGTTTGCCAACGAATTCAATACATCACGTGGACTCTGTGATTCATTAAAAAAAGAAAGAAATTCAAGACTGCTGAACCTGAGGATGTTAAGCCTTCACTAAATTGTACATAAAAGACACAATGAAACATTTTGTGCTTTTCTGAGGTCTCATTCTCATACAGCAACCTTTCATGATGTACTAAAAGTCAATGTTGCAATAATGGTTAACCAATGATTTATTGTGTAACCCTTCTGGTTAGCTATCTTAAATTAACTTGCACTACAAATAAGTTTCTTGAATTTTGCAATGCTATAATGCTGAGACAGAATGAGTGCGTGCTGAAACACAACTCACTAGTTTGCTATAATGCAGGGATACCTGAAAATACACATTTAATTACAAATTACTGAAAAAGAGAAAGCACTCGAACATTCTCTTATCTACTGTGAATGCCATTGTAACAAATGCATCAGTTTCAGTCACCCACAGCCACAATATACAGTGTAAAGTAGGCTCCTAACTCAGCAGCTTTGTCCACATATACCGTTACTCTACACGACATCAAGGCCATGTTTTGGACACTACTGAATTGTACCGAAGTATTTAACAGAAAACTTTACCCTGAATCATATTGTTTGTTAATGTGTAGCATTTCAATATTCATGACATACACAGCAAGTCTGGTGACAGATGAAGCAAGGGCTGATTCTCACCAACAGCAAGCCGTCTAACAGGTAATCGAATAAAGATCATATGCAAGTTGTTTGATGTGTATTCTTCACCCTTTCCAGAACCCAGTTCCTTGTTTTTATTTGTATATGGGCCGCGTCGTTTTGAAAGCACATGACCGCTTCTCTGCCAGCTCTCTTCATGTGCATTCACCTAGCTCAGGGGTCGGCAACCCGCGGCTCTGGAGCCTCACGCAGCTCTTTCATCCTCAAGATGCGGCCCCTGTGGCTTTGGAAAATTAATAATGAAAGTAGCTCGCGAAAGACTGAAAATACATGTAGTTGCGTTCTGTAACCACTAGGGGTCAGTATGAACGAGTAGAGTGTCTGGTATAAGAGAAGAAGAAGATGTAGTCACTACCTTTCAAAACATAACACAAGTCAAGTCAAGCGGCTTTTATTGTCATTTCAAC
>JAQLOM010000009.1:12890361-12903747 GCA_030068315.1 Chrysichthys thysi | reverse complement strand
GGCTCCCAGTGTTTTCTATTTTGTAGAAAACAGGTCCAAATGGCTCTTTGAGTGTTAAAGGTTGCCGACCCCTGACCTAGCTGAATGCCGAGCCTTCAGAAGAAATCTTTCTCTTATAAAAATGTTGGACACTATGGCTGAAAACAACTGTAAGGAGTCGAGTGTAAGCCTTGGCATAAAAGAGGAAAATGATCATGAACCAAACACCTTTGGTTCTACAATCATACCAACTCACAAACAATAGCAGGCCAACGAAGACAGGCAAACTCCTACGGGATTGTTTTACAAACGTATCACTGGAATATCGATGGCATCGAAAATGGCAGCTTACCTACTTAGCACAGAGGATTCTGGGAAGAGTGAGCTCCCCCTTCAATGTTAATCGTGAAAATCTGGTACTAATAAGAAGAACCAGAGTACAGTGATGCCCCGGTTCTCGTCGGTAATCTGTTCTAGAAGGAGCAAAGAGATTCGAAACTGACGTAGTACCGGATCATTTTTCCCATCAGAAACAACTGAAAACAGATTAATCCGTTCTCGACCCCTACTAACCTTTATGCTTTAAAAATGTACTTACAGTGGATCTGGGCAGGTTATACTGAGCGGCTAAATCAGTCACACTTATGCTACTGCTTTCAAACTTTTCATTATCCTCCTTTTTAAGTTCAATTGTGGTTCATACTGAATGACGCACAAGACCAACGCCAACTGAGCGCAAATGTTTGTTCACAAGGGGAAATCATGGACTTTCGGGACGAGTGCCGGATTTTCCGAAGACCTCCGATACAAAATTTTCTCGTCATTTCCAGACGAAAACCAAAGATGACGAGTTCAGTTACCATCAAGTTCCAGAGTTCTACTCACTCTAATCTAATCCTGTTCAGGGTGGAGCCAATCGCAGCAGTGCGGTACACCCTGGGCAGGTTACCAATCCACCGCAGGACCAACACACAGACAGACCACCATTCACACTCTCATTCACACCTATGGACAATTTAGAGTAGCTTTAGACTGTGGGAGGAAACCAGAGTACCCAGAGGAAACCCACACAGCAAGGCACCCAGGTCAACCCCGGGGATCAAACCCAGGACCTTCTTGCTGCGAGGTAGCAGTACTAACCACCACACCAGTGTCAGCCCCTTGTTCTACTTAATATGTTATTTGGAACGCAGCCCGTCTTTGGTGTAATTGTATACCATGTCCAGTAGGTGTCACTGCAACCCATGTAGCAAGGAAGCAACTAATAACTTAGTAGCTAGCTTTAACCTTCTAATAGTTTATTTTCCACTTGGCATATTAATAAATATATTTTCATTTCTCAGCGCTGAACTGTAAAAAAAATTGTCACTGAAGCAATGGAGCCGCCAAGTGCAGCGAAGTAGTAAAAGTGGTGGCTAACTAAAAGCTAGCTTATCCGAGCGTTTAAAACGGCACCAATGCGTGTGTGTGGGGGGGGGAGCTTAGAGTTGCGCCCAGGCTAAATGGTGGCCCTGGAGGGCTTAGTAGTCCACCGACAGTCAGAATAAACAACTACTTGCCCCGCGTCAACCTGATCAACCCATGATGGCTATAAATGTATCCCTACGCATCCTTTGTAACTCATCAAGTAAATTAACAATCCCCCCTTTTAGTAAATATGGTTCAGTCACAGAGCGCTCGTGTTGAGACTTGCCCCGCCCCCTGACTCTCCTCAGGCGAATTACACTCATTTTCTCACATGTAAAGTCGGACGTTGGAAAGATCAGGAATAAAAGCTCTCCAACGCGTATCCAATGCATTACATTTACATCATGTGCTTAACATTTGAATATTTTTTTCAGGGAGCGTCTGGCAAATATACTTTACTGTTAAATGGGATTCCAAGCTGCAAAAAAAGGTTGAGAGCCAGGTACCACTAAATCCCTGAAACACTGCACCTCACTGTACCTCAGTGCACTTCACTGTACCTCACTGCACCTCAGTGCACTTCACTGCACCTCACTGTACCTCACTGTACCTCAGTGCACCTCACTGTACCTCAGTGCACCTCACTGTACCTCAGTGCACCTCACTGTACCTCACTGCACAGCCAACACAGCCAGCATGATGTTCATTAGTTAAACACTGCTGCATTTTACACAAGCACATAGTGAGGGCACAGCTGTCAACCTTAGACACTAAATTAATAAATAATCACATGTTAGCTGAGAGGTCTTAAAACCTCGTTTTTGCTGCACTGTCACACTGCCAAACATGATGCCAACAGCTACAAACACACATTAGTCAGGGTGCTTAACTTACATTACAAAAAGTTGCTTCAGATACAACTCCTAGTTCAAAACCTAACTAAAGCATGACAGGCCCGAGTGGGCCTCTGACCACAGTATGCTTCAGCACCCATTCTCTGTGTGTGTGTGTGTGTGTCATATATTTAGCAGTAGTCACCTGCCCTGATCTCCCAGTCTTACCTCTCCTTTTCCACCCCACGCCCCATTGTAAACACCATCGTTGTCTTCACTCAGTCCCAGCTCTTTCAGCCAGGAATACTTCGACTGATTGATAAGAAGAGTCGACATGGCTGCAGTCTGCCGGATGGTCAAAGAGCACAGTTTTTTCCGTTGTGCAAAATGACGGAGAGCAGTAAAAGCCAGCACACGCTGCATGGCTGAGGCTATTCACACCAATGCGCATGTGCAAACCAAAGGCCCCGAAGCGCGTGCGCCACGTGACGGAACCAGGGTTGCCAGATATTTATTTAAAAAAAACCCTAGAAACTCAAGTGAAAGGATCCTGGGTGAAAATAGAAATAAAAAACACAGGAACTGGTTACGTAAAGTACGAGGAGTTTCATATTAGCGCATGTACACCTGATTATTCATACAGCTGTCTAATCAGCCAATCATATGGCAGCAGTGCAATGCATATAATCATGCAGATAGAGGTCAAGAGCTTCAATTAGGGTCAGCGTACACATGAGACATCAGAAAGGGAAAATGTGATTCCAGGGAATGAGTGTGAGTGCTGCTACAATGGCTGGCACTAGTCCATTTGGTTCCCTAGGAAGAATTTGTAGTGATTGCCCCTCATAATGTTCGGGAGGGGAGCAACGTATACACCTACATCACACACACACGCAAAAAAAAAATACATTTCCAGTAATTTTCCTATAACATTCGACCGTCAGGCCTCGTACTAGGAGGCGGGGAGGGGGTGGACACAGAGGTATGGTTTTGTTACGTTTAGTGATACACAGATGTGCCCTACTTACAATGGCCAACTTATGATTTTTCACAGTACCAATGACGATTGCCATACACTAAAAATTGTAAAATATTTAGAAAATATTTAAGATTCGTGGGCAGGCATGGCTGGCAGGCCAGCGTAACGGTGTATGATGTGCGATACGTTCGGACGATGTCCAGATGTACACGTCACTTGCATTGCATGATGCCTCACTCTCTCCCACAACTCACGGAGTTCACTTGTGTATCAGTGTACTGTACAGTGCATTGCACCATTTTTTTGTGTGCTTCAAGAGCTAATTTTAATTCAAAGAAAAGTTTTCTAAATGCCCCAGCATGTCTCCTACAGGAAAAGACTCCTGGGTAGGGTAGGCTCCGCTAGGCTAAGCAGTGGTTTGACATACAATATTTTCCACTTGCGATGGGGATATCGGAACGCATATCCATCGGAACCTGAGTTCTACCTGTATAGAGATGGGCACATATATGAAGAGCCAACCAATTTTGCCTAGCGAGACTATGCCTAGCGCCGGCCATGACTGCTACAATGTCTGGCTAAAAACAACCAATAGGAGAGTGGTGTAGAATAATGCACAACTTATTTTACATGCATTGGTGAATGTCAAATATTGAGCCCTGATTTTGTTCATTATTAATTGTTTAGCCTACTGAACACTGTATTTTAAACAATGGGAATCTGTTATTATTGAAAGAAAGAAAAAAAAGAAAGAAAGAATGAATGAATGAATGAATGAATGAATGAATACACAAATTGAAAGCATACCAAAAATTAACAGTAAAAAACAGCTAGGTGATTCTTGTTTTTGCCAGAAGCACACAGTTCAACTATTTGTGTTTCCAAACAGACTGGAGATTTAAAAACTTGCTGTAATTTCATACATTTTATCATTAAATATAAATGTTGGTGTGTCAGAATTATTTGCGATATTTACATATTTGTTTTTTTTCTTATCCTGAATACTTAGCCACTTCCTAGGCTGATTTGCTACAGGAAATTGACGACTTTATGACTTTATTGTTTTGGAGAGTCAGTCAGTCCTCTTCCCAAACTGTGGTAAAACTATGGATTTGGCAACACCGACTCCTACGCCATCATTGGTCTAATCAGCCTCTCCCACTTCATAACCAAATAAGAACACTCAATAAATAATAATGTTCACGTGTCAAATCAGTGCAAGTCTGGCCTTTTTAATAGACGTTTGCCTACAAATAAGCATTAAAACCCTGCCTATGGAAAGTGTTACACTCTTTCTTTTTATCTTAAAAAATAATAATAAATTACGTATAAGTAAACTTTACGATAGGGAAATAATTTTGCTTGTAGAATTACAATCCAAAGAAATCATCTTTTACGGTATGTAAAATATAATCGGTTTTTGGTAATCCATGTTGTAGACATACTTAAGGCCCAGTGCAGGGCTGCATACCACAGCAGAGTGGCGCAGCGGAAGCGTGCTGGGCCCATAACCCAGAGGTCGATGGATCGAAACCATCCTCTGCTAACTTTATTTTTTTGTCTTCCCTATTTTTAAAGAGATTATTATTTTTTTAATTGAATAAATTGAGAACATTTTTTACTCAAGGTTTGGACTATTGTGTTGCTATTGAATATTCTTAATATTTCACAGGTGTGTCATACTTACCATAAGAAAGTAATTACTAACAGTATACTGTACTATATGATTTTAAAATAAGAGATAAATCCTCACCCTCAATTCAGATATGCTTACAATAATGCCAGTAATGATCTGCCTATTTTTGGAGCCACAAGTCTTTGATTTATTCCTGTATTTTCCACTGACTGAGCACAAAGGTTATATGTATTATTATTATTATTATTATTATTATTATTATTATTATTATTATTATTATTATTATTATTAAAACATGTTTTATGAGGTCTTGAGGTTTGGATTAAAACTATTCAATTTAAGTTACCTTGGAGGACACATATTTTCGTGATAAATATCATAGCACTGATAAAGTTCGAATTTAATTTCCAACTTTATTTATTTGTTTGTTTGTTTGTTTGTTTGTTTGTTTGTTTGTTTATTGTTTGCTTGGTTGTGTCTGTCTGTCTGTTTGTCTGTATAAAAGTCTAAACAGTACATAAAGCCCGCATAAACAGTGCTATGCTATAATAATAATAATAATATGTAACATGAAGAATAATATAGTTTAATATATTTACTCGAATGTATTACGTTATCAGTATTTTTATGTTAGCAATTATGGTGTTAAGTTAGCACATCTTTACACAGTACACTGCTTTGTGGGCTTTACTTTAGTTTTATCCAATGAGGAGAGACGCGCGTGCCGTCGCTGCTCTTCAACTTCCGTCGAACTTCCGGGTTGGAGAAATGGCGGGTCCCAACAACAGAGACACAATGGACAATCTGGAGGATGGAGAAATAAGTGGCTCTGACTCCGAACCAGAAATGCACTCAGATGACCGGCAGCAGGTACGAACCCAAACCGAGCCCTCACTTGTCCTTTAGCAGACAGTTAGCTTGTTTTATGACGTTAGCTAACCAGGCTCCAGTCCTGCTCCTTTAGCTCGTTTACTAACACGCTGTTAGCTATGTATGCGACACAAGGTCAGGTTAGCTGCTTAATTTATTGCCCTAAGACCTTTATATGACGTGTTTTTAGAAATTAGCCTATCTGGTTGAAGGTAACAAAGCATATGATTAGCCGGGTCCACCTCATCTCAGATGAAGACACCTGATTACTGAACTAACTGTTCACCTGTGTTTGGATTTTGCACTGCAGTGTCCTATTATCACCTGTTCTGTGTATTGTGTGGCAGGGATTGTGGGTAGGATGTAAACCGTACAAGAATTCCTGTAGTAGTGTGGTCTATAGGAAAATATTGCCTTTCCACCTCTCTGAAAGTCTGCCTGTCTGAATTTGCCTGTAGGTCCCTTTGGCAGGAGCTTTTTCCACCCAGCACTTCCAGAGCAGAGATCGTCCACAGGCTGCGTCATACGTCATCAACTACCGCAGCTCCATCGCGACCGACTCCAGCGACAGTGACTCGGAGGAAGAGGCAGCATTGTGGAGGCGAAAGCGTCAGAAGTGCACCAATGTTCCTCAGCCTGTGCCACCCACAGCTTTCGGAGGGTCTGGTCCCGTCGCTGGACCTCCGTGTCGCAAAGTGAACAACATCTGGGGCTCTGTGGTGCAGGAGCAAAGCCAGGAGGCTGTCGCAGCTGAGCTCGGGATCATGGGAATGGAGGGGGGTGTGACTATGGACAGCCGCCAGTGTGAGACCTACAACTACATACTGGCGCGGAAGCTGATGGAAAAGGAGAAGCAAAAGGAGGAGCAGGGCATGGAGGCAATTATGGAGGGGCAGCTAGAGGATTACATGCAGCACAGAGGTCAGGAAGAGAAGAGCGACGGCCATCTGAAGAGGAAACGGTCAGCCAAGGAACGGCTGGGTCCTAGAGCCGAGATGGACTTTAAGGGGAGACATGAGATCACGGTGGATGACCCTGAAGATAAAGTGATTGATGAAATAGCACACCGGTGAGGATAACCTCAGCGAATCTGTACAACGTCAGAAATTTGACTGTATGAATTCTGTTTTGTTTTAAACACAGGGTGTTATTTTTATTGCTACTTTAAATGCAACATATTGGACATTGTTTGCCGTGCCTTGTATCGCATCATTATTGTCTCATCTCTTCTTCTTAAAAGGTTGATGGAGCCAAAGAAGGAGTTAATAGAGCGTGTGGTGAAGGTGATTGGCACAAAGAAAGCGATAGAGCTTCTGTCAGAAACTGCAACCATTGAACAAAACGGAGGTCTTTACACAGTGGTAAGAGTTCCCACATTTTGAATTTGAATAACTTTCACTCTAGGAAGAGCAGATCAACGCATGCTGTAATTAGTGTACAGTTTAAATATGCTAATTATAAAGTAGTTTGTGGAATTATTCATTGTATGACAGTACACTCGTGCTTGATGGAGAAATGATTCTAAGTACAGTGGACCCTCGGCTCAAGGGTGCGTCGGATGGTGAACAAAACGAACTAAATTCCCGAACAGATTTTGTACCGACCGATGAACAAATCCTCGACTGATGTACAGGAAGCCAATCCACGCTTCGTAGCACAAACCTTAAGTTCCGTTCAAGCACTCGTGGTGTGAACGTGTTCAACGCATTTTTTTGTTGTGTTTCTTTGCATTTTTGCTCTATAAGCCTTCATTATGAATCCCAAGAAAGTGAAAAGTGGAAATGGTAGTGAGAGTAAGCAGCCTAAGTGTATAACAGTTGAAATAACGAAAGAAATAATCGCAAAACATGAGAACCATATCCCTCTGCCACGTCCACCTACACCAGCAACTACGTATCCACCGCAAAGGTAACATGCAATAAAATCATCTGTTTATTTCATTTAGATTTATTTTTCTATAATTAAGGTTATTTTAATTTTATTCTATGTTTTATCACCACACATAAACCCATAATACACTTTAAAAACATGTTTTTGAGGGCTGAACACATTAGTTGTATTTACATTCATTTCAATTGGAAAAAAATCGGGTGACAAACAGAGTCTCAGACCGAATTCAGTTCGTGAGTCGAGGTCCCACTGTGCTTTCCCATTACTTCCCACTAAGTGGCAATGCTGAGCTGGATTGTTTCTGCAGGACATCTGGTCTGATCTGGGAATGTTATTATGTACATTTCTACGTTTTTCTTTCCTATAGGATGGCAGTAGAAGGCGGACACCTGGAGGAGTTTATCTGAACTTGCTGAAGAATACTCCTAGTATTTCCCATGATGAGGTCAAGGTATGAAAGAAGAATGAACTAACCTTGTGTTATTCCTTTTTAAACATAATCTAGAGCAGGGGTGTCGAACCTGTCCGTAAAGGGCCGCTGTGGGCGCGGGTTTTCATTCCAACTGGGCAGGAGCCACACCTAAATACGCCTGTTTAATCACTTGAGATTGGCTTTCAGTTAACTCAGGCGTGAGATGTGCTTGGTTGGAATGAAAACCTGTACCCACAGCGGCCCTTTACGGACGGGTTTGACACTCCTGATCTAGAGGAAACACACTAAGTCTTTAGATATTCCCTTACATCCCATGTGATTGCTTCCCTAATTCATAACTCGCGTCATAGTTTTATTAGTCCTCATATATTTAATTTCTCATTTCTTTTATCTTGTTCCTGATCCTTTAGAATGGCATACGATACAGGCCTGAATTATGGTTGAATCAGTTTAGCATATTTTCCATGTTTTATGCAAAAACATGTGGAGAATGATCTCAGGATGTCTACGTCAACAGTGATGGCTCATCCGTAGGGGCATATTGGCTGTTCGGCAAATGTCCATTTTTAAGTCCTCATTCACAACTATATAAATTTTAATGTTATCTTGAATACTAATCACGTAATCCTCACTTAGCTTCCATCGAGTTATTATTGCACCTAGTCACCAAAAATAGGAAGTACAACAAACACTAATCGAGGGTCACATTCATTATACTATATTGGGCTTGTTTTATGAAAGAAAGAAAAAAGGTACTCAAAGACTGGAAAGATCTTATTTTATAATAGATAGTCTGAGTGAAGTGTAATACATTTCTGCAGTCTGTGAGTGCAGACAGTTGTCCTCATTTATCAATCTAACGTAGAGATCATTGTCCGAAAAGGTTCGTGTGTGATTCATGAAACACTTCATATCTTGTCAATCACTGCGTAAGAACGATCAGGTGTTGATAAAAGTGGCGACTGAAAAGCATTCTAATTTAAATACAGTGGACTCTCAGCTCACGAATAATGAAGGCTTATAGTGCAAAAATACAGAGAAACGCAACCGAAAAATCCGTTGAACGTATTCACACCATGAGTGCTTGACTGGAACTGAATGTTTGTGCTGTGAAGCATGGGTCGACTTCCTGTACATCAGTCAAGGATTAGTTTGTCAGTCGGTACAAAATCTGTTCGGTAATTTAGTTCATACGTAGATGTATTCGCCATCTGATGCATTTGCGAGCCGAGGGTCCACTGTATCATGCTCCTAAATATCCGTGCCGCTATGTTAGAGGCATAATGCAGCCAAGAAGACCAACTTTTCCACCCTTGGAGGAAAAAAAAAAAGAAACTGTAACGTTGTAAGTCCATTTTAACAAATAATATCTATTTGCCAGCCTGAAAAGTAGCATCATCAGAAGTCAGAAAAATGCAGTACAGAAAGAATTCACTACTGTGGTCAACAGTGACGCCGTCGACAATCCAGCTGATGTTTGAATATTTAACTTGTACACCTGTGTACATGTGTATAGCTTAAATATTACTATTATACGATGTTTTTCCGATTATATTATTACTACTGATTATATTACTGTGATGATCCCGGTATGGGAAAGGGGAGACTGAGACACAACAGGCGACCTTGAGGTGTGGACAGGCTTTATTTTGCTTTCCAGCATCAAGTACGGACATGTACACTTGCGCGTGCACACATGGCTTTGCAGTTGAGTGGTGTCTTTCTCCACCGCTCACTGGGGAGAATAAAAAGACACAACATGAATCATCCCCAGATGTAATCACTCACCACTCACCTTCCCCGAATTCACTCCCCCGCCACACAGCAGCGCTTGGCCACACCCCCGCTGCCACCGTAAATTTATATATTAGTAACGTAATGGCTTAAATTTCAAATCATGTAAGTGAAGGATTAATGGTCCGAGCCAAGCACCTGCGAGCTGTGGGAGAGAGTGTGTCCTCCACCCCATATGTTGGCACACATTGACTCTAGGTGCTTTGAGAGACAGAAGTGACTTATTTGCCACTCGTCACGGTCATACCGAAAAACGCTTTTGCATCTTATGGACGCATGGAGGTCTTCTAAAAGAGCCAGATGTGCCATTGCTGAGATATGATGACTGACGAAGCTCTTGTTTAAACAGATGACTGAATAAGCATTTAAGCACCACACTACACATTGGTTAGCCTAGCCATTGCTTTGAATTGCTCATTATTATGTCACCAGTAGCCTGGCCTAAGAAGTAGACTGTCTCAACATGAAAAAGAAATTAGTCTTTCATGAAGAAATGGTTAACCCTGTTAATTGCAAACAATTAAAAAAAATTGCACATACATGTTCTTGTAGGTCTTAGGAAAGGAACGGTGTACAAGACGGTGGTGAGACCAGCGATGTTATATGGACTAGAGACAGTGGCTCTGAGGAAAAGTCAGGAGAAAGAGTTCAAGATGGCAGAGATGAAAACGCTGAAGTTCTCTTTGGGAGTGACGAGAATGGATAGGATCAGAAATGAGTACATCAGAGGGGGACAGCACATGTTAGATGTTTTGGGGATAAAGTTAGGGAGACCAGACTGAGATGGTTCGGATATGTACAGAGGAAGGATAGTGAGTATATCGGTAGAAGGATGCTGAGGTTGGACCCACCAGGCAGGAGACCAAAGAGGAGATTTATGGATGATGGGAAAGAGGACATGAAGTTAGTTTGTGTGAGAAAAGAGGATACAGAGAATAGAGTTAGATGGAGACAGATGATTCGCTGCAGCGACCCCTGAAGGGAACAGCCAAAAAGTGTAGTAGTAGTAGTAGTAGTAGTAGTAGTAGTAGTAGATGTTCTTGTAGGCCTTAACAAAATATTTTATTTGGTAAAAAATATTTTACTATACTATATTGTTTTTTTTTTGGGGGGGGGGGGTGTAGACTGTTGTGATGGAGGAGAGCACGTGTGGGAGATAGAATGTTGCGATGGAGGAGAGCGCGTGTGCGCAAGGCGGGCGGCAAAATGTTGCGATGGAAGAGAGCGGCACGGCCCGGTACCAAAAGACTCACGGACCGGTACCGGTCCGCGGCCCGGTGGTTGGGGACCCCTGAGTCAGAATACATGGTCTAAACAATTCTAAAGTCAGGTTTATCATGGTCTCTTTTCATGTCCACATTGATAAATGCTGACCTTTACATGGAAATGTGCCATGCGCCCAATTTTCTGTCATACTTTCATTTCATGAGTCATGGTCAGTGTGTCTGGGATGTACAGAACCGTTTTTGTTGTAAGATGGGAGAGGGAAAAGTGGATCATGAAGTGGACATATCCATCCGTGCTGCAGAAACGTAAGTGTTGCTCTTAAAAGAAACCTTTTGTTTCCTAGGAAATATTCCATGAAGAGAGCCAGAAAGAGTATACCCACAAGAAGGCAAACAAGAAGGCAGCCAAGCAGCGGCAAAAATACTTAGTGGCCAAGAAAATGAAGCAAGCAATCGGCACGTTGAATCTGCAGGAGCACGATGATGTTTCTCGGGAAACGTTTGCCAGTGACACCAATGACGCTCTGGAGTCGCTGGAGGATGGGGGTGAGGACCAGCCCGAGGCTGCGCTGGGCACAGAGGAAGCTCCTGTAGTTTATAACTCGAATGACCTGGAGGTCTTCTGATGTTGCTGATTGTCTTTCTGAGTGACTGTGTAGACCGTAAAGACAGTAAAGTTGGCTGTCGCTATGTTCAGTGATGTGACCTGAGCAGATTAGATTTCATTCAACATACATGTGTCTAACCTGATCATTTCTTTTTTTCTTTCTTTTTCTTTTATTTTTTGGTTTGTGTTTTTTTTTTTGTGTTATTCCCCATTTCATGCTCAATCTCTCGTGTGAGGCGGAACATGGAAAGTTCTGCACTGCATAATAGTGTGTGTGTTTGTTTGTGTGAGCATCTTTATAAGCTCTGAAACCTTAGGCTGCTTTCACGCTAGGTGATTTTTTTATTTTATTTTTTTATTTTCCCTGCTCAAGTTCTACACGTAATCTTCTGGGAAGAAGGCAGTGTGTGATCCTGTCACTGTGGAGCTCTTTCTAAAAGTAAAAGAGAAAAGTGACCTCAAATGCCTTTTTTTTCTTCTTCTTCTTCATCTTCATCTTCTTCTTCTTCTTCTTCTTTTTTTGTCATATTTCAGCTTGGGGGCAAGCATGAAGAACCATGCTGATAGAAAAGAAATAGTTTTGTTCGTAAGTGCTTAATGATGCATAAAGTCGGAAATATTTCAATGTCAATATTTCTCATGTCGCAGTGTAGCCAAAGATGGCAAATGTGTACCGTTTGTTGGTGTCTGATATCACAGATGGCCTAGATGCTGTCTGTCTCCCAGAATGAAGCTCCTGCGAGACCGGCAGCATAGCGGTTCAGAGCAGGCACTCCAGTCCTTTTCAGAGCTTATTTTTAATAGGGAAAAAAAAAACTCCCAGTGTGAAAGCAGCTTTATTCATGACACATTTGTATAACCAGAGCTTTTATGCAATGTTGTTAGTGAAGTCAGTTACAACGATGCTCTCTTGCTTGCATAATAATTTCATAATTCTTTTAGTATTACATGGCTGTGCAGGTAAGTTAAACCTAATTTGTACATTGAGTTCATTCCCTTCTGAAACTCATCCTGCACAATCTTAAGAAAATGCTTAATAGTACTTGTATGAGTATTGATGGGCGATATTATACGTAACATAAAGCAACACTCTGAGCATCTGTTAGACTCTAGTAGGAATGATGCTTCATCATCTTGCACTTGTTCTGCCTGCCGCTGACTAACCACGATGCTAAATTAGTATTTGTGAATAATGACTGTATTCAGCTACACTAAGCATTCGGAATCCTCGCAGCGTCAAGTGCGTGTTTTCGGGATGAATAAAATGGTCTCATGTAAGTTTTGTTTGATACTGAATCCTTAAGTACCTAATTTTAAAATAAAGTTCTGTATAGAATCCATTTCCAAGCTGGTCTGCCACGTATTTTGTTGAATATCCTTTGAGATCTGTTACGCAGTTTAGCATGTTAATCTCTGGGACTAATAATTAAGACATGTCAGAAGACTGTCTCTTCCCTATGGTTTTCCTCCGCTGATTTGCTGTTTGTCACGACATGTCACGAAGTACCACCAAGCCTGCTATTATACAATTATATAAGTGTACCTCAGCGATACAGTCGACAGTTTCCTGTCTTTTGTGTTAAAACTCTGACTCAGTTGACCCACAGCTCGCTCGCTCTCCCACTGAAGCACTGAAAGGTCCATTTACAGCTCAGGGCCGAAGATGACGATTCATCTAAGTTTAGCTCAATCGGGGTTGGGGGGGGGGGGGGGGGGGGGGGGGGGGGGGGGG
>JAQLOM010000009.1:12818587-12833318 GCA_030068315.1 Chrysichthys thysi | reverse complement strand
TATTTTAATTATATTTTGCTAAAATGAACTAAATGAACGAGATGACTCGAAAAAAGATTCGTTCATTTTGCTGAACGGGACTCAAAGGTCCGAGTCGGTAAAATGATCCGAGCTTCCCATCACTAGAATGTATGCACTACAGTACAGTATACACATGGCGCTCTGCTTACCCACGTGGACTCGCAGTCACTTCCGGGTCATTAGTGACTTCAGCACGAGCAGGGTGCTAGGTGTAAAGGTAACTAAACAGTAACAGTACAAGAGCAGTAACATGAAATAACCCTTTCATCTGTCAGAGGCAGGATCACCTTTATATTGGCATCAGTCTGCTTTACTACATGTAAGAGAAATAACTTTAGCACCGCGTTGCCTGCAACAGAAATGAACACAGACACTAGGTTTTTCCGACAATATGATAAACTGTACACTATTCCGACATTAATATCTCACAGACTTTAGTGACAGCACTTTCTCTCTCACCTGAAGAGCACACGAACTAGTGCAGGAAACGAGGGGCGTGGCTTTCTGCAAAATAAAGCACTTCCGGTTAAAATGTAGTAGATGATTGGTCAACAGAGCTGTCAATCATCTTCCTGACTCAAGATAAAATTTACAGGCTACAGATCCAAAAATAATAATCCTCTTATGCAGAGTGCGTAGCATTTTTGTGCCATTTATAGGTAAAACAACAACAATGATAATAAAAATAAATAATAATAATTAACAATAATAATAATAATAATAATAATAATAACAAGAACAACAATAATAACTATTCTTCTTCTTCTTATTATTATTATTATTATTATATTATTTCTACTACTATTTATTTATTTATTTATTTGTGTGTGTGTTTGTTTGTTTGTTTGTTTATGGAAAACGTTTGTAATAGGCTATCCAGAAGAGCCAAACATCTGGAAATGTTGATTATATTTTTTTGAAGGAAAAAAAAGGAAACCTTTTGTAGCATGTTCTGCAATCTATGCGTTTATTATTTATTAAACTGTCAAAATGAAATGTGTGATACTGTCTTAAACGTTTGCGTGTCTAATATTTAACCCTACAGACAATGTCAGATTTCCTCTACTCTCCTGCACAATTACCTTTTTATTTTTATTTTTTTATTCAGTGTCACTCAAATCTCTGGCAGATTTGGCATTACCCTAAATTACTCTGCTTACCTTGTTGGCCAGTAAAATATCACCACATTTCATATGAAGGCACTACAGGTGGTGGGGTGTTGTGGCTGTCAGTCAGTCAGTCAGTCAGCAATATTGGCTTTTTCCATTTCATTAAGATGTAAACTTTCCTTTTTTATTGGATGTGTGTAATAATTTCAAATATCTTTGATTTTTCAGTGCAAACTGTTGTTGGTAGTGGTAGAACTTTGTTGTTTTCATATCAATATCTTGCATAATTATGGGTTCATTTTCTAATTCAATAACCACCACCACAACAACAACAATGTTCACATTACTTCTTATTTATTTTTAGCCTACAGGTCATTTACACTTTCCTCTCTTTTGTGTTAACAGTTTGCAAATCTGTTTGCAAAACCAGGTTTCTCAAAGTGTTTTTTTTACGAAATTGCTTACAACAGCCTTAATGTCCATAATAATAACAATTAATAAATAATAAATAATTAACTTGTGCTATCTTTCTAGTACTCTTTGTCTGTTTAATGTGACTGGATCAGCTGCTCATGGCTGAATAGGTGGTCATAAATTTGTCCTTGGTTCTGATGTCATTAACATGGACACCCAGAGACCTGGTCATACAGCTTAGCTTTATAGACTGGTACATGAAGGTACTGACCCTAAACATGTGAGAAGGCTTACTTTACTTTACTTTAAGCAGTCAGTTTGTGTATCAGGCTCTGTGCCTCCCATGCTGTTATAGTCTTAAAGCCTAATCCTTTTGTTATGCTTGTGGTTTCCAAAGTGACAGTCCAGGATGTAGTGATTTTTTTAATGGCATGATAATTGGTAAGATACGGTTGTTATAGTATTTATTTTAATATAGTTACAAAAGCCTTATGGTTTTTTAGAGTTTCTTTGGGTTTTTTTTAGAGTTGTAAGAGAGGTGATAGTGACAAGGAAACACTTTCTGAGACAACATCAGGAAGAAATCTTGAGAGATAACAGAGATAAAATGAACCCATCCTCTTCTGGCTGATCCCGGATAGCACTATTACAAGTCATCACAACTCTTCTCCTTACAAAAGGTAAGTCACAAGGCAGGTCAAGATGGTGAGAGGAGCCACAGCAGTAGAAACATGTCAGGATGAGGCACTGATATTAACTGCAATTTTAGGCACTGAAAATGTTGTGGACCTCGACAAGACGGCAACAGTTATCAAACAGAAGTCCGCTATGTCCAGGGAGACGGTCCAAAACAAACGGAACATTTGATGGCATTGGAGGGAAAAGAATCCCATCTCGTGACACATGCCCAAGTCCTTGTCAGGGTGGAGGTGGAATCCAGGAACACTGGGAGTGAGGTGGGAATACAATACACCCTGAATGAGACACCAGTCCTTCACAAGACACCACCTGTGCACACACACACACACACTCACACACACACACACACACACACACAAAAATATGTGCAACTTAGCCAATCCTCCTACTGACATTTTTTTGGTGAGATGAAAGGAAATCAGAGAGCCTGGAGAGGAAACCCACACAAACATGAGCAGAACAGGCAAAATTCCACACAGACAATGAGCAGCACTCAGGTTTGAACCTAATACCCTACTACAATACCCAGTGCACCACCACACCTCCCAGTCCAAGGAGCTTTCCAAGAAAATAATTACTCACTCATCTTCTACTACTTAATCCGGTTCAGGGTCACAGGGGGTGGGGTAGTGGTGGTGGTGGTGGGGAGGCGGGGGGTTGTTGATGGAGCCAATTCCAACTAACTTTGGGTGAGAGGCAGGATACACCCTGGGCAGGTCACTAGTCCATCCAGAGACACACAGAGACAGACAACCATTCTCACTCACATGCACACCTACAGGCAACTTAGAGCAGCCAATTAGCCTAATCCCCTCTGTGCATGTCTTTGGACTGGAGAGGAAACCGGAGTACCCGGAGGAAACCCACACAGACATGGAGAGAACATGCAAACTCCACACAGAAACGGCCCCAGGTCGACTCCGGGGATCTTGAACCCAGGACCTTCTTGCTGTGAAGTGACAGTGCTAACCAGCACACCACCGTGCCACCCGTATTATCATATATATTAAATATTATTATTTAGTATAGGCTAATTCCTGTTATTGTTTTTTAGGAAATCTGTGTGAAGAGTTCCATATTAATGTGCTCTGAAATGTGCCCCAATTCTACGTCTGAAATGCCAAAATTCAGCTGAAAACAAACACTGGATCTTTGAACACTAGGTGGCGCCATTGCTCTTTTTATATATACTTCGAAGCACAGGCACAGATTCAGTGACGGGGATTTGTAAAAGGCCTATAAATAATAACATACAATTGTAAAAGCATATGAACTAATGAACTTGACAGGAATTAAAAAGTAGTGACACATATTTCTTTGGCTTGGACATTAAACAGGATCCAGGGTGGATAGATGACTGAAGATGGTGTGTGGGTTAGACCTGGGGATAAATGGGCTTACAATAAATGTGGATGTTCACTGATAAAGTGGTTTACTGCATATAACACACGGGTTCCTCTGGGGGAAACTTTTGGAGCCCTTAAAAAGTGCCTTTTCTCCCCTCAGTTCCCCAAGTTTAAGTGGTTTCCCCTCCTCTCCATTGCTATGCTAATTAGGCGCGCTCGTGCGGCTCTGAGCTCTGGGCTCCACACTGCAGTGCACGCGCAGGACAGAGATGCTCCCAGGACTTCTGCTGCTTCTTCTTCTTCTTCTGAAAACACGTCCAGGTCTCATCGCTTGACGTGACTCCGAGTTTCACTGCCTGCTTTGAGGTGAAGTCTGTGGAGTTGAGCAGCTCTGTACTGAGGCCGTCGTTTGGGGAAACTTTTCATCTGAGAAACTTTGCTCCTTGTGCGCGCGCCTCAAAGCGGATCCATGAGTTTGGACCGAGCTGCTACTTTCGCCTAGAACTGGTGAGATGTCACTTCGGGCTGCTTTATTCGCTCCTGGTGTGTTAAGTAAATGTTCAAACGTGTTTTGTTCATCGATGTCAAGGAGGGATCAGTGGTGCCTTTCGCAGGTGTCTAAATATGCTGTTTTATTTCATTTCCTTTTTTCCTTTTTCTTTTTAAATTTTTTTCTTCTTTACTTTTTTCTTTCTTTCTTTCTTTCTTTCTTTCTTTCTTTCTTTTTTTTTTTTTTTAAAGAAGAGTGATGTTTGGTATAAGTTTGAAGAAAGCTTTTCACTTCTTCAGCCACTTTTGGGGGAACTATTTAAATTATTCTTACCTTCAAAATCAGTTTAAGGTTATGACACTTTGATGCATAAAGTCAAATAAACAATAAATACAATAAAAATATCTCAATAAATAAACAATAAAGGGTACACTGGAGAGCTTTAGGATCTCTTCTAAGATGATGATGATGATGATGATGATGATGATTTTAGAATGTTTAATGCGTGCAGTATGGTTCTTGGAGGTATCTTAACCTCCTGAGGACAAACTGTCCTCATATGAGGACGTGACATTCCCCCCAACTACACTGTGTGTATTTCCTTGTAAGATCCTCATATGAGGACCACTGGGTATTATGATCTTGCCAAACTTCTTCCTGATTGGAGACAATGATCAAGTTCAGGAGTTAGCAGTTATTAAGTATCAGAAATAGTGAGGAGAGAACAAGGTACGCAACATTAGAGTTTGATTAAGGTTAAGGTTTGCATTGGCGAGACCTCCTGAAGAACTCTTAAAAGATCTTCCAGCACCCTTTCCCCCCAAATTTGATTAGTTTTACACATGCTGTGATTCTCAGTTGTAGTTCTCGATTTCCTTTCACTAAAATTAACCAAAACTTCCTTTTAATTTCTGTGTGTGGACCAGTACATTTTTACCGGTGGAGTTTTATGAACAATGCACATGACAGTATTTCACAACAGCACTAAATCCTTTTCTTGTTCCTAGTATTGCTTTATGCCACACTGCTTCTTTCCTCTATTGAAGCTTACTGCTAGTTTACATTCGGAAACATCCTGTTCTGCATCTTGTCACCACCTGGATAAATACTGTAGAATTAACAGCTAAAATGTGTGACACATCAGTGAGTTAAGCAATGCCAGTCAGTCTTGTAGGGCAGAGCTGTTTACATGCAGGAAGTGTTGCCAGTGTCCTTAGGGTTTGGCACTAGAAGTGAAGAGCTCCCGCTGTGGTGCGCTTTGTCCCTCTGTGGGATCCACAGTCATGTGACTGGTTTGAATGAAGAAGCGGACTGTCTGTCCATGGGCGAAAGCTCATGCTGTTTGATTATACATCATGCACTCTTGAGTGTGAGACTGAAGGGAGAAAGCCTGATAAAATAGTCCTGCTGCATTTAAAATATATGATGGGTGGGTGTGGATGTCAAGTTATCAGTGCAGTCATACTTACTGTCTAGCCACCATACAGTTATTTTAAGCATGCATTTTTGGAAAACAAGAAAGGTGCAATTTTCTAACCAAATGCCTTTAAACAAGTGTGGCAACAGGATCTTTCATCAACAGACACTGAGTTCTTTAATCGGCTCGCTCTGCTTACTCTCAGCTTGAACCAGAAGGTTTTATATCTGCTTGGAGAAAGCTCCAATGATTTGTGTTGAGTGCAGGATTGCTTGACTGATTTGGTGCCATTTTAATAGATTTGTATTCATTCTGAGACTGGACATATTGTTGGCAGGATGGATAGAAGGATGTTTACAGAATAATTTGTGCAACTGCACTATAATGTCATCATAAAAAAATATGTGCAGTGGAAAAATATGTGTTGAATATGACTCATTATGCAATTGGTAACAGCAGCTTTCTGTTTTTCTGCCTCATTAAGAATGCTGGTCATGAGAGCATGTTGTGTTTTTCTTGTAATATCTTGACCAATGGCGTTTTATCATTGTAGTGTAATGTTTGTTTTTGGGAGCGGTAAGTTGCTCCAGATGGCTGCAATTAAAACAGCATTATTCCATGGTATAATTAAAGGGCTTGCCATCATGGAGCTTCAGTTTACCATCATCTGGAAGATAAAAATATTCTAAACCATTGCAAATGGTTTGATTTTGTTTGCTTCTTGTTTTAAATCTGTGGAATTCTACACAAATCGCTTCTCTCAGCTTCTCATGAAGCTATGCATCTTAAAACAAGTGATTTGAAAACAGCAATTTGGTGACTTTTGATGAAAGGAAAGAAGTAGGAAGTAGTTGCC
Organism: Chrysichthys thysi; assembly: GCA_030068315.1. Taxonomy (NCBI): domain Eukaryota; kingdom Metazoa; phylum Chordata; class Actinopteri; order Siluriformes; family Claroteidae; genus Chrysichthys; species Chrysichthys thysi. Next base: position 12,826,966 of record JAQLOM010000009.1, on the reverse strand, counting down.
AAAAATATGTCTGTGCAAACTTTATAGCTTAATATCTTAAAATCACAGAATTGTCAGATAAAGACTTATAAACGTAACATGTGTGCAGTTCTCCTGAGTGACTATGGACAGCTGTGAACTCTGAATAGCGTGGCATGTAGTGCATGCCATCCCGAGTGGTTTCACTTCATTCACGCACAGTTTTGGATCTGAAAATTCAGCAGATTTTGGTTGTCTCTTTAACTTCACAAAGACAGATGTGTTTTGGGAGTGCTCAGTGGGAACGGCTCACAGAGATGTCGTCTGACTGACAGGCACACATTGCTGCATTTACTGGCTGCTTTAGTGAACGGTGTGGGAAATCAGCAACCTCCACTGCCATGGAAATGCAGAGTACTGCCCTGATTCTCTTGCTGGATAAAAAAACTTTGCTGTCTAAATTTGGGCTTTGGTGGTTTGATGCTTTACTGATGTTCTGGAGAAGAATTTTAGTCTGTATTTAATCCGTTAAACCACACTCCAGTAGTCTGAATTACTTCCTCAGTGCTGTCCACTCAAACCATTCTTCAGACCAAACCATAAAATAGGCTCAAGTTGGATGATCTTTTAAAATCTTTTTTTAAAAAGGGATCTCAGTGTTTAGGTTACACCTAGTTGATATTTCAGGCGAAGTATTCCAGCTATCTGGTCCAAAGAGTTTAAAAAAATGCAAATGTAAAGCACAAGTTTAAGAACTGCATATTGTTCTGATTATCTTGTGTTATGATTATGGAATATATAATCCTTAACAAACAACAGCCACAAGTAATATAGGCCTATTAGTTGGGGAGGGTGAAGTCACAAATTGCCAGTGTCACATTCCAGCTCAAAAATACGACACCCAGAATCCTTGTTTTTTGACAATCTAAAGAGTTTGATCATGATTTTCTTCTCCGGATAGATGATGCTTGTTTTGTGTCTACAACCCTTATTCTTTCAGACCTTTTTTGGTTTGTTCCTCAATGGAGCCCTTAAAAGTCCTGCAGTAAGGGTTCTGGGCAGAATGCTTTAAAGCTGAGGTGGACAAACCGAACCATGGAAGACTGGTGTAGGACCTCTCAATCAGCCAATAATAAAGCTGTTTAGAGCTTTAGGAGGAGCCTTTTTTAATTCTTAATAAAAGGGTCATCCCAAAAACCTGCACCCATACCAACCGTCCATGGCTCAGTTTGCTCACCCCTCAACTGTCCAATGAACCACTGTGAACCACTGTGAACCATTTCAGTAGCCATTAATTTAGTGGACGCTGTATGTGCACTTAGAAAAATGTTTATTGCTTCCAGAGTATGTCATCTTCGTATTGTGTTATGAATAGGCAACCAAAGAGTGCAACAAAAATGGATAAAATGGATTAATATGATAACAACTTTATGTTGATGTTATGCTAACACCATATCATACAGTTTGCACTTCTGAAAGCCGAATAAAAATTCAAGGTCATAATCAAAATTGAAAAAAAAAAAATCTAAATAAGTGATCATGTTTTATGCAGAAAAAGTCAAAATAAGTGACCATGTTTTATGCAGACATCATGGTTCACTGCGAAATAAACCTTTTGGAAACTTGCTTGTTCTGAATCAATTCATTACCGTCTGGTTAGAACTTTCTCTGTTTAGAGGAGCCTTGCAAATATTGTATTACAGACGTCACCCTGGCAAACTAATAGACCTGTATGACTTGTGGTGAGAAGAAACAAGCTCTTGCTTCTGTTCTCATGACTGTGTCAGAAGCCACTTACATGTAAAGTGGCTAATCCTGTGTTTCCTCCCCAGGCTTCTGGGGCTCTTAAGGGCAGATGACATGCAGGATATGGGTCTGAATAGACACAACACTCATTTCCAGATCCACTCCCATCAACTAAAATACTGTCTCCAGCTTACACTTGTCTAGAGGCCCTGGATTCCCTCAGTCTGGTGCCGAGCAGACGTCTGCGAGACATAACATTTGGTAAAACCATATCCTCATGCTGGCATCAATAAAGCCCATGCGCATGAAATTTGAGATTGACTTCAGAGCGGAAGCACAGAGCATAGCGCAGACTTTATTCGAAATAATCTTTAATGAGCACTATTGCGGTGGGCTGATTGTAGCTGTAGGTGTTGGTTGTAAACCCAAAATTAACCCCCTAAAAGTTTTGAATGATTCAAGCAGGTCCAAAAAAACGGAACATTTGATGGCGTTGGAGGGAAAAGAATCCCATCCCGTGACACATGCCCAAGGCACCACCTGTCCCCCATAAAAAAGAGAACTGAGGACAGTTTGGAGAGAAAGCAGTTTAATGCAGCATTCTGTTGAGTTTTTAATTAGCCCCCTGAGTGGCTTTGCCCATGGACAGCCCCTCCTTCACTGCCTGCTTGCTCTGAAAAGCTCAGGCAGAGCGCAGCCTGTGACTTGAAAACTAATTATCCTGGGTGAATTTTTTGGAGCAGAAATGTGGCTCGGGGTTACACCTGCTTCTGTTACCAACATGCCGAACAAATGTTTAGCAAGACCTTTTACACTGTTGTTTTCCCCATAGCAGATTGGACAGATTCCCAATGGAGTGATGTGTAAACTTTCTAATCAATTGTCTCACTTTTTTTTTTTAACCATTGCACCAAAGCTATTGAAGTATGTGATGGAATCTCGACTCAGTATATAGTAGTGTTTTGTAGAAGATGCGCTGATGATCAGACAAATACAGCAGGTGAAGTAAACTAATCAACAATGGGGTGATGTGAAGTAGAGTTACTATAACCATGCTAATTGTTATTACCCAATAAGCTCACAACCTCAAGTCTGTTAGTCCACTAACAACATAGCAATTATGTTTTCATTTATTACATTTACATTTTAATGTATGAGATTTTACATTAGTTACGTATATGTAAGGTTCTGAAACATTTGCACAACAACCTAGTTCCTGTTATCACTCATGTTGTAAATGCTATAAACACTCATTCCCTCACACGTATCTGTTTTTTTTTTCACTTGACATTAATGCAACAAAAATGCAGCTTATTTTGTTTCTGAGAAACTGGAACGCGCAAACTCCATTGTCCTTTGCCAAGGTTACTAAGCTGACTGTTACAAAGCACTGACACTGGAGACTGCTTATTAACAAAAGCTTCACAATATCATATCAACAATATTAGGTTTGTCATCCATTTATTATTAGCCTTAGGTTAGTGTGGAAACCATTGTGAATGGGGAGTTACTATAGAAACTATAGAAAGGCTCTCAGAGAGTGCACCAATAGTCAACTCATGATCTGCAAAGCTGCAACCATAACCACTTTAAATGTCTGGATATATTTCCAGTGAAGGCAAAATAATTCTACATTGGCTATGTTTTGTCACTATTGAATTTTACGACCATCTATTGGATTTTAAGATGTATGACATTGTACAGTGCAGACTGCTATCTTATAAAGCTAGCGAAATTGAAACTAACTTCTTGGAGTTTCCCTCTCCAAAATTTAATGGACTCTTCCTTGGCCCATGTTGCAACCTTCCACCAAGATTAATGGAAATCAGTTCAGTAGGTTTTGCTCAGTCCTGCTCATAGCCAGACAAGCAAACCACATCAAAAATGTAACCTTCTTGGCATAGGTAATGAGAATTTCTTAGCATGAACCTATTAATAAACACCTGTGATTTGAATTACAGCCAAGCTATTGTTAGTGATTATTAGAAAATCAACACTTTCTTATCAACCAGATACCAGACTTCAGCAGCTCCCTTAACCCCAAGCTTCTCATTTTACACTTTATAGTTATGTGAATGTAGATCTGTTGTCAGGTTTTCAGGCCTTTTGCTTTTTGCTAGTATAGAAAGTGGAATGATTGGACTAAACTCGTCACTGGGCTTCCAATTAGCATTCCTGAATGAACCCTGTCATGGGTGTATTTTTGTAGGGCATTTTTTGTTGGGTGCATCAGTGGATACAGTGCATATTTATACAGAGCACTAATGCACAGAGGGTTTTCTCGTTTCAGGTAGAACCGCTTTACAAAATGGACCTTTTAACAACCAAACCCTTGAGGAACTGCCAGTAAAAAGGGTTTCACAAGGTTTTTTTTTTGGTTTTTAACGTTGTTAGTGCTTCCATTTCGGAAAGGGGTTCTACTTGAAAAACAACAACCTCAAAACAAACAAAAGCCTATCTATTGTGGGGTTCTATATCGACAAAGGGTTCTTCCAGAATAGCAAGTTGGAGAACCCATCAGATTTCTTTTTTTTTTCTTTCTTCAGAAATAATAATATTTCTGGTATTGTATTTATCAGAGACCTTTAGGATACATAAAAACAATGTAAAGATATATCACAGAAAAATTCTAACTATTAGATACAGTAAATAATAGGCGGCAGGGTGGAGGAATAAAATAATGAAAAGAAAAAAGAAAAAAAAAGAAAAAAATGTTTATATGATAGAAAAGTATGCTAAAACGTAGAGAGCACAAGAAGTTGAATACGTGTCATTAGGTGAGTGGAAAAGCATGGCATGAATACAGGCGTTATGCATTTTTTAATGGCGATGGGAGATCTGTTGAGTTTTTTTTAAATAGTTTATCTCTTAAAAATGCACTTTATGGCCCCGGCCGTGGCGCAGCGGGCTAGGGCACCAAACTACATATCCGGGGACCTGGGTTTGATTCTGACCCGTGGTCATTTCCCGATCCCTCCCTGTCTCTCTCTCCCACTCACTTCCTGTCATAATCTCTACTGTCCTATCCAATAATAAAGGCAAAAAGGCAAAAAAAAAATATCTAAAAAAAAAGCACTTTATTTAAAAGAAAATGCTTCTCAAACTGGACATAAAACAGAACAGTGTTTGTTTGCAGTGTTAATGAGCTGAGTAGAGCTCTTAATGGGGCTATTTTCTTCTCATTGAATGAGATATCATCTACATGACATTTGAAAACTAAAGTTCAGCTAGATCTGAATAGCCAATGTTGATACTTATCAAAGTGGAGCCCTCATGTATAAGAGGACAAATATTTAGGGATGGTCTGTCTGCCCACTGGCCTAAGCTTGGAAACACTTCAGAGCACACAATCTCAGCTCATAAATGGACCTTGGGTAGCTTTAGGGCTTCAATTCTGTGTATCAAAGTCCCAAAATCCCCTCCTTCAGGCGCCCCAGTGAGTATGGGCCTTTTCAGACTCCACAGCAGCACCCTTGTTTGTTTGACCCCCCAGTTGTTGGAGGGCTTTGCATCTGCAGCTGTGTTCAGCCAGTTAGGTGAAACCAGAGCCGGGCAAGTGCTGCTGCTTCCATTCACACTGTCGAGAGGAGCCCGGTCTCGTACTCTTCACTCTTTCTTCCTTACACGGTCGTCTGTTAGACCCACTCAGAGACTTGCGCTGTAAAAACGTTATTGCTTCGTGGTGTCACTGGGTTGCCGCCATTGTAGTAACATGAAACCAAAGATCAGAGGAAACTCGTCTGGTACAGTTTTGCATGCTAAGCAGATACTGTGCCTGGAGAACAGTTGCTCAGTAAATGTTTTGTAGTGAAAGTGTTGGAAAGTGTATAGTTAGAATGATGGGAAAGTTTTAAAAAGGACCCACATCTTGATCCTTGTCGTTCTAAGTATGCAATCATTGACTTTTGGTTTGACTTTTGATTTTTTGCTATGAATTACTTATATTCAAGTGTAGCTTTTCACATGATACTGATATGTTAGCTTAGAGTGCTAGCTTTGTGTTCCTTGCATTGTTGTCATAAAAGGTTTGGTTAAGACCATCAGTTATTTCTAGAATACTAGACTTGTTCTTTCTTTTCAAATAACTAATTGTGTCGGAAGAATGCCCACAAACATGCAAATCTTGTACACAATGGTGTGCTGCAGATGATTTGAGTTTAGCATGTAGCTAATTGTAAAGGCTGGTACTTATATTCTGAGCCAAGGGTCAACAGGAATATTGATTATGCACTTACTGAATATTATTGATAATAAAATTTTGATAATTGCCAAATCGTGTCAGAATGAATGAACGGTGAGCATTTATTGCGATGAACATTTTCAGCTTTCAGCTCTCAGTTTGGGTTTCGTCTTATTCAAGCTGTTTTTCTGAACCTAGCATAGCTGGCTGAGGTGTGACGTGACTGTTGATGGCAGTGGCGCTTTGTCTGAGCTCCATGAGTCCATCAGGAGGAATTTTGTTCAGCAGAAGAGAGCAGCCTGGTTTCAGCATTGCGATTAGCTGAGAGAGCTCTGAGTTGACTGAGACAAAACATTGCCAGTGTGTTAATGACATGTGGCTTGGCTGGCAGTAAAGCAGCCATTGTCGGCCACGCTGTCCTGTCAATCACTCGAGCAGAAAGCGCAGGATGAAGGAGATCGATTGCATGCAACTACTTTTTTTTTTTTTTTTTTTTACAGGCAGCAGATCTGATTGAGCACATCTGTTAAAGAGCACTGCAAACAATTTGATTACAAAAACCCTAAGTGTACTTTAACTATATTTTACACAAATGCATGAATGGGTTCTCTTCACTTATTCAAATCTGAATAAATATGAATATAAATATATATAAAATCATAGTCATTACTTTTGGGCTTACTACTGACTTCAGCATACTGTAAATGTAGCAATGATTTGCCTATTACAGTTTAGGAAACCCATAATGAGATGGTGTATGTTGAGACATTTTTGGGGGATCCCACAGCAGAGACATCTGGCATGAGAAGTTGGAAGCAACTAGGTCTGTCTCTTGACAGCTCACCGAACACAAGGCTTCCTGCCTTTCAAATATGTAGTCTTAAGTTGCTGGCAGAGGTACCAAGTTTTGAGCTGAAATATCCTCATACAGTAGGATTGGGGTTTGTTTGCACCAAACATACCAATTCTTTGCACAGCACAAATAAATCTGTAGTTCTGATAACACTTTAGAGTTCAGAAGCTGCATTTTGTGAGATGCTCTCATGAACAGTTTCTTATCTGCAGACCTTCCAGATGCGGCATTTAATAATTGAGATTTGTAAACTTTAAAAATCACAAGAATCAACTACACTGTGCCTTTTAGAGACTAGGCTTGTGCTCAAGTGTCCATTCCTTGCCAATATTACAACCGTTTCAGATTTATCAACTTCTTATTATAGCCTTAAAGGTGCTTAATAATGTTGTAAAGGTTTTTTGTATTTATTCATTTCTGATTTGTGATCAGTGCAACACAAATGGGCCTGTGGCTTGATCTTTTAGAGTCGCTGATGTTTCTGTAGGTTAAGCCTTGGTCATTATCTTGTAAAATACTAGATAGGGTAATAATTACATCTGCCTCTAGACCTGATTGTATAAAAATGATACATACAATAATGAAAAATTTCCATCTTTCTTCTAACAAAAAATATCTAATAAGCTTTGGCCAGTTAGAATCTACAATTCCAACTGGAATCAAACTTTGGAGTGTTCACAACGTTGATATGTTTGGTGTCAATGGAGGGCTTTCCAAACTGACAATATAATATGTTGGTGGATGAATGATGCTGGGGTGTTGTTTTGTGGCTACTGGTCCCGATGCTCTTGTAATGCATTTAAGTATCAAAAAGCTTGTTCCTGAGAGGCGCAACAGAGCCATATTTGTCCTATTTTCTGCGGATTGCAAGTTTGAATCCCAATAATACCATAGCCTGGGAGTCCAAAATTGGCTGTGCTTTCTGGTTGGGAGGGATGGTATAATCAGTCTCTGTATCAGTCACAGAGATGCTAGCCAATCAGTGGCATGTGCGTGCTGTTTATCTGTTTGAAGACAGATAACTCACAGAAACATTAAAAACAAACATGACAGTTTGAGTTAATAAAAGGCTGATGTTAATGTTTTTTGCCCTTTAGTACAGAAACTAAATCCATATTTCATTTTGGAATTTAGTGTCTAGGATGATTAATGGACAGAGTGATGCTGTTCTAGCAAAAGCAAGGAGCTTGTAAGGAGTCAAAACAAAGAATTTGAGAAAGTATGACCCATGCACAGATTAGATGTATACTGTTCAGTAAAGCAATAGGTAAAAGAAATAAATAAAACAAAACATAGGTTTGGATGATTTATTTTTAGTGTAAGAGATATAGCTTTAACATTATATACTATATGGCTAAAGCATGTAGACACCTTATCTTTCCCTTGTGTTACTGTAATCATAGAGCTGTTAAGTATCCTAGCATTTCACCAGACTTTTAGTATTTGCTACAGAGTCTGGTGCATTTTGTCACAAATGTAACATCTTCACACAAAACTCATTATCTTATATTCGTTAACTTAATTATACATTAGTACTCCGTTTTCCTTTTGAAAACATGAAGGTGTAGTAAGCAGTTTTATGATTTTGAAGCTTGTGACCGGAAAAAGCATGAAGTATCACACACTATGTGGTGTGTATATG
>JAQLOM010000009.1:12798384-12817207 GCA_030068315.1 Chrysichthys thysi | reverse complement strand
CACACACACACACACACACACACACACACACACACACACACACACACACACACACACACACACACACAAAACAGACTTTAATGTAACGGGCATTTAAAATGCTGCATTACCTGCCTGCTATATTTTCACATATTATCTGTAATATAAGAAGGAAATTTCTTTATAAGGGAAAATAGACTATATCAGTGTGAGCTGTGTACCCAGACAAGGCATAAAATTAGCAGAAAAGAGCAGTATGTGACTTTTGCCCACTGGAAATTATGATAAAGCAAAAGTCTGGCCCAAAGGAACAACAGAATTTCATATATTGTTTCATATAAATATCTTATATATTCAGCAATATTTCAGAGCTTGTGTTTTCTTTTTAATATAATTTTTTTAGTTTCCTTGTATATATTATGTGTGTCTAGCACTGCCTGAGCCTGCAGTGGTGAATAAGTTCTCTCAACAATGAGACGCACAGACTACCTGCCTATCTGAACTCCAGAGCCCTCAAATATAAAGGACTAGCTCATAACATTGGTGTCCCAGTGGACTCTGATCTCAGACTGATAGCAATCATGACAAACAGTTGCTAAATCTGAATTTTTTCATTTTAAAGACGTCAAGATTAGAGATTTCCTGACTAAAGCAGACCTAATGAAACTCACCCATGCCTTTATTTCTAGCAGGAATGGTTACAGCAATGGTCTCCTAACTTGACTCCTTGGAAGGACAATCAAACACTTTCAGCTGATTCAAAATACAGCTGAAAGAGTACTCACTTAGGAGTAAAGAAAGGGAACACACATCAGTGCCATTCATAAATTTTTACAATGGGGACCACTGTGTTACAGAATTGATTGCTAGATATTTTTACTGGCCCGTAAATTACATCACGAATAAGGATCAGTGTATTTATCGGAAATGCTGCAGCGATATGAGCCAAGCAGAACTCTCACATCATTAGAAACGAGTCAGTTAGTCCTGCCTAAGGTAAAGACTAAGCAAGGAGATGCAGCATTTAGCCACTACACTGCTCCTAAATGGAAGTAACTAACAGAGGACATCAGAAGAGCCCTGACACTAAACGCGTTAAAATACAAATTCAAAACTTTCTTATCTGAGAAGGCTTTCAGCTCAGTTTTAAAACACTAGCTCTACTCCACTATTGCTCTTCTACCCTAAAATAAGACTTTGTCATTCTCATGTTAAATTAAATTTGTATATAATTTGAATTTTTTTTTTCTTCGTTAAATCAAGTGTTATAGTCATGAGACGTGGTGGTACAGTGGTTAACACTGTTAGCTCACAGCAAGAACGTTTTAGGTTTGTGTGTGTGTGTGTGTGTGTGTGTGTGTGTGTGTGTGTGTGTGTGTGTGTGTGTGTGTGTGTGTGTTGTGAAGTTAGCATGTTCTCCTTGTGCCTGCATGGGTTCCTCCCAAAGCCCAAAGATATGTGGCCTAAGCTAACCGGCTACACTAAATTTCCCATAGCGCGAATGGCTGTTTGTTTGTGTGCCAGATCTGTGTTAGTCTGGTGACCTGTTCATGGTGAACAACACCACCTCCCCCCGCCCACACCCACACCCACACCCACACCCACCTCCTACCCTACATCACCTGGGACTAACTCCAGCCCAACCTATGATCTACAATGAATAAGTAGTATAAATGAATGAATGAATAAATACGGCTCAAATCATGTTTTAATCAAACTTTAAATATTTATTTATAAAATGTTCATCTTCTCATTTTTGTTTCGTTTTCATTGCCTTATGCACTTTAATTTAAACGTTTTATATCTTGAAATTTCTCTTTCATCCTTCAGTGCGCTTTGTGCTAATTTTGCCTGTACTTACGAAAAGCACTTTGAATTTCCTTTGCGTATGAAACATGCTATATAAATAAAGCTTGTCTTTCCTTGCCTCAAAACATTTAGCATATAACGGATGAGAACTTTAATATGGCTAGGACAAGTAAACAGAAAGAAATCACTGATGCCTACAACTAGCATTATCACAGGGAAGCTGACACTTAGCATAACATCGGCTAACAAGCTATTATCTATTACATTACCTAACTTGAACATTTTGGAAAATTGCATGAGTTTCACTTTAATAAAAGTAGTTCAGTGTTTAAACTGATGAAATATTTTAGCCTGAGGTGTAAGGAATTAGCTTTCAGTTTATTCACCCCTCCACTTCAGAGGAAAACACACAGGCACTCACATGCATGTACTCACACAGTCTAGGTCTCCTCTTCCACAAACATGCACAATGTTTTAACAGGCAGAAGATTTCCACAGCCAGATTAAGGAATGAGTCAAGAATCCATTAAAGCAGATTGAAAAAGAACAAAGGTGGAGGCTGCTTTCCCAGATAGATTTACTTTCACTGAGTAATGCGTGGTAACAGCTGCAGTGCTCTGAGCGGCCGTGAAGAGGGTGGATGTTGAACAGCGCCTGCAGAGACATAGTGTTAGTGTGGTCTGGGCTCGTCTCTTAATGGATGGTACTTAGCGCCACTTAGTCACCACCGTTGGATGGCACAGAAAAACACAAATAACATAGAAATATGCAATCATGAAAATGAAGCAACTTCCAGGTTATTCTTAGATATGCATATATGCTGCATGTAGAAATTCTGAAATAAGGCATAACCTTGTAGTGTTTCAAAACAGTGTGCCTTAAACTTTACCGAAGCATCATTCTTAACATCTCTGACTTGACAATAGCCTCTGTTACGGTCCTCCAACCATGCATGAATGAACCCTCAGTTTCCTTACAGCCTCTCTTTCACAAACCTTTCAGGTGACATTCTTCATATTTGTTCAGAAAAAAAAAAACCCTGCACACTCAAATCTGAAAAATCCTGGAGTAAAAAGTGCATCATTATGATCATACTGAAGCAATCTTCACCACCAGGGGTTTCTTCCAATGATTCTTTATTGATTTGTCCATCATTTGGTCTGTATCCAATGAGAAATTGTGCAAGTCTACATATATGGGCTGTATAGAAATTCAAGATGCTGTATTACCTCTTTTCCATTCAGAAGAATTAATGTAGTGTAAACAGGACAGATGCTATAGGAACAAAAGCCTTCCATGGTGTTAGGGTTTGCCCTTGTGCGCATTAATTATTGTCACAAAATGAGGAGGCATGGGATACAGTTGTAGTGTTATTTTATTTAGAAACAAACAAAATGTCCACCATGGAAATCTTAATTCACATAATCAGTGCCAGGAGGCAAAAATGAGTCAGACTCCCGAGGAAGAGACAAGAAAAAGAGTCAGTTATATGCTAAGCGGACAGGATCAGTCTTGTGCAAGACATTTCAAAGACTAGAAAACCAAGATGAGGATGGGTTAAATGATGAGAAAGGATGAATGGAAGGATGACTGTGATGTGACAACTGCACCAAGAATGACAATCACAAGTAATTAGTTTGTGCACTAGTTTATAAGCCAAATCCTTCAATAAAAATGATTATAAATCTGTCTCGATGTGTGTAACCTTTTCCATATTAATTTTCTTTGGACCTCTGATATTTGTTCATGATAAATGAACAATTAGGACCTATTCAGTTTCTATATAATGTTACATCTTCATTAGTACAATACATAGTAAATGACCGTATTTCTATATTACAGTTGAACCTCTCATCTACGGACACCGCATTAACGGATATCGGATGCAACGGACAAAATCCGCTGGTCTGAATGCATAATCCATTAGCCAGAATGTCCGGTACGAAAGTTTAAAAATCCCGGGTGTTGCAAACTGAGTCCAGTAGGTCAGCAATTGTCCGCTAGGCGGCCGTGGCGTGCGTGCTACTAGTTGCTTACAAGCGTCGGTTGAGCTGTGGTCGTTGTGAAGCTATACTGCTTTTTCGGCGATTATTTGGTGTCTTTCACCTCAATGTTTTCTCAATGTACTTACCTATTTGTGTTGGTCGTTATGCTGCTTGTCATGTGTACAGTACTTGGGGAGCACTTTTATGGACCTTAGTGGTGTTTTTCCTTGTATTTCCATTATTTTATCCCCCCACACTAAAACACTTCACATCATCAGATTATTCAAGTCAACGGACAACCTCTCCCCTCAATTAGTCCGTTAATGCGAGGAAGTCAGTTGTACTTCTAAACATCTGAATTGTGGAGAAATTTTCAAAGATAAGTGAAATATTGCTTTAATTCACTCCCTTTAACTACATGCTTTGGATGTAGTTTAAATGTAGTTAAAAAGTTTTTTAAACCTTATGGCAACAGAGTTTTGTCAGGGTCAAATGTCATTTATTTATCTTAATCATATTAGAAGCCACACCACATTTAATTGGAGGCCACCCACGTGCAGTGAAAGCTGAGACATTGCACTGATACCATCATTACAGCCTATTAAACTACTCACCATTTGTGCTGCAGAGGACCACACACGACCTTCATAAACCGGTCACCGATTGTGGGTGTAAATAGTTACATGTGCTTTGTGAACTGTGTGTCTTTACAGTTACTCCGTCACTGTGCAGGAGTCGTACGCACACCCGTATGATCAGGTGTATTACACCAGCTGCACTGACATCCTCACATGGTTCAAGTGCACACGACACAGGTATGAAAGCACTGTGTTAAGCATTTTGTATCTCTGTTAAACTAATTATATAACTAAGTGTAGTACAATTGTGTTATTGTGTTAAGTTATTTCAGCAAAAAAATTAATTTATTGCTCATTTATTGCTAATTCAACACAACTATTGTTTAATGCAAAAATATATTGGTATTTTTAATCAGCATTTCATGATGTACAATATGCATCTTAATAGTTCACTTTACTGACAGCAGCAATGTGATATTGTTTCATTAAAAATGCCATTACACCTTAAATATGATATTTTGTATAGGGTATTTATAAAAAAATCGCAACAACAGATGTGGTGAAGAATTTTCTTCTTTGTTATCATAATAATGGTCCAAGGTCTTGCATTCAGGGTGAGCTACAAGACGGCATACCGGAGAGGAAACAAGACCATGTATCGCCGCAAGTCTCAGTGCTGCCCAGGTTTCTATGAGAGCAAGGAGATGTGTGTTCGTAAGTAATGCTCAGTCCCTGTTGCTCTGAATTCAGCTTCCAGACAGCTCCTTCTAGTGTATAATGCTGAAACGTTCTGTGAAAGGTTTAGTTAGTGTATTTCTCTGAACATATTCCACGCAGCACTGTAAGTTGGGAACGGAGCTGCCACGAGCAGTTTTGAAGATTAGAAGAAGCTTTGAGCGAACGTATAAAAACTTATGGCATAAAAACTGAGCAGTTTTGAAGAAGTTTTGAGCGAACGCATAAACACTGACGTCATCAGCATCCACTCTAATGAATACTGTCAACAAAAGGTTTTAACTTGAGAGGAATTTCACATCCAGTTTCCATTTTCCATTTTCTTAACTCACCTGATCCCACTCATCGCCTGTAGGCAAGTAGAAAGTAAAGTTAAGTCAAAAACAAAAAAAACCCAACAAAATTAAAAAACACACAAAGCTGGAATTGAGAAACTGAGCTTTTCTTTTCTTTTTTTTTTTTTGCAGAAAGCATTTTTTTTTCCCCAAAAGAAAGCCTGCCTTGAAATGATCCATGACATTATCCCTAAAATAAACCACACAACGCTTCCGTCCTTTAAAAAACTTTAAGGAAAACTTGTAAGAACATAGGCTCACAAAATCTTTGACTCATTGTGTTGTTGATTAAATGGAACAGTCGTTATAATTTTACGTGTTTTATATCAGAGTTTCATTAATAATAGTCATTTGTTCTAGTTGATTTAATTTTAAAGCGTGTTCCAGCTTTTATGTAGCACTGAATGAAAACACTAAACTAAACTAAACTAAACTGAAACAAGTCTGTAAAGATTTATTCCAAAATGTGAACAAAATAAAGGCGGGAGCTGCCAAACTTGTAAGAGGAGGTTATATTTTATAGGCAAGTCCCTATTTAACTACACTTTCTTTAAAGTCTGTAAATGTTATTTATACTTTTGGACTATTTCTCAGAGAATTATACCCTTGAGGTAAAAATGTCAGGTGCCAGATGGCAGAGTCTTTTATTTAAAGATATTAATAAATAATATTTGTAAGTGACTGTAAGTTGAAATCATTTCAGACTACGGCATTGATTACATTTTCCATCTCAGTTGTCCTTTTTAATTTTCATAATAGTTCACCGATTTATATTAGCAGCCTGAAACAGATTCACGTTACCTCAACTGACTTGGTGTAGAGAGCAGGGCGAGGACAGGCGAAGCTAAGTCCGGCTGTTAAAGAGCACGTGTTTGCAGGACAATAGGCTGATGGCTCATGTGATGAATCAGCTTTTATGATACAGTGGATGTGCAAATGTCATCTTGTTGCTCAGAGGGGCTTTAATTTGAGCTCTGAAAGAAGCTGTTATATTTAAAACTTGACCATAATCATGTGGTGGTTTGTCATGATCTTGACAAGTTTCAGAACTACAGTACCCTCTTATGTTTGATGGGAAACAATCAAATATAATCATGCTAAATGAAGTAAATCAATTATAATGAAGCACCCCATTAGTGGAATAAATTTTAGATTTTAATTTTACACTGTCGACAAATAAGGAAAGATTTTCCTTGAGCAGAAATCTTGAAGATTATGCTTTTAATGTTTTTAGATATAAAATAAGGTCCAAAAGTTTGAGCCCGTAAGTTATTTGATCCTTGACTAAGTCATGTGTTTAGGACATTACAAGCAATACTGCTATTATGAAATTATGCAGTTAAATGATTTTCAAGTATTTCTTTCCATATGTATTATAACAGCGTGTATATTATTTATATTATTTACACTATATTGCCAAAAGTTTGTGGACACCTGATCATCACACCCATATGTGCTTGTTGAACTTCCCGTTCCAGATTTAGTCCCCACTCTGCTCCTGTAAAAACCTCCAATCTTCTGAGAAGGCTTTTCACTAGATTTTGGAGCATGGCTATGGGGATTTGAGCTCATTCAGCCTCAAGAGCTTTAGTGCTTAGTGAGATCAGGGGTCTATACAGTTCACTCAATTTCTTCCACACCAACCCTGTCTTTTATAAATCTTGTTTTGTGCACAGGAGCACTGTCATGCTGAAACATGATTGGCCTTTTAGGTCCAGTGAAGGGAAATCTTAATGTTACAGCATACAAAGACATTCTGTACAATTCTGTGCTTCTGCCTTTGTGGAAGAAGTTTGGGAAAGGCTCACATATTGGTATGAATGTCAGGTGTCCACATACTTTTGGCCACATAGCGAATGTGTCGTTTTTACTTTTAATATCATACGTGAATGACATTTCATTTGGTGTGGCCTGAACATGGGCTGTGACTCACTCCTCGCACTAGGCTGTGATTACTGTCGATTTTTATTTTCCATTTAAATCCTTTCTGTAGTTCAGGATTCAGAACACAGCCTGGATGTGACAGCTTGAAACACAGAGCTCAGTCAAGATCATGGAAATTCTGCTGTAATGTTCTGCTGTAAAGCTGCGTGGCATAATGGATTTGGT
Source organism: Chrysichthys thysi (assembly GCA_030068315.1). Classification (NCBI taxonomy): domain Eukaryota; kingdom Metazoa; phylum Chordata; class Actinopteri; order Siluriformes; family Claroteidae; genus Chrysichthys; species Chrysichthys thysi. The sequence continues at coordinate 12,809,677 of JAQLOM010000009.1, read as the reverse complement.
TCTGATCTCAGTGTAGATCTATGCTCTGCGCCACCCTTTACTAATCTTGTTCAGTTATAATCACTGCATTGCCGTCAATGCTAGTAGATCTAACAAGACATCAAAAGATTCCCCTGTGCCGGGAACACAGACACGATCCTTTAATGTTTTCTAAAGGCAGAAACTCTTTACAGTGTGTTTTTGTTTTGATTGTGCTCTTTGTGCTCTCCGAGTGGTGGCCACTCGGTTTAGCAGGTTTAGCGTGCATGTTTTTTTCTCCCCCGTGTTTGTTTTTCCCATTGGCCCATCTTCACTTTGGCTACATCCATTTGAAGGAATGAAATCTGACCCAAGTTTCCCTTGTTTCCTCTTTCTCTCTCTTCCTCCCACGCTGATCCCTTCTTCCCCAGCACACTGTGCCGAGAAATGTGTGCACGGCCGCTGCGTGGCCCCCAACACCTGTCAGTGTGAACCCGGCTGGGGAGGAGCCGATTGCTCCAGCGGTAAGTCCTCCAGCTGGAGCTGTCTGTCTCATAACACGCCCACACACACACATTCAGCCACACACACACACACACACACCACCACACACACACATGCACGCACGCACACAGACGCACACACACAGGGCTGCTGTGTCAACCTTTCCAAAACATCAGCACACAAAGGAAGGCACCCAGAGTGACGCCAATGGGTTTGACTGTTGTGCCAGGATAAAGAAAAGCCTCAAAACACTTTTATTCTTTTTACATTATTGAGCCATTGGTAATACTTTATACTTATAATTTACAAAAAACTTACAAATAAATACAATTTAAAAACCTTACAATACTTTTAATAATAGTATTTTAAGTGTGCAACATACAATTACCGGTAAATGCAAAAGTTTGCATACCCTTAGGACAAAATGAAAAATGGGATTTACTGTTACTAAGTCATTTCCTGTCTTTCATCTGTTCTAACTCTGCCAGATTGCTTGGCCAAAACTTTTTTTTTTTTGTTCTTTTAACACCATTTTTTATGTTCATTTTGTTTTGTTTAGATTTGGACTATGTTTGGACTGTTAAATCATACCCACATTTCATTGCTAACTTATTAAAATAAATTTTTTTTTTTTTGCAAATTCATGGATTTTTTTCCCCTTACATCTCACACAGTCTATCCCAAGTTCTCAATTTCAATATGAAAACAATGACGTCCTGGTTGTATGATGCCAGAATGTACGGTAGCTTTCTATGTGAAAACATGTACCATCTAAGACCCAGTGGGCAGAGATGACTTATTTTTAACTGATCTCAGAGCAGCTGAGGAGGACACTCAACTCGAGGTTTGCCCATAGATTTAATCGCCCATTATGTTGAGCTCTCATGAGACTGAAAGCCTGCGACCAAGTCAGCCTTAGTATAAACTGGAATGTAGAGGATTTTACAGTTACCACCAGGTGCTTGGGGAAAGAAGCTGCCACTTATTTTTTTGAAATAGATAAGATATATACTCTTCTTATTAATCACTGTATATAGCATGTTTTTCTTAGAATAGAATTTTCAAGTTTGTTCAAAAACAGTAATTGACATTTTTATGCAATTATAACATATATCCAAAATGATGAATGTCTCAGAAAGGATTAAACTGAGAAATCAATATTGAGTAAGTAACATTTCGGATGCAGTATGGCCAAATATTGTTTTTCTTTTTGCTCTGTTGGTGGAAATAGCTAAAGAAGAAGAAGCTACACTCACTTTTAAACCCTCTCAGCTGCCTGGATAGCTAACTCACACTGATTTCCCACGCAATCAGCTTCTTTTCTTCCTTTTCAACTTTATCTTACGAGCATTCTTTTGTGTTTTAACCCTGTAGCACTCCTGGGGTCATATTTGACCATAACTTTTATTTCACGCTTATATTCAACCCACTCATTGGTTGGTGGACATTAGTGGACATCCCAGGAGGTCTCATAAGGACCATTTACTAACATGTAGTAGGAAAGGGTTAATTTAAAAAAATCACTGTATCATCATTTTAGCCATTGGAGATAATTTTTATATTATGATAAGGTGGTCTGGGTCTTCCAGGGTTAAATAAAAAGTCATATTCATGAAAAATGTTTTGTTTGTCATGTCTGCTGATATCTAACTCTACTCTAGAAACCGATCCACTATAACAAACTATCGCTCATCTATAGCAAACACAGTGAAACGGTGTAAGATCCAGTGTGTGATTATACTACATATAAGCACTCTTGGACCAAACATTTGATATGGTTTTGGCCCTGGGTAAATTTTAAATAGTATAAACTTCAAAGTATTTTCTTTATTTCACCATGAACCTGTTCTGTGCTTGTCACCAGAGTTCTACACTTCATCTCAAAACTTTTCTTATATAATGAGCTATGTTTGGCTTATATATTTACATATGCTATGTTTACTTCCACCATTATATCCTTTGGGGTGAAATGGCCTGACACACATAAGATGGAAGGCATAGCTGATTATCTCACTTTTAAGGCAGTTTGAAAAATCGTCTAAGCTTTTATTAGATCTGATGCATGAAATTTACACCAGTACTGTAGATCAATCCATCCACACTTTTATAGTCTAGGCCACTTAAGTCTGATATTTCAAGCAGTTTACCCTCTTTTTGTTCCACCTGGGAAAAACTAATCTCTGAGCACTGTGCATGACGGATCTTTATCCAGTCTATAGGTATTAGCCTGTGTCCATTTGATCTCCGCCTCTTTCATTAATCGATCTTTATTAGTTTATAAGCTCCCTGAGGCCAGGCACAAGCAGTGTGGCCTCATGGCCAGGTGTGTTGACTGTAGAGGGTTGATGGCGGCTCAGATGAATTAGATGAGTGCCAAAGTAGCTCCAGACTGAGCTTGTCTTGTGTTTCAGGGTCCCAATAAAAAGGTCATTGTTATGTCTGCAGTCTCTGTAGGTCCCTCAGGAATTAAACAAGATTTTCCAGTTAGCAGTGGTCTGGGATTCATTGTTAAGAAAGACAGAGGTAAGGGGATACAGGTACACATGAAACGACCTGTTATTTTTATACATTGCAATATAATGTGGCTCAATTAAAGGAGTGGTAAATAGTATTAGTTTTAGAGGTTTTTTGGGGGGAGGGGAAGGCTTAAAGTAGCATAAATCTTGCTAAGCACCCAGTAGGTCATGCTAATGAGGCACTAGACTAGCACTGGGAAGCATTAGCGGGGCTTTGTAAGGCATGATGTATACCTGTGTTTGAGTAATACCAAAACTTGCTGGAAATTTATTTCGGGACACTACATCAGTTTCATGATCTAGCTTGACCTTTAACTGTCGGCTGTCTTCTCTTCGGATCATGTAAAACGATTAGCCTCATTCTACATGCGAGCTCGACGTTGAAATGATTGTTTCATATGAAGATTTGAGTGTTAGCATGTGATAACTGTCCATTGATTTCGTGAATAAAAATGAACCGCGCTGCAATCACTGTTGCAACTCTAAGCAACTTGGGCTTATTTGAGACCTCAGAATGCTTTGGTTTTATATGAATTTTATTGCAAAAATTTGTAGGTTATTTACATGCTTCTGGATATACTGTACGTATGTGGGACATTTACATTAAAGTATGACTCAAAGGTACTAAACGTCTAAAGTTATAAAAATTTGTATAAAAATTATATAAACAAATATGGCTCAACCATGCTAACAATTTTTGTTCCCCAACTTTTTGGTTACAGGAACATTCCATGAATATTTATTTGGCTCTCCTATGGATTGCCAGGAAAGTTTGTTTTATGTAAATATAACATTAGTTTTTGGATGCAGCCCAACATTTGTTCCCAATGTTCCCCTAACATTACCCTGGAGAGAACGTTCTCTAAATATTGGCAGAAGGTTTTTGCAAAGCTAACATTAGGAGAACCATAAGCTAACGGAGTTGAATGTTCTGTGTTCGCTGAGAAATTTTAAAATCACAGATTTGTCTGGCAGAGCCTTGTAATTCCAAGCTCTTGACTAGACAACCCAGACCCTTACCTCAGCTAAATGTTCACAGGTGTCCTGATAGCTATAGCCGGTAGTTGATAGTCTTCTGAAAGGCTCCAGCCTGAGACTGATGCTGTCTCTGCTAATATCTGAGAGACAATGCTTGCATTTAAAACTGTAAATTGAAATGTATGTTTAGATATGATTTAAGTTATGAGATCATTTGTAGCTACTAATTCAAACACACTATACATTTCCAAATACAGTAAATGATGGCTGTCTGATTATGGAGACAAGGACCCCAAAGACATTGGTGTATGCATAGTATGTTATCTATCTATATAGATATATATACCATATTATACCAATTAGCCTAATCCCCTCTGTGCATGTCTTTGGACTGTGGGAGGAAACCGGAGTAAGCCCACGCGAACACGGGGAGAACATGCAAACTCCACACAGAAAGGCACCCGTGCCAAACCCAGGGCTCGAACCCAGGACCTTCTCGCTGTGAGGCGACAGTGCTAACCACTCAGCCACCATGCCGCCCTATATAAATTTAATTTAATTAAATTAATTTATTTATTTTTTCTATTTTTAAAGATCTAATCTCACACATGAATGGTTAGCCAAAGATTAATGTATGATTATTGTGATTGTTTGATCTAGCTCTGTGACTTATTTCATCATAAATCTACTCAGTCCTTACTCACTAACTATGTTTGTGATCAAAGTGAACTGTCTCAATCACAAACGTTACTCGGGACAAACTTGAATATGTATTATGGTTGGCAATCCAGTGGTGTTTACATAATAGTTCACAGTATATGACTAATTAGAGGAACCTTTTTCTATGTTGTTTGCATACTTCCTGTTCTTGATAACATGGCATGATGATAGTGACACTAATTGTCCGAGCTCCGTGAAGCTAATTGGTAGGAAGGGTTTTTGTTGCCCTGTAATTGGGTAGCCTTTTCAATACAACATGAAAGTGACTTACTATTGTTCAAAAATCCCTATTGTACTTCTGGATCTATCTGAGCTGCAGTAGCCCAAGGCTAGACACCTCCATGACCTCATCTGATCCTTTCTTCATAGGAGGTCTTATGAAGCAGACACTAATATGTTATTCATTTCCACAAAGATGCTAAGATGCTCAGAGTGTGAGGGCCTCTCCCTTTACAGGTCACAAGGCCCTAACAATGTGTCTCTGGATTTTAGTGGGTTCAAGAGGCAAAGCAGAAATTGCCTTCTTTACATGCACAAAAGGCTGAGGAAGAAGTAGAGAACAAAGACCAACATGGAGGAAATGCAGGAAATTACCTCAGGGCTCTGTGCTTGAGATAATCTGAACCGAGGCGACTCGTGACAACAGTGCAAAGCACACTGCCATATGGCTGCTAATGTTTTTCACCTTTGAGTCAAGTGCTGCTTTACATTAATGCACCATTCTCAGGTTTAGCAAATCCTGGTCATATTGTTTCCTGCCCTAGTGATGTATTGATGGCTGGCGCTGCAGACGCGACACACTTCTACAGTTTCAGGCTGAAAAGGCAGCATTCGTGTTAAAGAATTGGCTCTACATTAATCTCTAGCGCAGCTGTTGGTGTGGTTTGTGTTACAGCGTACAGAACTTTTTAAATCTCATCACTAGCAATAAAAACACTATTAGGTTCTTGAAGGGTCTGGTGAAACTGTACATAAGTGTCCACTCTACACATGGTTCACCTCTGCTAAGGCTGATTTGACATCTGGTCAAGATGTGATTTTATGGTGCGTTTAACTTACTTTAAGAAGAAGATCTCATAGAAATGGGGTTGGTCTTTAGGATAACACGTATCTATATCTGCTTAGTGCGTCGATTATCTGTGTACCGCCATACAGATTTAAACCTGCTGTGGACGTCGATAAATATGAACTGTACTTCTATGCCTCTGAAAACACGGGAGGAAAAACAAAATCCCAGAAATGCCAGCAGTGGCAGCATGGTCTGTTTAGAAGGGAAAACTTCAGAAGAAAATAACCACCTGACATTGTGATGTGGTGTCTACCTAGGTATGTGCATTATGCAGGATGTGTGTGTTCAATCCGTTCAGCTTTCTAAAATGATTTATGGCTTATAAGCAATAAGACTATATGAATCCAGATTTCCTCATGTCTGTTTATTTTGCCATGCTATTTGTCAAATGCTGTAGATATGCTTATATGTATAGATGTTACAAATGTAATAACTGAATTCAGAGGGACTGATTTTGCGAAAAGCATCATAACATCAAGTTGTACCATATCTCTGCTGAATTTTCCATTCAAATTGATCACAGAGCATTAGTTCATTTTCTACAACAGCAGTTCCGGCAGTAGTTCCAGCTGCGAAGCATCACAGGTTTATATTAAAGTACTCGTTCTTCTACATGATCATTTCTATAGTAACAGTTGAAGTTTTCTCTAAGAGGATGTTTATATAGCATGTACAGAAGGGTCAGAGCTTTGCAGCTGTCAGAGATTAAGTTGTAACTTGTGGTTTTCCAACATGGAACAGGGGACATGTCTTCAGGACAGAGGGCTTGTTGCATTTTCAGTTTCACAGTAACCTGACAAGCTGCATGACATGTATCACACTGAACACTCTGTCTACAAGTATGATTGACGAAGGTCAAACAGAGGCTGTATAAATCCCAATCTCTCCATACTTTGTTAGCCATTTGTTGCCTGTCCATTCTTTGGCGGCTGTTTCTGCATCTTTATTAAATTTGGGGGTCTTATAGGTTCTGCAGAGTTCAGAAAGGCCTGCGTGTGTGTGTGTGTGTGCGTGTGTGTGTGTGTGTGTGCGTGTGTGTGCGTGCTCAGGGGTGTGAGATTTCATCACAGACAAAGCCCAACTGCTCCCTCGACAACTGGCCACATCAATTACGTCTGCAGTAACTGACCCTTTTCCATAAGCGTCATTCTGCTTCATGCTCAGATTGGAAATTTGTCAAGTGAAGCCAGATTGTAGCTGGGGCACTGGCCTCTCTAAACAGGCAAAAAGGCTTCAAGGAACTGCATTAAAAAATGCACGTTTATTTTTCTGCATTTCCTGAAGAAAATGCAAACACCTTAATACCTTGATAATTGTCTTCATTAGTCATCTGTCAGCTGCTCAAAGTTTTCTTGTTTGCTGTCTGACTGTCTTCAGTTCTGGGCCTCTGTGGAAATTATCTTAATAAATGCAGGAGGCACCTGAGTGGTGCATTATGTCTATGGGAACAGATGTCTAGGCGCCCCATAAACACACCGCAGGACAAATTAGAAGGCCTGGCCCTGTTGGAAGCACCCTGCTGACCTCCTATGTACTGCATTTCAACTGTGGCTACACAACCCAAACAAATCTCAAAATACCATGTGTGATTTGCGGTATATCACCAAGGTCATTTGTAATCCTTTTGACAGGTCTGGAAAAAAAAAAATATCAAGATGCCTCTGTTTCCAACTAAAAACAGCTGAGGCTAGAATATGAATCATGATTGTCCTCTGGAGACCTAGTGAAACAAGCCAGACAGTAAAATTAGACAGTAAAATTAGGCAAATCAAAATTGGGTATAATTTATAAAATATCTAATACTAACACTGGTTTGATTAGTAATTACTAATACAATTAGCTAATCTCATACTGTATGTAGTGTGTATTTTCAGAGAGATCACTTGCGTAATGCATCATGATGAAATCTGGCCACTTTTAATAGGATGAAAAATGAATTGATGTCCGCTTTACTCGTTATTAATAGCACTTAAATAAGAATGTCATGATAAGTTTTTCACTGCATGCAGGGTTGCCAGGCGTGTGGTTTTTACATCAGATTGGGATCATTTCAGAACAAATTTACAGGTGGAAAAAGCAAGACTGATTGTGTTTAAAGTACGATATTGTTTTGTGCTAATTTAAATTAAGATCCGATATCATGTTGTAAAGCAAAAATCAATCTTATTAAGTTTAGGATAAAGCAAAGAAACGGAAAGTCATATTGCTTTTATGGCAAATCAGAATTACATGAAACCACTCTACCTTGTTTCCTCTGCAAAGAAAGAAACAAGAAAAATGTGCCCCACTTTACCAGTAATGTCTTGCGATGATGATGATGATGATGATGATGCTAGAAGCTGAGGACATTTGTGTCTCAAATTTAGTATAAAACAGCATTATAATCGCCTGTAAAACTACACAACCCGGTGAAAACAACCTCTATTAATTCAGCGGATAATTTTGCTCAGCGCTACTTGTTCTGTTTGTATTAATTTGTATCATTGAACCATTTGTGTAATTTAACAGTGCAAATACAGGCACATTACTCAACACTGGGCACAGATTCATTTGTATCTGTCATCCTGAAGCTCATTTCCTCTCTAGGGCACAGAGTCTCTTATTGAGTGGGACAAAAGGGGGCCGTTAGTGTGCAGGCTAAAGCATGGCCAGGCCTCCAGGTCCACTGTGTTTAAACTAGGTCAGGTCTTACACACGAAGCTCTCTGAAAAGAAGGGTTTTGTGCATACAGACACTTCAGCAATTTTTTTTTTTTTTTTTTACCCTGCGGAAGTTCTCTGGACTTTTAACTAGGGCCAGAAAGCACTGATGCACTCTAGGCACAGTGCAGCCTAATGGCACATGGAACACTGAGGTAGAATAATTTGTAGACGTCAAAGGAGTGATTTTTTTTCATTTAATAGTCTCATGGGCAAATTTATTTTTCATGGATGGAAGTGACTGTAGGAAAATACAGGCAAGATATTACAAGCAAATTTGAGAATTATTAGCAATGCAATGTATCCACAGCAATGTATTTCTGATCATAAAATTTAAGCTGTAAGATGGCATTTCAGCGTTTCATATGAATTGGATCATGCATATTCTCAACATGTGATGTGGGAAGACCTGATGTTTATTGCTGATGATTTATAGCTGGCATCTCACTGAACCCCAGTAGACCTCTAAAGGCACAAACACTAACCTAAACTTTGAGATAAAATGGACATAATGCACTTGGTTTTGAAACATGATGTTACTGTAGATCTGGTTACATATTTGAGTGGCCTCAAGGACTATTTCATGTGAGTAGATGGCATGAATGTGACTGAAAGCATGTAAAGTGCTCCCTGAAGAAGTGCAGCTGATGTTTTCATTCTGTCCATACTGACCAGAGTGGCCATTATCAACGTCTTGCTCAGTTCTAGTCAGATTTAACATTTTGGAGCTCATTAAATTGTTTACATGTGATAAACTGTTAAACTATTTTTCATTGAACTGTTAAGAAAGCCTAATTTTATTGCTCACTTTAGCTTCGTGCTGTAAAAAGTTCAGGATTGGACAGCTGCTAGATTGCCTCAGCAACACTTCCAAATTTAATGCAGCCCATAAAATGAGGCTGGGGATCATGGGAGCAAAAGCAACAACTGTGAGAACTGAGAGGAGGTGCTTTGAGATCGTTTAACCTGATTAGTTTGTGACGCCATGTCTGGTAAACTCACGACTACTCATGATAACCTGGCAAAGTGTGACTTATAGATTTTCCATATACAGTACATGTATATAAAACTATACGTGCATATGTATGTGTATGGCAGATATAACTGAGCATCTGATACAGCATCTAATGGATGTGTATTCTGTTTGCTTTGGGCTCTTTTGTTGCCTGTTCAGTCATGTGTGAGTACACTGAGCCAATGTTTACATTGGCTGATTTCATGTCATTAAGTTGGAAGGAAATAAATCGATTTGGCTAAACATTATGTTTATTCTTGTAATTACAGGATTTTTTGTAAAATGTGAAAAAAAAGATTATTTCTGTTATATTGGAAAGTTGGTGAACTAGGCTGTTTATGTTGAAATGTGGCGACATAAGCAGTGTAAATAAAAAAAGGATATCTATTTAGACTGTTAATGTGGGCTTGAAATCTGTGCTGACAAAGATTATTACATTCATGTCTGTGCTTTAACTTCTCATCATAACTGGTGGAGGAAAACTGAAAAACGGGGGAAAGATCTGGGTTGTGTTCAACAAAACTGGCAAGATATTATTGTTGTACCAAATTACAGTAACAGTTACAGTTGCCTATGTAAAGAGGTGAGAATGTCCGTCCTGAGATTTGTCCAATTTATGAAAGTATTATTGTATTACGCATCCTCGGTGTGATTACTCTGCTGTGATGATGATGATGATGATGATGATGATAAGGCAGTATATTACTTCATTACAAGAAGATGTAATATAAATATATATTTGCCAAATATGCATTACAGCCCAGTGAATTTCTTTTGTTCACATATCCCCAAGTGCTGAGTCAGCCATTATATAGTGCTTTAGGAGCAGCAATAATTAAGGGCCTTGCTCAAAGAGCCCAACAGTGTCAGACTGGTGGTCACCATCTGATCATCTGAACCCCAAGCCTTAACTGCTGAGCCACAACTGCCCCTAACCATTGAGACACCACCGCCATAGGAGCCTAGGAGACATGCATCACATACATTGCATCATCATATCACACATTACCCATTAGAACCACCTCAATGATTACAAAAACTGTGTTCAAATGATTCATGATTTTTAACCTATGTTGATCATGAGCCGGTCATCAGAGATTGTAAAAACACCCGTTTTTGAAGATGAAGATGAATTCTATTTGTAAGCTATGTCTGGTCAGGAAAGCTCAGCAATAAAAGTCTTTCACGGCCCAAATGAAGCCTCTAACGTCAGCTTGTTTTGCGTACTCTTTCATCAGAAGTGTTTATTGACTCCACAGGGAAATCACTAGCTAAAACACACTGCTTTTAACCTGAAACCGCAAAACTCTAATGAACAGTTACAGGCTTACTAAACTCTCCTAATCCATTTGTACCACTTTCCTGGCTTTGCTGGAAAAGAACTTCTCTTTAGGCAGATTAAAGTGGGTCTAGAATAAACGTGTGGTCTGGGGTGTATGGGCTTCCCCTGCATGTGGGAATCTGGACTGATCACATCAGCTGTGGTGTTGGGCGGCATTTCAAGCTCAACAGCTGGGCCTATAAAGGTGAGACCAAAATATGGAGAAAAATAATATATTATGTTTTATGTCTGATGGTGATGCAGATTATTAAATGATTCGATTTCTCACACTTCTCTCTTACTGCTGCTGTGGGTGGTTCCGCATGGATATGCTAAAGATATGCATTTCTCAAAACTCTGTCTTCAGTGGATAATCTCACTTGGAGAATGCAAACTTGTACCTATGATGGAACCTAAGTACCATTAGCTATACCACTTAAGTCTCTTCATAGTACCGAATCTGCGTTACTGAGGGTTTTTAATGACATCCTACTGGCCACAGATTCAGGGGAC
>JAQLOM010000009.1:12784903-12798284 GCA_030068315.1 Chrysichthys thysi | reverse complement strand
CAGCGGTCTGAATACATAATCCATTAGCCAGAATGTCCAGTAAGAAAGTTTAAAAATCCTGGGTGTTGCGAACTGAGTCAAGTAGTTTATTAATTGTCCGCTAGATGGCGGTGGCGTGCGTGCTACTAGTTGCTTACACGTGTCGGTTGAGCTGTGGTCGTTATGAAGCTGTATTGTTTTTTTCTGCGATTATTTGGTACTTTTCACCTCAATGTTTTCTCCATGTACTTACCTATTTATGTTGGTCGTTATGCTACTTGTCATGTGTACAGTACTCGGGTAGCACTTTTACGGACCTTAGTGGTGTTTTTCCTTGTATTGCCATTATTTTATCCGCCTACACTAAAACACTTCACATCATTGGACTATTCAAGTCAACAGACAACCTCTTCCCTCAATTAGTCCGTTAATGAGAGGTTCAACTGTATATATATAAATATACACACACACACACACACACACACACACACACACACACACACACACACACACACACATATATATAAAGGGTTAAGGTGACACCAAAATAATACTCACGAATAAGGGATGAAAACATTGATTTGATTTTGATTATTATGGTATGTTTTGACAGGTTTGCTTATTATGTTTAAAATAATTTGCTGATGCAAACTGAGACTTACATACTGCCTTTGCAATTCTTGTTTACATGTGATAAATGTGAGTTAGTTTTCTAACTGGCTGTCACTAATATTAGTGATATTTCTCACTATTTGGAGTAGCAGCTGGTTGACATTGGGACATTTATCAATACTCGTATACTGTATTTAATAACAGTTAATATATTGAGGCCATTTTTATTAGATTTTTGGTCATTAAAAACATATGGAGCAATGTATTCAACACAGATATTTACACCGATTATTACCAAAGGCTGACATTTACACGCTAAGTGTTATATAAATACTAATACCACGAAGACACTGAAAAACTGATATCTGGATGTGTTTCCTCTCCATGCAGCATGTGACAGTAATCACTGGGGTCCTCACTGCAGTAACCGGTGCCAGTGTAAAAATGGAGCGCTGTGTAACCCCATCACAGGTGCGTGCATTTGCACCACTGGCTACCGTGGCTGGCGGTGTGAGGAGCGCTGTGAGCCAGGCACCTATGGTAACAACTGCCAGCAGAAATGTCAATGTCAAAACAATGCCACCTGCCATCACGTCACAGGGGAGTGCACTTGCAGCCCTGGCTACACAGGAGCATTGTAAGTCATGTACATGTGCAAAACACACAGAAAATGTAGCCTACGTGTAATACAAACTTGCATGAACAGAAGGTGTACACAAAAATATACAACAATGTGTTAAGTCACATTATCCTCCCTTTGCTGTCTCTGTGCAGTTGCGAGGATCTGTGTCCTCCAGGCAAACACGGGCAGCAGTGTGAGGAGCGTTGTCCCTGCCAGAATGGTGGAGTGTGCCACCACGTAACCGGAGAATGTTCCTGTCCCGCTGGCTGGATGGTAATGACACACATTATACTTCATTTACTGTAATGTAAGGAATAAAAAACTCGGGGGTTTGCAGTTACAGGAATGTAATCAGGGGCAGTGGTAGCTCGGGGGGTTAAGGCTATTGATCGGAAGGTTGGGCGTTCAAATCCAAGCACCACCAAGCTGCCACTGCTGGGTCCTTGAGCAAGGCCCTTAACCTACAATTGCTCAGTTGTATAAATAAAATAAATGTAAGTCGCTCTGGATAAGAGCGTCTGCCGAATGACAATAATATAATGTAATGTAATGTAATCGATGACTGTGCGGTGTGATGCAGTCTGACTCAAAGTGGAGTTATTGTTACCACCCCATAGTTGATTGTTTTCCTGTAACAGTATGCCCAGCAACTTTTACAATTCATCGTACAGTTAATCATTTATTGTAACACTGTGAGCGAAACAAAGTTCTTGGCTGTTTTACTTTTGTGTGATTTAATGATCTCAGGCCATGTAACTTTTCTTTTGCTCTTATTGTGACGGCTGTGCTTAAATTGCTCAATGATTTTTCCAAAGGGCTGTATACATGTCTTGGGTGTCTGTGTCCAGGGAACTGTGTGTGGACAGCCCTGTCCTCCAGGTCGCTTTGGTAAGAACTGCTCTCAAGAGTGTCAGTGTCACAACGGAGGAACGTGCTCATCCTCTACAGGAGAGTGTTTTTGCAGTCCAGGCTACACTGGAGAGAGGTGAGGCACAAGCTTTGCTGTTTTTTGAAAATTTGCATTAATTCTTCTGAACATGTATAAGCACAAAAATGCTCATAGTGTGAATCAGATCACAGCCAAACAGTGCTAACCGTTATTCTATAAACAGGACAATAGGCAAGACTAAACTAGACGAGCAGACAAAGCAAGAAGATATAGAGAAGTAGAAAAAGCACAGGGATAATGGCTTGAACATCAGACTTCCCAGACACAGAAGAGTACGTATGCACAAACAAATAAAAGGAAACTAGACACAGGTGAAAACAAAAAGATAAACAAAACGGTGACCAGACAGGGTCATGTACTTACAACAAAATAGAAGCTACAACAAAAACAGAGGGAGTCATGAGATGAAGCGTAAAGGGCAAGATCGTGACATTTTGTCCATTCGAAAGTACTCTTGAACGTGCTTTTTGACGTGGGAAGGGGAATACACAATAGACAGCACTGTACAAATGGTTAAAGTTGTAAAAAACCTGTTGCTGAGAAACTTATAAATATGGACACAAAGGATAAGCTAGTTAATGTCTGAGACAATTTAGCTAGGTGGAATGCCTTTTATAAGAACGATACCGATAAGACAGAATGACAGTAGAAATCAGACAAAACATAGCTGTCATGGAATATTATTGAGACAAGACCAAAATCAATGCTAAACTTTTGTGGATTTTCCCATTTTGAGAAAACTCAACATTGCGTTGTAGCTTGTGAACTTGATGAAACTGGAAGATTTCAAAAAGTGGTGAATAAGCCATCTTAGAGGGTGGGACGCTGGCTAAGCGGTCAGCACTGTCGACTCACAGCAAGAAGGTCCTGAGTTTGATCCCCGGGGTCGACACAGGTGCCTTTCTGTGTGGAGTTTGCATGTTCTCCCCCGTGTCTGCGTGGGTTTCCTCCTTGTACTCCAGTTTCCTCCCACAATCCAAAGACATGCACATTAGGTGGATTGGCTACCCTAAATTGCCCAAAGAGAAGAAGAAGAAGAAGAAGAAGAAGAAGAAGAAGAAGAGTAGCAATTATCACACATGAAACACACCACAGCATGACACAGTGAAATTACTTCTCTGCATTTAACCCATTCACCAGGGGAAGAAGGGGGCAGCCGAACAGCGCAGCACTTGGGGACAGTACCTTGCTCAGGGTACCTCACTGTACCTTATCAGTCCTGGGCCTTGAACCCACAACCTTCCGACTGAAGGATCCTGATCACTAGGCTATGCACTTTGCTATGGAAATGTCAACCGAGCCCTGTGACAGCCATAAGAGAGAGAGAAGCCATCTTAGAAACAAGATGAACGCGAGCTCATTTGAATGAAGCAGTTCATGACATTGGAACACCTATAGCCATATGAGAGTTTTGATATGATTCTATGCATTATGCATTGAATTTTTTTGTCACCACATATTTACAGTTCTCCCTTCAAACTTAGTTTTACAGTAATTCAGGTCATGATGGTAATAAATGTTGTCGTGAGAACACTGGCAGTGTTGATTGATCAATGGGGTCGCTCGATATAGTAATTGGTATTTGGGTGGATGAGGACTTGGTCAGATACTGTACAATAAAGGTTTGTATGAATACAGGATCAATATTTACCACTTGCAGCAAGGTCACATGATAATTAAGTCATGAATTCAACTGTTCTTAATTTGCACTGAACATAAACACCCCCTGGGCTATCTCAGGATTATCAATGAGTAAAACAGAATATGATTCATATCGTTTTTATACTAATCAAACCATTCCAAAAGCCTTTATGCCATGTGAATTGGGACAATTGACAAGTGCAAGACACTGCTTTCATGAGCATAGAAATATTTCATCATTGGGCAAGATTGATGAGTCAAAACTTTCTGACTCTTCATTGCAGTGACTCTTCCTTCCTTCAGTGGGGACAGACAGAGCCATGTGTCTATACTAGAAATAGTGAAAATGGTAGGGGTTGCTCAGATGATAGATATTGCCTTAAAAATCCAAGCTGGTATTGTGAACTTGATTCATTTCCTTCGCTGCATCTGATTTATTCCATGGACTACATGAACTAAATAACAACTATTACTGTCTAATTGCTTACAGACTATGCTGTGCCTAGAACAAATGAAACCCTAAATCGGTCATTTGTACCACTGGAGTCAATATCTCATCACAGTGACACAAGCCCAAAAAGACGTGTGGACAGATATACAAAGTTCCATTTAATCTAAGGCAGCCTTTCAGACAAGCTCTGGTTTCTGCCTAACATTATCCTGGGACAAAGAAATTCATTGCAACAGTCTTTGTGAGGTGAATCAGTTGATGGTATTGTGTAGTATAGAAAGGACAAGTGAACTGTGCCTTAGTGGCAAAAACGTTTTTAGCCACGGTCTGTGTAGGAAAAGAGAAGGTCAATAGTAGAGGTAAATCTTATTGGCGGTTAAGTTCTGACTGTTAATCCTATATCTTCACATGGGACTAATAATTTTATTTATTTAAACTAGCACTGACATATAGGTAGTGGAGGGATGAACATCATTCATCTAAAAGTTATTCCCTCAATTGGTGTTTTGCTGTTAGTGATGAAGAGCGCCTCCTAAAACGTTGCTCCAAAATCTACAATAGGTGTCCAAGTGGACTGAGATCTGCTGATTCACAGCAAAAGTCACAGGATATTTATCTTAGGGTGACTTACAACCCTGTTTCCAAAAAAGTTGAATGGTGTCCATCTACTTTTGACATGTCTGTGTATAATTTCCCAGAGGAACCTTCCCGAGGGATTAATAAAGTTCTATCTATCTATCTATCTATCTATTGGGGGAAAAAAAACAATCCAATTTCTCAGTTTCAGCCTCTGATATGTGGTCTTTGTTCTATTTTTAATTCAGTAGGGGTTTACATTATTTACAGATCAGTGCACTCTGTTTTTGTTTGCATTTGACATAGTGTTCCAACATTTTTGGAAATTGGCTTTAACATAATTTGCATATTCAGCGGTCCATTCAGAGTGTCTAGTGGATGGGAACGGGGCCTAAAAGAGGTGTAAAAGTCAGAAAAAATGTATTGATTTGCAGTGACTCTTCCCTCTTATGGGACAAATGAACCCAGATCATGGCCACAAAATGCCTCTGAAAGCATAACAGGGCCAGCTGTTTATCCTTTAAATGCTCACCAGTTTTTCTCCATAGTGGACTATTAGATGTCTATGTCGATGACAAAGAAATTTGAGATTCAGCCACTGAAAAACTGTAAAGTGCCTTATCCTGCAAGTTCTTGCACTGTGTGGAGCATCACTTTTAGGACACTTTGGTTCAACTCGATTGGTTTTTTTTCTTTTTTAATTAGAAACTTTGATTGAAAATCTTTTAAAGTATGCCATTAGGTATAAGGTGAGTAAAAGCAGAACATGGGATTTAAATGTAAAATTTGTGCTGACAATCCCTAGTGAGTACTACATGACATTATCAAAAATCACTATATAGAGCTGTGTAGGTTTTTTTTTGCCTATATGTGTGTTTTGAGGCATAACATATGATCTTAGACTAGTTTATCTTAAGTGGAAGCACGCTGTAGGCAGCACCCTTCAGGTCTCAGTGGTTATTGGGGCCAATGAGTTGACTAGAAACAGAAATTGGGGCTTAGAGTAGGAATGAAGCTGGGGCTGGGGAGCACAGCCCTGTACCCATAATTACCAGCATTGCAGCGCGTGAACCGTATACTTAAGCAGACCGTGGCTTACAGGAATAGCACTACAAGTGCATTTTTATGAGTTAATAAGTGCTTTGGCTAGGACAGACGTCACAAGAAGCTTCCGACCAACTCAAGCAGGCCCCATCCCACCACACCCTATGGGCTGGAAAATAATCAGCTCTCAGCTTCGAGGAGGGACATGTTTGTCTTTGTGTGAGGGGGAAAAAAACAGCAAGAGACAGGCGGACTCTCACTTTCAGATAGAGAGTTGCATTGAACTGCACCTGTGTGCTCTCAAACTCACTGAGACCAAAAGAGTGTTGATATAACAGACGTCCTCATGATGAATGTTGTTCTGTAGATAGCTGGCACTGTGAGATACAGTATTTTGCATGAAACTCAAATCAGTGGGAATCACTGTGCGATTGGTCAGCTTCCATGTGTTCCCACACAAGTCCATCCGTTCTGCAGACTGCCAGCTTTGGGAACAGTTTAGCCAGAGCCCATCTGCACAGCTAATGGAGGAGATAGCCATGTCCAAATGACATGGCCTGAATTTTTCCAGCTTGACACACTTATTTATCAAAACCAGAGCGTCCTTTAACAGTGGGCTGGTGGAGCCGGTTCTCCCAATGCGTCTAATTCTCTATTGCTTGGGGAGAAAGTTTATCCCAAGCAGGGAGTTATCAACAAGTGGGTTCTGATGAGCTACAGTTCTCGCACAGGCGCCTGTTAGGAGACAGGGCTGAAGGGAGTTGGGCTTTTTAGATTTTATCAGAATTCTTTGTTTCTTTGTAACCTTCATAGATTATACCAGTTTAACATTCCCTGTCTGAATTTTACAAGTAGTAGCGACTTCAATAATGGATAAACATGAGAAATTGAACAGATGTTGAATGTTTGGGGCTGTGTGCAAGCTTAGATTTAGAAATAGCACTTCTGCTTTCGTTGCAACCAGACTCCATATGCATGCTGTGGAGCTTTGTTGTTGTGACATTGTGCACAGATTGACATAATATTTTTCAAAAGAGCATTGTTCTAACTGGACTGCTCAGAAAGAAAAAAAACAATGTTTTGTGGTCATGCCAGATATTAGAAAAGTACCGAAAAAATACTGAACTACTGAACTCTCCCTGCATTTCTTATAACTTTATTATCTAGTTAAAGCTACAACAAGAAGTTCATAAGACATTTGGAAATCAACCACCAAAGTATGTAATGTGTTTAATTTAATGCTTTGTTATTACACGTAACAGTAATAGTCCCCAGTACCTGTTAAGATATTAATACTGAAATATAGCCCTTTTATATGGCTGTTTATTCATTAGGTTGATTTCTCAGGGTCAGAATCCACTTAGTTTCCATAATCATATTAAATGATCATATCATTCTTGACATATCTGTGCCAGATGTCTTATATTGCCTTCTTCAGATAAAGCCTAAAGACTGAGAAAGATTAAGAGATTCATGATAGCGTTTAAATGATGTTTTAGATCATTGACTTCTCATAGGACACACCCCATCTATTTACAAAAAAAAACGTCCTTTTGAACGTGAGCATATGGATACTACAAGCATATGCAGCACACGCAGTAGCAACAACTGCGCAACTTTAGCACACTATCAATCAGTGAATGATGCTTAGAGGTGTGTGTCTCGTGCGTGTGTCTTTGGCAGGTGCCAGGATGAATGTCCGATTGGCAAGTATGGTGTGAACTGCCGCCAGACATGTCGCTGTGAAAATGGAGCCAAGTGTTACCACATTAGCGGAGCTTGTCTGTGCGAGCCGGGCTATTCGGGTGAGATGTGTGAAACCCGCATCTGCCCAAAGGGCATCTACGGCTTCAAGTGTGATAAAACGTGTCCATGCCATGCCCCAAACACCCAAAGGTAAGGCATATAAGAATGTGGTTTGTGTCTAGCTAAATGTTTTTGAATAGTGTTCATATGGACATAGTCAGAAAAAGTGACAAAAAGAGAAATCTGGCAGCACGTATAGACATGCGGGGGTCAGTTTAGTGTTTTAATGAGAGTCAGCGAGAGAAAGCCTGTCTGTTTATGTGTTTAGAGACACACACAATTTCCCATTGTGTTTATGGCCTATGGATGAGACAGGCTAGCACAGCTGAGTGGCTCCATGTGTCGTGTGTGTGGACAGCTGTCTCACTTTCACTCAATAGCACGGCTGTTTCAGGTGCCACCAGCTGCCCGAACCAACAGGTACAGGCCATGACCACTGACCACAACAACAACCTCCGACGCCAGTGTGCCAGATGTCTAACGAATCCTTCCCGCCTATCCGTTTAAAATGGTTTGCCCCACCCTTTAAAAAACTGTCCTTACGACAACCCTTATGAGATTCTCCTGTTCTAAGTACGATAAAAGAAATGCATAGTGCTCCCTGAAGTATAGACATAAATTCATTAATCACTAACAGAACTACACTTTCTTGAACGACAGTATTAACACTGTACAGAATTAACACGAGTAAAGCAGTGGTTCTCAAAGGTATTTTCTTTATTATTAGTTTTAACCCAGACCTTGCTAATTAACAAGGAGTAAATAATGTCAAGTTGGACTTCATGTGTTTTGTTAATGGAAAGTTCAGGAATAAAAAGTTCTAGGGCTCCAATAAATAGACAAAGTGGTATTGCACACGTTGAAATAATGTTTATGAATTATGAAAGAAAAAATTGCAAACCCCTGCTGCAGATGACTGGGGCAGCTGGTAGATATTTCCTATCAGAGAAATGTTATGATTACGTTCCTCCCACTACTCAGTGCTGTTGTGTACTTATGCAAGTAACTTAACCCATTCTTCACACCCCTGATTGCAGCATGTATGAAGTTAAGACAGATTGACCAGAATCGGATCTTACATTTTTGATGCTTTGAAGAACAACCTTATTATTGATGCTAATGAAGATTTTTAATACAAGTATTAGGTATTCAGGTATATGTGGTCTTGGTTTACCTATTCGAAACTGAGATTTAAAAAAAATAAAAATAGGAGAAAAAAACACCAGGTTGAAAATTCAGCAATGCAGCAAGATCACTTACTTTGCAATTTGATGAATTAGAAAATGATCTCATTTACTCCACCCTGCAGTGATTGAGTAACTTTTATGTGGCTATACACTATAAATGTAACTGTGTTATAACTATAATCCTCACACGGGCTGTCACGTCTCTAAATTCATTCATTTTGATCATTCTCAGTTACCTCGCCAAAAAAATCAGTGCTAAAACTGGAATTTACGCTTTGGGTGAAAGTGGGGATTTACTTCGTAAACTGGCATCACAGTTTAATAAATAAAGTCCTGAATTTTCTTCTGATTTATTAATTTTTTCATTAAGTTACCCCCCCCCCCCCCCAATTTGCATTTTCAAGATGTAGAATTCAAAAAGTCGAAATCAGGCAAATTTATTAAGAAATAAAATGACATCAGATTACACTTTTCCCCCCTTCGTCTGAATCATGAGCTTAGGTTTTGCTGAATCTAATGGGACGCTACATCATTGCCTATTCTGTTGTCACCTTTGTGTGCTTGTTTGTATGTGCATTGTATAAAAAGTTAAGATGAATAGCTAGATAAAAAGTGCATTGTATCTCTCTAGCTGCCACCCTGTATCAGGTGAGTGCTTGTGCCAGCCTGGATGGTCAGGTATCTACTGTAATGAGACGTGTGCACCTGGCTTCTATGGTGAGGAGTGCCAGCAGGTGTGTCAGTGCCAGAATGGTGCAGACTGCCACAGTGTGACAGGAGAGTGTATCTGTGCTCCAGGCTATCAGGTGAACTCACACTTTATAATGTTTGATACTTGTCCATTAATTCTTTTCGGTGTTTTCCTCTCACAAATTATTATATCACTGCTGAAGAAGCAGCTATTTAAGGGAATGCGGTACTAATTTGTTTATAATATTTTTTGCAGGGCGTAGATTGCTCTATACGCTGTCCAGCAGGGACATATGGAGTAAATTGCTCTTCTGCTTGCACTTGTAAGAATGGAGCCACGTGTTCACCTGTGGATGGATCCTGCACGTGCAAAGCAGGTAATACAACTGGATATGAGAAGGATTCTGTGAAGGACTTTGTTAATGCACTATAAAAAATTTCAATGGCTCCCAAGTGGCATATCAGAAGCATACTATTGTCAGGATGTAATGAGCTCGAATCAAGCCATGTATTGGCCATCAGTGGAGGATTGCCATTATTTCATGGTGGACATCTTTGAGATCATATATGTGGAAGAGGGTAGATAGCACTTTCTCCCCTAGTGTATAATGCTGCCCTCTGATGCAGCTGAGCAGCAGTTTGAAAAAGATGTGGAAGTTGCTTCACATGCCTTGAAGGATGTGTCTGCTCCATGCTCTCTAGTTGGTACCTGTTGTTGTGGGTTGACAGAATTAGAGGGTAGGACCTGGCAAGAAAAAATTGAGGAGAAAATTAGAAAATATGTATTTTTTCCAATGCAGAATACTGAAGCGTTCTTTGTTAGTTCTTCTGGATGAATCCCTATAGGTTTATGAGAAATAGCAATAGCATTACCATTGATCCTCTCACCTTTGGACACCGCATTAATGGATATTGGATGCAACGGACAAAATCCGCTGGTCTGAATACATAATCCATTAGCCACAATGTGTGGTACGAACGTTTTAAAACCCCGGGTGTTGCGAACTGAGTCCAGTAGTTCAGCAATTGTCCGCTAGGTGGCCGTGGTTTGTGTGCTACTAGTTGCTTACAAGCGGCGGTTGAGCTGTGGTCGTTGTGAAGCTATACTGATTTTTTTCGACGATTATTTGGTCTTTTCCCACCTCAGTGTTTTCTCAAAGTCAACGGCCAACCTCCCCCCCCCCCAGTTAGTCCGTTAATGTGAGGATCAACTGTATTTACAATGTAAGTATTTATCAGAATGTTTACTGAGACCATAAGAGTTTTAATATAACAGACTTCCTCATGAATGTTGTTTTGTAGATGGCTGACATTGAGATACAGCATTTTGCATGGAACACAAATCAGTACTTCCCCCCAACCCACTCTTTGTAGTTTTTTCACATTTGAAGTTTTACAACATGGAACTAAAATGGGCTTATGTGTCTTGAATCTACACAAAACAGCCCATATGACTGTGGGGGAAAAACAATATGGCATTGCATATTGTTGCATTATTATCAGCAGATTTTCCTTTTCTGTAAAGGATCCCTTTAACAATTAGATATGCATTGCTTATGTCGAATGGTCAGTGTTTTATTTAATACTGATATTTAATTATTACTATTATTTATTCAATTAGTTGGAAGGTGTTCATTGAGCTGTAAAATTCTCCATCGGCTAAATGGGCCTTTCTCATGAATACCAAAAGCATAAGTAGTTATTGTACATGTACGTGTATCCAAATTTGTGGGTGTAGAGACCATCTCTCGGTTTGGGATGGTGCTGCGGTGCTTAGCACTGTTGCCTCACAGCAAGAAGGTCCTGGGTTCTATCCTCGGGGTCGACCTGGGTGGCTCACTGTGTGAAGTTTACATGTTCTCCCCTTTTCCGTGTGGGTTTTCTCTGGGTACTCCAGTTTCCTCCCACAGTCCAAAGACATGCCCAGAGGGGATTAGGCTAATTGGCTACTCTAAATTGCCCGTAGGTGTGAATGTGAGTGGGAATGGTTGTATGTCTCTGTGTGTTGGCCCTGTGGTGGATTGGCGACCTGCTCACGATGTACCCCGTCTCTCGCTGATTGGCTCCAGCTTCCCCCCGTGACCCTGAACAGGAACAGGCAGCAGAAGATGAGTGAGTGAGTGAGTGAGTGAGAACATTTCTCATGGCCTTCTCTTTAACCCAGGCTGGCATGGAGTGCACTGCTCTATAAACTGCCCCAGTGGTACATGGGGACTGGGCTGCAACCTCACCTGCATGTGCAGGAACGGTGGTGCTTGTAACGCTCTAGATGGCCAGTGTACCTGTGGTCCTGGCTGGAGAGGCGAACGATGTGACGTACACTGCCAGGTGAGTTTTCACAAGAAGAAATTCACACACTTCTGTCCTGTACTGATTACGGTGATTTTCTTTTTTTTACTGACTTTTCCAAATCATGTGATCAATTTTTAGGTAGTCTTAAATGTCGCTGAATCCTTTTAGGCATAATGAACATGTTAGAAATCAACTTAGGCTTTTTTATGGTGTGCAGTGGCATGTAAAGCATAAAGGAAAGAGATCACAGACTCAGAATGAAGCAGCACTGCTTTGAACAAAAGCGTTTGTTAATCGCTTTATTAAGTCCGTTAGGGATTTGTGTGGATACAAGTGGTTAAATGTGGTTCTTTCAAAATCCTGGCATTGCAAATTTAAACCAAATACAGTTGTAAAATGTGTTTAAAGAAGGAGTGTATTTCACAGTTTTGGTGGATTAATCCTGATGTACAGTTTGGTATAAAAGATATAATAAAATAAGTGCAGTTTATGTAATAATTTCTGAAAAGGAGGTACGGTGGTGTAGTGGTTAGCACTGCCGCCTCACAGCAAGAAGGTCCTGGGTTCGATCCCGGGGGCTTTCTGTGTGGAGTTTGCATGTTTTCCCCGTGCCTGCGTGGGTTTCCTCCAGGTACTCTGGTTTCATCCCACAGTTCAACGACATGCAGATTAGGTTGATTGGCTACTCTAAATTGCCCATAGGTAGGTGGTGTTCAAATGCAATGCTGGGATGGCTTGCCCGACGGCGAACCCTGCATGATGCGGGATTAACGCTTGTGGATGAAGGAGCATCATATGCATCAAAGTGATCACATTACAAATAAGTGTAATACATATTAGATATACTGAGGCATTTTATTTTTACCTAATAGAATCCAAACCTTAACTTGTAAGCAGTACTGTGTGATGATGTAACCTCTTTAGGATGGGACATATGGCATGGATTGTCGAGAACGCTGTGACTGCAGTCATGCTGATGGTTGTCACCCTGCAACTGGACACTGTCGCTGTCTCCCAGGCTGGACAGGTAAGATGTGTTTCTGTGTCTCTGCTCAGGAGAAATATGGTGGTTACATCTTAACATGCTTGAGTAATGACATGACCTTAAGATCATACATTTACTGGAGGTAATGTGGTCAGTTATTACAGATCAGTGGGAAGTAGAATCCTCATCTCTCTCTTCTCTCTTGCTGTTTTCTTTCTTCCTCTGCTGTTCTTGTCCTCTTGTAAGTCAGACTGTATTGCTTTCACATTTGGGACATGTGTTGGCTGTGTGTGCTCCATTGCTCTTGTTGATATGGACTTTGCTGTGTTTGTATCTCTCTGGGCATTTTAGGGAGTCTTCTGTTCCTTTTCAGGGTTTTTTCTTCTTTATTTTTGCCAGACAGTTTAGTTGCTTGATTGATTGTAACACTCATATTTCGTATTTTCTTAACAGAGACACAACACTTGGCACGGGTGCCTTTCTGTGTGGAGTTTGCATGTTCTCCCTGTGTTCGTGTGGGTTTCCTCCGGGAACTCCGGTTTCCTCC
>JAQLOM010000009.1:12762458-12779248 GCA_030068315.1 Chrysichthys thysi | reverse complement strand
TGTGTGTGTGTGTGTGTGTGTGTGTGTGTGTGTGTGTGTGTGTGTGTGTGTGTGTGTGTGTGTGTGTGTGCTTGATGCCATGCAATGGACTGGTGTCCAATCACAATGTATTCCATCTTCATTTCATCACATTAGCTTGAAGTTTGATTCAAGCAAACAGCTTGATCCAGTGCACTGATCCAGTACTCAGGGTCAGTATTAGGGTCAGTGCTGACTTGAAATTTTCTGAGCTAATCCACTGAAGAATGTTATGCTGTGAAAATATGATGTCTTAACAGGATGATGCTGCTTGTGTGTCTTTAACTTTGCCACAATCACATATGTCAGGATTACAACGTTTGTTGCGATGAAGATCCCAATAAAAATGAGAATGACTCAGCGTTCGAATCTTTGCTGCCACATGAGTATAAAAGTATGAAGTCTTGATGTTTTGAATATCACTTTAGCCTTGCTGTCCTTCACAGCCTTTCTGTCCTTATTCTCTCTCCCCTGTGCATGAGGCAGCTAGCTCATATCTGAGCTAAAATAAAAGCCTTAAACATTTCCAATCCTCTAATGCACACCAGTGTAAATGTGTGTGACAGGCATTTAAGGACAAAATGTGGCGTTTTGTAGATTTTCATCAGCGGTTCGATTCTGGTCCCAATTGCGCAAGAGGATCAGACCGGTCTTAAGGGGAAATGGCTTACTAAAGTGTCAGTTACTCTAGTACGTCTATCTAGATGATGGGAATTTCACACTAACTCAACTAATATTGCGTTTCTGAAATTAGCACCACTACTATAATGCATACTGTTGTGATTTTTGGGTGCCATTTTCAACAACTTAGAAATACTTGTATTTTTATACCATTAAATGTCGTCTTGTGTCATACTGATACTTTGTGATTTTCTTCTTTACAGTTTTACTATGATTTAATGTAATAGCATGTTATATAACTTGCATAACTCACTCCATGGACATTTATTTATCTTTGTATTTAGCATTTATATATTTTTAGCAGCTTATATAATGCACATTAGCCACTTCTAAGCAGTTATTATGCCACATTGCTATACTTCGTATATACACCACATTGATGTACTGGTACATAATCAATGAAAGTAGTCATGTATGTTATTGCAAACAGTTAGTTTCTAACTGTATTCACTTTCAGTCTCGGTGCATATGATTGAAGTGGATGTGTGCGCATTGCAGGCTGTCCGTTAGGTTTCTATGGTAAAGACTGTTCCCAGAGCTGTCAGTGTCAGAATGGTGCAGACTGTGACCACATCTCTGGTCAGTGTACCTGCCGCAGAGGCTTCATGGGACGACACTGTGAACAAAGTGAGTGTGCAGGGCGGGAAATACACCCGCTCGGTAGAGTGAATAGAGCCAATCATGTTTGGTCTAAAATTGGGGTGTCCAAAGTGCAATATGCTGGGGTCAGATAGGAAGTTTGTAATATAAGGTTCTTGGGTTGAACACTGGGTGTCACTATTGCATAAGATCAAATCTAAGTACTGTACAGTCTGTACCTGTTTTGCTTCATAAACATTCTAATGTTGTTATTCTTATATGCCAACATTACCAAGCATAAAATCCTGGCACCAAAAAAGTTTTGATTAAGAAAAAGAAAAGAAAATCTGTTTATCTGAAAACTCACCTATGATGGTAGTCTAAGGGAAGTGAGTGATTTCCATCAGGCAAATGTTTCAAATTTAATGCTAATAATTTCTGACCCAAAAACACCCATATTACAGTCTGACCATAAAAATTTTAGTGTTAGACAGGCATAAGTACCGGTACATAACAATGACAGATTTTTTTTTAAATCCAACACATACGCTGGAGCAATGCAGTAAAAAAGGCTTTGAAAAAGGTTTTTCTTCACTATAAAAAATGAGTCTTCATGAGAATCTATGAAATGATATTATGCAAGTTTAGTTAGCTTAATTTACAAATACCTTCAACAGAAGAACTAAAAAAGTGTTTTACAGAAATATGTTTCACATAATAGTTTATTACCAACAACTGCCCTTAGCCTTTTATTACAATTTCATTTTTTTTTAATAAACTTTTACAAAAATTCTTCACTCAGTATAAGAAAATGTTGAATGTTATAGTCTATTGTGATCCCACATGTGCTAGAGATGTGGTATAGAGAACCTATATATTTCCTTAAGCTATTCCTGTAAAATAAGACTTTTGTTTGTGGCAAATAAGTGGTCTGTGCGTCCATATTTCTTTCTCCATCTAGCCTTCCGTAGAAATCATTTGGACACCCCTGTTTTTAATGATTTTGAATGTGTTGTTTTTTTTTAACTTAATATGGGAGATGTAGCACAATGTGATGTGAGGAAATGATGATAAGGTAACCTACTGCATCTGTTTCTGTTGTCAGGATGTCCTCCTGGTACGTATGGTTTTGGCTGCCGGCAGGTCTGCGAATGCTTAAATAATTCCACCTGTGACCACATGACTGGGACATGCTACTGCAACCCAGGCTGGAAGGGATCACGGTGTGACCAAGGTAGCAGGTTTTTATACATTGCTAAATTGTAAACTAGGAGCAAAAAGACATTTTGCGCTTTAGAATTAGTACTTGCTCCTGTGTTGGCTGTTCAGGTGGCTCAAAAACAGGAGATACAGTACAGTGATCTGTCAGTTCTGTATAGTGTAAAATGTTCATGTTAGATCTGAGATGCTGTTACCTGTGATATGGTGAAAGGCAAAATGCAAATGGGAAGACTTGGAATGAAATTTGCTGGGGCAAAAACAAAAACATATTCCAAAGTTAAACAGAGAGAATCCATAATCAGAACTAGCATCAAAACACTACACATGGATTCAGAAGTGAAGTGATCGAAGTGATACTAGTGATTATCACACGTGACACAGTGAAATTACTTCTCTGCATTTGACCCATATACCGGGTGAAGCAAGGGGCAGCTGAACAGTGCAGCGCACGGGGAGCAGTGCTTGGGGACAGTACCTTGCTCAGGGTGCCTCAGTGTACCTTGTTGGTCCTGGGCCTTGTACCCACAACCTTCCCATTGAGGGCCAATGTCCTGACCACTAGGCTACCACTGCTCCGAAGGAGTTTTTCAGGAAGCTGAATTAGAAAATCACAACTTAAACTTCTTTAAACGTATAATATGGTTTAGAGACAATGCATTGAAACAAAAGGGTGTATACACAGACAAATGAATCGTGGACTAACATAGAACAGGTGAACACAACTGGGCAACAAACCAGTGACTGGATTGGGGCAGAATCAGGACTAGAACAGAAACCAAATCAAACATGAGCACATGGTGTTTGTTGCTATGGGAACAGTGATGCAATGGGGCAATCCATGAGACTACCTTACAAAAAACCCCCACAAAAACAGACAAGCAAAAGATGACAGGAAAATGTGTATATGAGCTATATATATACACAGAGTGTGATGCAAAGGTGATTCATTGATTGGGATTGTAGCTGAGGCAGAACAGGAGCCATGGAAGAGCCAGGTGAAAGACAGCCAAGGTACTTGAGTGAATTAAAACTGAAAGGCACCCTGTTCAAAAGTATTTAAACATCAGCATCTCTTATTTTCTGTGTCAGTATTTATATTCTGTGTTCTGTATTTAATGGGTTGCACAAACCAAAATGTTTGCTCTGATTCTTTGTCCTGCTTTTAGTTGGTGTGATTATCGTAGGCAACACTAACAGCCTGACCAGTGCAGCGGTCCCAGTTGATTCCTACCAGATTGGTGCCATCGCTGGAATTATTGTCCTGGTGCTGATGGTGCTCTTCCTCCTGCTCCTCTTTATCATTTACCGAAAAAAGCAGAAGGGAAAAGAGCCTACGATGCCTTCCGTCACTTACACCCCTGCTATGCGGGTTAACACAGACTACACCATTGCAGGTCTGTACTGAGGCTTAATGTCACAGCATTTTCATGTCTAGTGACTTGAAATAAATTCATTAGCTAGTTCACTGGACAAATTAAAACTTGCCCAGTCCCGTGTTTTGGTTGCTGGGAAACTGACTTGGCTATAAAGTGGTAGTTATCATAATATAATAATATATGGGTAGTTGGTTAGCTAATTAAGTGCATTAATACTGACGAAAGGAAATTAACAGGTATATGGTCATTATTATTATTATTAACTTTTGAACATAGCAAATCATGGCATTGACAAAAAGTCAACTTGAGTCTAATCAAGGCTTGTGCCTTGGCCATGTGTGTGTGCTGCAGCAGGCGGCAGGATTCTGAACCGCTAGCATGCCCTATAGTTACATCACCAAGATGTGTTACACCACAGTAAAGCACATTAGGCTGATGTATGAACGGAGGCAACACACCAAAAGAAGGAATTGTATTTTTTGCTTTTTCTACTAATTGAACCTAATGGGAACCTACAGAATATGGATTAACTGATCATGAAAACTATAACCTGGGAATTAGCCCGCCATCAGCTTGTCTTTGCATGGACAGGAACTAGTTTCTTCATTAAGTCTTTAAATTCGGAAGCACGCAGGGCGTATTCATTTGTTACAGAAATGAATAGAGTTGCTTTGTTTTCAGGGTAAATTCTTTCTGTTTGATTGTCTTGTCCAATAAGGAACTCCTGAGACAACAAAGCGAATATTTTTTTTCTTTCTTTGACTTTCGTTTATTTATTTATCCAAGGATTTATTCCATGTGATACTGTAGCTATAATGAATTTTTGAAATCTTTTTTAGATGCAGTACCACAAGCAAATGAGGTTCCTCCCAACAGTAACTACTTCTCCAACCCCAGCTATCACACACTGGCCCAGTGCACCAGCCCACCTCATGTCAACAATCTGCCTTATGGAAAAGTGAGTTCTCCTTCTCTGAGAAAGCAATGGATCATTCTGTCCAGCCAAAATGTGCTAAAAAAACAACAACATAGTTTTAGCTAATGGAGTTGCTCAAATTACATAGAAAGAGTAACGTACAAAAGATCTGCTCATTGTTAGATTCAATTAGATGACATTTGTTTTTGGACTAATGGTGATTCACTTTTGTAATTCTTTTTTTTTTCTCAATATGCCAGGCAAAGAACAACCAGTTGTTTGTGAACCTGAAGAATGTGGAGCAGAGAAAGAGGCCTTCTTTGATGGAGCACACTGGAACATTGCCTGCTGACTGGAAACAGGGCAGCTGCTTCAATGAGCTCGGTGAGCCAGGGGATTTTGAAAGGGAATACTTTTCTGAATACTTTTCTGATACTTTTCGCTCGGATAATGACTATGACTGTAACACTCCGGCTGGAGGCAGCTGTATGCATATGCTGAGTCATATTTTCAAGGATTTTGCAAAGAGTCACAGCCAGAACAGAACTGTCTCACGCACAGACAGACAGGACCCAAGCCAACTGTGTTTTTATCTGCATACACAGGCAGAATGACAGCAGAAAGAAGAAAACACTAGAAATAGGAAAACACTACGTAATAATAACTTAAAGTACAAGAAAATATGACGCATATGTCGATAAAACCATGTCTGAAATATGAGTGATATGAGTGTCATGTCATTAGTAAGGAATAAAACACCACAAAGTCTGCTGTTATAGGAACACCTTTCTAAAGTTAAACCTTTTTAGAAATTAAAGCTAAACGATTGCTAACGTTTCACCTTTTTTAAATCTGTTAATGTAGTCCCTGTGTGAGTTGTTACTATAGAAACATTAAATAACATTAGAATTAATGCATTTTTACATAAAGCTGTCTACAGCCACAGAATGTATTGCTTTCAGATGGACGGGTATCCGTTTTTTTGTTTGTTTTTTGTTTTTTTTGTCATTGTTTATCAGGGCTCTTCTTACATAGATTAAGGACTGTAATCACATCTAAAACAATGCATAGCATGTATCACGTGGCATGTATTAAACCTATACTGAGTGTACATAGCAAAAACTAACATGTGACACAAGTCATGTTAGTTAGTATGATGCCATGACATCATACACTATGGCAGCCATGATGATGTGGATAATATTGACACTCCTCTGCGGTTTAACCCAAAATAAACTGTTATGGCAATTCATGACTACATATGATAGAATAGGTTTATGACATGGTTCTCTGAGTCCTATAATGCAGAATGAGTATAAATGCATTCAAATTTTTCATTGATCTAAAGGTCATTCATGTTAAATTAGTATGCCTAAATATTATAAAACTTATCATGAAAATGTACATTAATGTCTGTGGCATATTTTTAAGGACAGTACTTTTTAGCTGTTATATAATTTAAAAAGCTTCCTATATACAGTGCATCCGGAAAGTATTCACAGCGCTCCACTTTTTTTTTTTGTTATAGCCTTATTCCCAAATGGATTCAATTCAACTTTTACTTCAGGATTCTACACACCATACCCCATAATAACAAAGTGATACAAGTTTCTTTGAAATGTTTGCAAATTTATTAAAAATAAAAAACAAAAATAAAACATTTACATAAGTATTCACAGCATTCACCATGACCCTCAAAAGTGAGCTCAAGTACATCCTTTTCCACTGATCATCCTTAAGAAGTTTCTACAACTTGATTGCAGTCCACCTGTGGGAAATTCAGTTCACTGGTCATGATTTGGAAAAGCACACACCTTTCTATAAAAGATCCCATAGTTGACAGTCATGTCAGAGCACAAACCAAGACATGAAGTCCAAGTAATTGTCTGTAGACCTCCAATACAGGGTTGTATCGAGGCACAGATCTGGGGACGGCTACAGAAAAATTGCTGCAGCATTGAAGATCTCAATGAGCCCAGTGGCCTCCGTCATCCGTAAATGGAAGAAGTTTGGAACCACCAGGACTCTTCCTAGAGCTGGCCGCCTGTCCACTCTGAGCGATCACGGTAGAAGGGCCTTAGTCAGGGAGGTGACCAAGAACCCAGTGGTCATTGTGACAGAGCTACAGCATTGCTCTGGGGAGAGAGGAGAACCTTCCAGAAGGACAACCATTTCTGCAGCACTTCACCAATCAGGCCTGTATGGTAGAGTGGCCAGACAAAAGCCACTCCTCAGTAAAAGGCACATGACAGCCCGCCTGGAGTTTGCCAAAAGTCACCTGAAAGACTCAGTTGAACTTACTGGTCAAAGATTGAACTCTTTGGCCTGAATACCAAGGGTTCTGGAGGAAACCAGGCGCTGGTCAGCACCTGACTACCATCCCTACAGTGAAACATGGTGGTGGCAACATCATGCGGTGGGGATGTTTTTCAGCAGCAGGAACTGGGAGACTAATCAGGGTCGAGGGAAAGATGAATGCAGCAATGTACAGAGACATTCTTGACGATGAACTGCTTCAGAGTGCTCTGGACCTCGGACTGGGGCGACGGTTCATCTTCCAACAGGACAACAACCCTAAGCACACAGCCAAGATAACAAAGCAGTGGCTTCAGGATGACTCTGTGAATGTCCAAGTGGCCCAGCCAGAGCCCAGATTTGAAACCAATTGAACATCTCTGGAGAGATCTGAAAATGGCTGTACACCGAATGCTCCCCATCCAACCTGATGGAGCTTGAGAGGTTCTGCAAAGAAGAATGGGGGAAACTGCCCAAAACTAGGTGTGTCAAGCTTGTAGCATCATACTTAAAAAGTAGGCTGTAATTGCTGCCAAAGGTGCTTTAACAAAGTATTGAGCAAACGCTGTGAATATTTAGGTAAATGTTTTATTTTAGTTTTCTATTTTTAAAAATTTGCGACTTTCAAACAAACTTGTTTCATGTTGTCATTATGGGGTATTGTGTGTAGAATTTTGAGGTAAAAGATGAATTTAATCTATTTGGGAATAAGGCTGCAACATAGGATATTGTGGAAAAAGTGGAGCGCTGTGAATACTTTCCGGATGCTTTGTATCCCTAACCTCATTAGTGCTGGACTAGCACTATTCATGATACTCTATGCCAATTGACCCTTTATAGGGTACTACTTAAAATAAATGGAAATTCAAAAATTCAACCCTAGAGTGTTATTGGTGGATATTAAAGGACTTTATATGACAAGAATTTTGATCATTTTTATGTTGAAAGTCCAGGTCAATATATGGTCCATACATGGCCAGTGTATGGTACAATTTTTTCAAAAACTAATATACTGTGTGTGTGTATATATATATATTTAGGATGGCATGGGGGGGCAGTTCAAATACCTTCCATAAGTTCAAATGAACTAATGTGTAATTATCCTTAACAAATACATGACAATCACACTGAAATCACTTGATTACTACAATCAAATATTCCATCTTACATGTTTTTTTTGCAACTTCTAAAAAAAAACCCATCCTCTCCAGGCTCTGTTTGAACTATGTGTTTTTCACTGCAGTATTATGTTCCTCAAAATATATTTCTTGCATTATGCATCTGTAAGCCTTTTACAAGGAGTTGTTTGTGGCTTAATATTTTTCTGTATCTTTCATGTTTCTCTCTTTCTCTCTCTCTCTCTCTCTCTCTCTCTCTTTCTCTCCTCTTTGGTTAGGAGCATATGGAGTTGACAGACGTTACCTTGGAAAATCTCTTCGAGGTAAGAGAACGTGCCATCTGATAATTTTTCTAATAACACAAATGCTCCGGATTCCTAATATAACCAAGACATACTACCATGGAACTGTCTAATTCTTGGCTGTATTATATTGACTTGTTTAGATCTGGTAAAAGGTGTCCCCTACCACGCCAGCTCCTGCTCTGTAAATTCAGAGAACCCCTATGCCACAATTAAAGACCCTCCTCTCCTGGTGCCTAAGAACACAGAGTGTGGCTACGTGGAGATGAAGTCACCTACGCAGAGAGACTCTCCCTATGCAGAGATACACAACTCCAGTCCTACAAACAAAAATGTATATGAAGTTGGTATGTGGCCAGATATCATAAGCATCAAAATTGTCAAATCCCTGCTACTTGATTTATCCAACTAAAACGGCATCAATATTTTATGCTTCTTAGCTTATGGAAAGGGAAATTTGTGATATGATATGATATGATATGATATGATATGATATGATATATGATATGATATTGTTAAATAACTTTTAATTTTATTATCCTAGTGCCAGCTATAACTTAAATAGTTCATACTACAGTACTTCTTCTAAAGCATTATTGTTTCTATGGTTCATTCACAGTGACTTGTAAAAATCACAAAAATCTAAGTATAATAGTAAATAAATTTTTTAAAGTGTTGTTATTTAACAATGACATATAACCACTGATGTGATGAAGCTCTCTGAAATGAGAGTTAGAAGTTACATATTTAACTTATTTAGTTTATGACGTCAGCACTGTGTTTCTCTCAGTACATTTTCCGCCTCCTCTACAAAACAGAGGACTTTTTTCAGACAATGAACATGACTAGCTTTGTTTTTTTTTAAACTTTCTTTTTAAAATGTCTTATTAACTTTAAGAGACATGAAAAAACAGATGCGGTGCGGGAACGTCTGTTTATAGCTGCTATATCATAAGTAATAACAGGAACAAACCCGACGCATTAATGTAACTAGAAATGGCTAAAAGTAAGTGTTTTTTTTTATCAAATAAAAATATTCTAATTGTCAGCAAATTGCTGTGGCATAAGAGGAATAAGACACTGTGGATCTACAATCATCACACTATGCAGAGTTGATTGTTTTGTTGATTGCAGCTTGCCCTGTGTATAGACATTGCGCTGCTTGTTCAGCACTAATTCTAGCATGTGTGTGAATCTCCTTGTCTGTCCTTTCAGAGCCAACAGTTAGTTCAGTCTACACATCTGCCAACAACAACTGCAACGGACCATTTGGCCAGGACCCGTACGACCTACCAAAGAACAGCCACATCCCCTGTCATTATGACCTCCTGCCAACGCGAGACAGCACGCCATCCCCCCACAAAGAACTGGAAAATGAATGAGCTCTTAGAGACCTAACCAAAACACACCATTCCTACTGCGACAAACACACCTTCTGTGGATCCTTCAGCCTCACTAGTGGCTTATTATACACGTTCTGCATATCTCCACATCAGTATACTACAAGATTTTGTTGTCTTTTTTTTTTTTCAGTTTAGTTTAGTTTTTTTTTTTTTTTTTTTACTATCGTGAAAGTCATTGTTAGTCTTGTTCTTTTCTTACAGTACGAAGCATATTTTGATTTTTATTTCCCGAACATTTCTCTCAGTTGAACCCCCAGTTTAAAAAAAAAAAAAACATATTGGAGATAAAATGGAGGGATTTACATGAAGGAGGTGATGTTATATAGCAGATTTACAGTAACATTTCTCAAAACGAATCATTCCACTGATGAAAACATATCACTTGGAAATACAGAGTGAACCTTGGATTTATTTTTGTAAAATAAATATAACTGTTTTGAGACTTATTCAGTATTTGATGTTGGAAAGGAGGCTGGATTGTGTTTGTTGAGTTCAGTTTTTTATTATTATTATTATTATTATTATTTAGAGGAGTTAATATTACCATCATCTGTGTTGAGGTTATATTTGCAACATTGCATTATCACTTGCTGTTTTAGGAACTAGGGATGCCCGATTCTGAGTAAAGTACATTATCAGGTTTGACTTTGGTCTGAACTGCTGGATTGGTATTGGATTTGAAGGCTAATCATGTGGTATCAGTTTAGTACATGCAGTCACGCAGGTACAGGAAAAGAGCTTCAAGTAATATTCACATCAAACATCAGAATGACAAAAAAAAACAAAGCAATCATACCTTTGCCCGTCCTGTGCGTGTTGGTGCCAGACAGGCAGGTTTGAGTATTTCAGAAATTGAAATCTCCTGAGACCTCTAGAGAGAAGATTAGAAAAAGACAGGGGGATGTTTTTCCACTTTTCAAGTCTCCACTTTTGGTAAGCCTGTGCACACCATAACCTTATATCCCTCTTCTTGGCTGACAGGGCTGGAACCCAATGTGGTCTTCTGCTCACCATGGTTGTAAAGACTGACCATTTAAATTACTGTAATATTCCTGTCAGCTTTAACCAGTCTGACCATTCTCCTCTGACCTCTCTCTTCATGCATAACTGGCCTTCTCTGGATGTTTTCATTTTTTATTTTATACTATTTCTGGAATACTCAAACTAGCCTGTCTGGCAACAACACCCAGGCCATGGTCATTTCCCCCCGATCTGCTGTTGTGAACATTAACTAAAGCTCTTGGCTTGTATCTGCATTAATTTGTTCATATTAATCACAACATAATTAGCTATAATTAGATAATAGTGTGAATGATCAGGGGTACATGTATTCCTAGGAAAGTGGCCAATGAGTATATTTTCTGATCCATTGACATTTTATGCCATGAATCGTGTCGATGGTGGGAGAAACACAGATCCTGGCTTGGCTCGACATCGGTGTCAGATCAGTATCATGTATCATTATATTGCAGACTCTAATATGTGCATTATAAATGAAAATCCTAAACGTGGCATTTGGTGTATTCCTGTTAGCAGGTTGTTGTTGGGGTTTTTTTTTTTATCTCTTAACATTTTATTCATACTAAATTTAACCAAAGGTCAACGTGCCACAATTAATTATTTGTTAATACTTCATCTATATTGACTCTTTTTGATATTTATGAGACAACCATCCTTCAGTTCTGTTCTGCATAGCCCTGGGTTTGCACTTACCAATCACTAATACTGCAATCAGAGTTCCACTTATGTTTTGTCCTTACTGTAAAACAGCTCTCTCTCTCTCTCTCTTTCTCTCTCTCTCTTTCTCTCTGTCAATAATTTGCTTGCTTTTATTTACCAGTGTTCACATCAGGTGGACATTATGAAATTTTAGATACCTTTCAGTGTAAATAATTTATCATCACCTGACAGCATAATACAACCTTAATACGAGATTTGACATAAGATGCTTTAAAAAAAAATGCTTAAGCTGGCCTTTTGCAGTGACGTTAAAATGTGCTGTTAACATCAATTCTGGGTCAAAGGTGTGATTTCATGTGGGTACATTAACTTTTTAAAGTGTTTGGTATTTATACATTCTGTAAAAGTTTGCATTGAAAGGAACACAAACAGCCAACAGTCTTAATCTACTCTGAGCCAGTTGTATTATAATAATATGCATTTGTAAAATTGTATATGTCTGTTACTCATAGAAGAAAGCCGTAGGACATAAGGGATTATGTTTGGGAAAGGTGTGAAAAATACACTAAATACCATGTCTTCAGTTTGTAATGTTAATTGGAATTTCATGGTAAATTCTGCTCTGTGTCTTTATTTGGGTTCAGTCACAATTAAAAGAAGTTCATTTAAGAATTTATGCATGTTGTTTGGTACTGAAATTTTTCAGCTTTATTCAAATCCCTGTTAGTAAACCATGTTAAGTGACTAGTACGGGTGCATTTGGCACTTTTTCCAACCTAATTCAGTGACTCCATCTCCTGGGCTTTTCAATTTCTTCCCCATATGTTCCATAAATTTGAAATACTAGAACAATTAACATGACATATATTGTTTAGAAGAATATTACCATTCGATATTATTCAACATGGCATTTCTATATTGATCTCTTTTTGACACTCTTTTCTTCAGAGTAATTAGAAGTTGATAGATTATGGTTCAAAAGGCCAGTGCAGACTTGTTGTAAACAGAACTGGAAGGTTATATAAGTGTTATGTAAATATATCTTTATTTTCCTTAATAATTGTGTGTTTTATAAGAACAAAAATAAAATTGCACAGTTGTCATCCTCCTCCCCAAAGAATACCCATGACAATGGTATTTTCCTCCATATCCCCATTTTTCATACATGTTTTGTTTTGTATTTTGGGTTTTTTTTTCTGTAGTGTATATGTACTGTATGTGCAATTTGGCTTTACAATAAAATGAAAAAATGTGTCCACTCTCTTACACACAGTGTGTGTGTGTGTGTGTGTGTGTGTGTGTGTGTGTGTGTGTGTGTGTGTGTGTGTGTGTGTGTGTGTGTGTAATACAGTTCAAGGATGAATGTATTTAAATTAAGTACAGAATTTCTACTTACAAGAAGTAAACAGATAAACAATATCATTTTTTGTTAAACTCATTAAATAAAACTTTGGTTATTACCGTAGACATTATATCTATATGTAAATGCTATGTATGCTCTTTCAGTGTATGATAATGGATAAACAACACAGTTAAAGTGATAACGATTAGAATATACCCTGGTGTGTGTACATGGCCTTGACCACATGCATAACAGTAACCTTAACATTAATGGATTTTTTTTACCATCGTTAGCAGAAATGCATGCACCAGGGTTACCCTAACTCCTAACCCTAACCCTCTAACCCTAGCCCTGCTCTAGATGGTGGAGGAAATGCCTTTGGCCATCCGTGTGTCCATCTGAGATTCTCATTAGCATGATATCTCAAGAATAAATGGTTGAATGCATGTTACTAGGATTTATATGGAATTATCATCACAAACAGCAGGTGATCTGTTTCGATTTTGAACTTGACCCAAACAAGTGCAAGGTCACAACAAGGTCAGTTGTTTTATGTAGTTTTCTTCAATAGAGTTCTACCTAACTGAAGCATATTTTAAGCATATTTTATCCATATAAATTAGTAATAAGGGGGACTAAACGTCTTAGTTTAAATAATATATTTTAAATAAAAAAACATTTTTGAAACAAACTTTATATAAAATAACTGACTGTTGTAGGTGATGGGGGTGTGTGTGTGTGTGTGTGTGTGTGTGTGTGTGTGTGTGTGTGTGTGTGTGTGTGTGTGTAACCCTGTGATGGGCATAGTCACAGTGTGTTCCTGCACCCAGTTGTGCCCAGAACAGGCTCTGAATCCAGCATGAAGCTGATCAGGAGAAATTGGTTTCTGAAGATGATTGAATGAGTTTTATCGAAGATTCAAAACTTAAAGCATTTTTTGTCATATGCACTTCTATACAGCGAAATGAGATGCTGTATCTCCAAAGACTGCGTGTGAAAACAATAAATAGACTGCATAGGCAATATACAATAAGTATAATGAACTATACTAAGGTAATGGGGGATGCAAGACAACACACGCAAGTGCATTCAGATAATACACATGAAGGTGGCATCTATGTATCTAGGTCAGTATGGACTAATGTATTGTATATAACTAATTATGCCACATATTACATGCATGAGCTATATCCTGGTGCAGTGTGTGTGTGTGTGTGTGTGTGTGTGTTAGGAGCTGGAATAGTGATCAGGATCTCAGAGTTTTGATGGCTTTGTGGAAGAATCTTCTCCTTAGCTTTTCTGTCCTGGCTATGTGGTTGTGGAGGTGCGTTCCAGACCACAGCCACCAGAACAGTGAATTGTTGGGTTGTGTGGGATCCTTTAAGCTTTTTTCCTGCTCTGGACCAGCACCACCTGGTGTATTTATCCTGCATGCAGGGCAGGTTCCTGTAAATTGTAAGAGTTGTACATGTAAATGATTTTACAAGTCAGCTGTGATTGGATCCAGCTTCCCCCCTTGACCCTGAACATGGTTAAGTGTTAGAAGATGTGTGAATGAGAGAGGGGGGAGCATAGGAGTCTCCAAAAGATATGTGCCCAGGGGCATCACAGGACCCTGGTGTGGTCTTTAATCATTTATTCATTTATTGTCAGAAACTGCTTGGACGCATCTATGGAAAACTCTTTTCAAAATCTGAGCTGTTAATTTCTATGAATGGAGTATGTGTTTGGCTCTCTGTGTAATTGAGACAGGTTTATACGTCTCAAACCCGAAAAGAATTTTATATATCTAGATCAAAGTTTTCTTAAATAATTGCTTACCAGGGCGGCACAGTGGCTGAGTGGTTAGCACTGGGTTCGAGCCCCGGGTGCCTTTCTGTGTGGAGTTTGCATGTTCTCCCTGTGTTCGTGTGGGTTTCCTCCGGGAACTCCGGTTTCCTCCCACAGTCCAAAGACATGCACAGAGGGGATTAGGCTAATTGGTGACTCTAAATTGGCCCTAGGTGTGAATGTGAGTGTGAGTGGTTGTCTGTCTCTGTGTGTTGCCCTAATGGTGGATTGGTGACCTGCCCAGGGCGTATCCCGCCTCTCACCACGACGTCAGCTGGGATTGGCGGCAGCTTCCCCCCGCGACCCTAAACAGGATTAAGCAGAAGATGAATAAAGATGAATTGCTTACCAAATAGGTGTTTACCTCTTTTCAATATCAGTAAAATAACTCACACAAATAACAACAATTCGTAAAGACGATATAAAAATGGTGTCCACCAAACACGAAAAGAATTTTAGATCGATAGATAGGTAGGTAGATGTAAATGAACACAGACGACAAGTCTGAAATCCAATCACATCACATGCCTCCACGGGAAGCCCCGCCCACTTCTACTTCAGACGTGGCAATTGCTGACGTCATTCTAACGCGGCCATTTTCGACAGGGTTAATCGAGTTTGGAGTTGCTTGGATGCGATTTCGCATTGACCCACAGGGATTGCCTAAGAAGACTGAAGTGTCAGGTAAAAGTATGTCATCTTGGGGTTTTTTTTAAAAGTCATAGCATGGTTCGAATGTAATCTTGTTAGCTTGCTAGCCTTACTAAATAACGTAAACTGGGCTAACAGGCTAACCTTTACTAGTCATCCTTCTTAGTTAGTTAGTTAATTAGTTACCTAGATAGCTTGCTAAACACAATAACACCGTGCATAGCGATAAACTAATCTCCGTATTTATCTTTAACCAAAAAATACTCTTTTGGATATTTTTCCAGATGAATTACGGACTGCAGGGTCCAGTTAGCGGTTAGCTGTGCGCTTGTGTTCCAAACTGCTCTCTAGTGTACATGTAGTTCACTATGTAGGATATCAAAGGCGTTATCGCACACTTGTACGTGATGCCGCTATATAGTGATCCGGGATGGATTTGAGACGCATCCCAAGTCCTACAGTTTTATAGTGTTTATCTATAAGGTTTATTCAGGAGTTGCTGGCAGTGCAGTAGTTGGGTTTTCAAAATTATTTTAAAGCGTTATAAAGCTTGATCCGATGGAAAAGGGCTTTATTTGAACTTAAGATCTTATTTCGTTGTTTTATCCCGTTAGAATCATTGAATACGTGGCAACACGAAGGACGGCTAAGTGCAGTTTAAACAAACAGCAGCGGATCACTGACTCACTTGTGGGAAATGGGGAAATAATAAAGAAAAATAAAGTTTAAATTGGGTATTTGGTGCTATTTCACGTAGCAGGGCAGCACCCTCTGCTTTTCCTGACTATTAACAAGGAAGAAAACACTTTTATGAGTGTGTAGGCCACATGTCAGGGTTTGAGTGTGTGTTTGTCTTTCAGGGGAATTACATCCTGTATTGTTTGACGTGGAGCACATCATGCTCCTCCTGAACTGTAGCTCACTTCCTAAACAACATCGTCTACACCAGGGCCTTATTGAGCTGATAGTTTCTCCAGTGTTGTCCTGGGATTTGAAATATACTTGGGTATAGAAAGTGAAGACCACCAGAAAGTGTAGACCGAGCATGTTGATATGTGGGTCTAACTTTTAAATAATGCCAAAGATGCACAAGGTGTAATATTTTATATGCTGTCATACTATGTGTCTTGTCACCTACATTTGGCTCAGTTATTCTGGTGTGTATTACCAACACGCATGCGCACACACACACACAAGTGTAACGGTGAGTTTACAGGGAGTAGAGATAAAGAAGGTGGAGGATTTTACATACTTATTGTCAACAATCCAGAGCAATGGAAAGTGTGGAAAAGAAGTGAAGAGTGTGCAAGCAGGTTGGAACGGGTGGAGAAAAGTGTCAGGGGTTTTGTGTGATAAAAGAGTATCAGCAAGAATGAAA
>JAQLOM010000009.1:12745373-12761004 GCA_030068315.1 Chrysichthys thysi | reverse complement strand
AAAACATGAGCAAGGTAAACACTAGAACATGGCTTGGCAATAGCGCGGGGAAATGCAAACTAATGCTTCACAAACTTCCGACATGCACCGCTATTGGGATTATGTGAAACGGGTGTGCTGCACATGCGCTCCGTGCAGGCAGATCCATGACAGAGAGCAGGAGAGATGAAAGAGCATGAGGATTATTGTGTGTTGTTTTTAATACAACACTCAGAATCACTGCAATCTGTCGGCTCACTGGGATCATTTTCTTTTCGTACGATTTTAACAAAGAAACTACCTAATGATCGCTGCTTTTGCCTCCTTTTGAGGATTTGGCGGAAAGGCGACATTGCATCGTCATGAGACAGATGAGTGAGCGCACACACTAACAGTATATACTAGCGTGGAAACTGCAATCCTGCAGTGAGTGAGAGAGAAGCTGTGATCACATGAGGCTCAGCAGACAAATACTACTCGTTTTGCAAAACCTCGCTCGTTAACCAAGTCAAAATTTATTAACCATTTTGGTCATCTTGCGAAACACTCGCAGACTAAGTTACTTGCAATCCAAGGTTCCACTGTACTTCGTATTGTTCTTGAAATAAAAAAAAATAAAATAAAAAAAAAAACCCAATCTGTTTAGAAGAATTGATCCCTTGTTGTAGATGTGGGAGGATACGCGAGCTCAGGTCTGCTTGTACAATTCATTGTGATGGTGTAGGAGGGCAACATGGTGAGTGAAGCCTTTGGATGAATTTTCTTTGTTTATTTTTTCCCCTCGAATGACAGGCAAGATTAAGGAAAGATGATGGAAGAGAGTGGAATAGAGACCACGCCGCCCAGCACTCCCCCACTTCCCCTTGGTGCTGCTGCTGTCACCGTCGGTCCTCCTCCTCTCACAATGGGTAAGAGCCTTTATCACATGACATAAAATCAGACTTTAAGCTGTCTTTTTTAATAGCCTCTGTACTTTCTTCTTCTTTTAGGTCATAATGATATTCACTCGTAACGTCTATATTTAATCAGGGATGTTTTGTGGTTATGCCTCAGCAGGAACGCCTGCCGGTTGTACACTAATCACATATAAAGACAGTAACTTTGAACGCTGAGGAAGGATGACCTTGAGGAAGTTATTGCTGCAGCCAGTGATGTCCATTAGAGCCAGATTTAATAGGCTGTTTATAGTGGTTTTCAAGCCCAAGTAAGACATGTTCTGTGTGGACAAAAGTTTCACGTTATGTTATGTAGGCCGCATCTTTCTAAGGAGGCAGGAGTACGTGCAAAAATTATGTAGTGTAATGTAGGATATAATTAATTTAGCTTCCCCCAAAACCAGATCTATCTATCTATCTCTATCTCTATCCATCCCTGATATGGTGACCCTGTTGTGCATTTTGTTTATAATATTAAACCTCTGTTCTTCGCCATTTTGAGTTTTTTATAGACAAAAGTGCACATTTTTTGCATTGCTTGTTTCAGAAATAACAAAAATTCTTTTTAGTCCTGATTTTTCTTCGTTAACGTTTGATTCAAAATATTCTGAGTATCGAATTGAACTGAATTATGAATCCAGTATCGAATCAGGTCATGACCAGAGGGTGTGTCTATACCCCTACATCATCCATAGAGTAAACAGACCTGTGCGAATTTTCCCAGTGTCACAGGCTAGCAGTCACCACAACAAAAATCAAATGCCGTTTAATTTGCAC
The DNA here is from genome assembly GCA_030068315.1 of Chrysichthys thysi. Classification (NCBI taxonomy): domain Eukaryota; kingdom Metazoa; phylum Chordata; class Actinopteri; order Siluriformes; family Claroteidae; genus Chrysichthys; species Chrysichthys thysi. The sequence continues at coordinate 12,759,313 of JAQLOM010000009.1, read as the reverse complement.
ACTTTTAGAATGAAACTTATTCTGTATTCAGCAGTCTTTTCTTTAAAGCCAATTAGTAATGAAATGCTATATTAGCTGAATTATTGCTTACTGGTTCTGATATAAGAGCCTTTATTTAATATGAGCTTCATTTGTTAAGACATTTGTGTCCTTTACTGAAAATGCAGTTCCTCATTAGTACCGCACGTTCCATCATTTCTCAGCAGCTTTTTTTCCCTTTCCGATGGCCTGCTCTTAATTCTCGTCACTCAGGAAACAAAGTGCCCATGAAAAGGCCTTAAAGTTGTTGATTCACTGATAAGCCATGGCATTAAAACCCTACCTAATATAGTGTAGTTCCCCCTTGTGCTCTGAGCTGTCAAGGAATGGACTCCACAAAACCTCTGAAGGTGTGCTGGGGTATCTGGCACCAAGACATTAGCAGCAGATTCATTAATCCTGTAAGTTGCGAGTTGGAGTTGCCTCCAAGGATGAGACTTGTTTGTCCAGCACATCCCACAGACGCTTGGTCAGTGTGAATTTGGAGGTCAAGTCAACTCCTTGAACTCCTTATGTTCCTCAAACCGTCCCTGAACAGTTTTTGCACTGTAGACGTGGACTTGGCCAGCCATGTAATATAAAAGAAAATATGATTTGTCAGACCAGGCTACCTTCCTCCATTGCTCCCGGGCATGGTTCTGATGCTCACGTGCCCATTGTAGGTGCTTTTGGAGGTAGAAAGGGGTCAGCATGGGTACTCAGACTGGTCTTCAGTACACTGTGTGTCCTGACACCTGGCACAAACCACATTAACTTTTTCTGCGATATGTGCTACAATAGCTCTGTGTGGGATTGGACCAAATGGGCTAGCCTTCTCTTGCCACATGCATTAGTGAGCCTTGGGCTCCCATGACCCTGTTGTGGTTCACCGGTTGTCCTTCCCTGGACCATTTTTGGTAGGTCCTGCATACCAGCAACACCCTACTAGACCTGCCATTATGGAAGTGCTCTGACTCGGTTATCTATGCATTACAATTTGGCCCCCGTGAAAGTCACTTAAATCTTTCCGCTTGCCATTTTTCCTGCTTCCAGCACATCAGCATTAAGAACTGGCTGTTCACTTGCCTAATATATCCCATCCCTTGACAGGTCCAATTGTAATGAGATGATCAATGTTAGTCACTTCACCTGTCAGCGCTTTTAATATCATGGTTGATTTTATATATATTGATTTATGCTTACGTATTACCTTTTATGCAGTCAGTCTGGAAGGCAATGTGCCATAGGCTTGGACTGATTTCCACAACAGCCACTAGCATTCAGGGTAAATCTTGGCTAGCTAAATAAGTAGCTGAGGGCTTGTTTTCAGCTGTGAAGGACTTCTCTGTGCCAATTTGTCCATTATGAAAAGTGTTGTGTTTTGGTATTTTAGATGAAGGCTACAGTTTAACCCGAAACAGTGAAGTAAAACTTAGAACTTAGACCGGCATTTGCATATAAACTCCTATAAAACGTCCCACACATGGGGTGACTTGCAAAAAACGACATGACCAGAACTACACAAATTTGTTTTGTTGTCACATTTGTTGCTAGCTGCTACTGAAATGTGATGACTAAATATGTGTATGGCTAAATATTTGTGCATGCCTGACCATCACACCCGTATGTACTTTTTGAACATTTCGTCTCAGATTCAGTCCCCTTTTGCTGTTATAATATCCTCCACACTTTTGGGAAGGCTTTCCACTAGATTTTGGAGCGTGGCTTTGGGGATTTGTGATCATTCAGCTACAAAGGCATTAGTGATTAGTGAGATCAGACACTGATCTTGGGTGAGGATGTATGGGATGTAGTTGCATTCCAGTTCATCCCAAAGGTGTTCGGTGGGTTGAATGCAGGGCTCTGTGCAGGCCACTAGAGTGCTTCCACACCACTCTTCAGGAGGAAACCATGTCTTTTATAGCTGTCGCTTTGTCTACAGGAGCATTGTCATGCTGGAACATGTTTGGACCGCTTCGTTCCAGAGTAAGGAAATCTTAAAGGTACAGCATACAAAGACATTCTGTACAATTGGGTGCGTTCAGTGTAGTAGCAACAGTTTGAGGAAGACCCACATATGGGTGTGATGGTCAGGTGGCCATACAGTGCATCAGTTTATTTACATGGATGAGACAAGAGCTTTCTGTAGAGCAACTTAGAGCTGTGCATCTGGATTAAAGTCTTGGGAGTGTGCAGCCAGATATAAAAATGAGACTTAATATGCAATTTGGAAATCCTCCATGTTCTCTTGCCATCTTTAGCACCTAACCAGCTAGCGAACTGCTAATAAACTATTAATAATGGCACATTTGTCTCAAATATGCATAAGTGGGATTTCGGGCACTCTTTTGGTCTGAAGTCTTGATTTTTATTCTCATGGTTGTTTGTTTGTTTGTTTTGTTTTTTAATAAACCTGCCAAAATATACCATAACAATAGCTTAGCATACAAGTGATTTAAATGATTCAACATGTTTGTGATTTAAAAGGGATTTTAGTTAACCATTAGATACCTGGACTCAGTTCTGCTTCACGTTGCTTTGGATGTAGTCATTAGCTACTATAAGAGTCATCAGTGGTAATGTATTCCTGAGGAAGGCTGTTATCTGTGAGTGATTAATGGATGTCCAGCTGCTGCTGAGTCCCGGAGAGCCGCATATCACACTAATGTAGAGGTGCAGTGTTTGTCTGGAGGCTCCTACAGGAAATTAATCAGTTAACTAACTTTGAAGAGACCTTTAGAGCTGCACGACCTCTCAGGAGTAATTGCAGCTCTGGGCAAAATAATCTCAGCTGGTGTCACAGTCACAGCTTTGTTATTCACTCCCACGGTGTCATCTCAGTGCCCATAATGCCCATCGCTTCGAATCATTTCACCAGGCTTCAGCAGAGCTCAACTGTGACAAACTGGGTGCCTAATATCTTTCTACTTACTATTAATAATAATAATAATAATAATATTATTATTATTATTATTGATCTTATATGCTTGTCTTTTTATATTAAAAACACTCGTCACAAAACCAAATATTTATTTATTCTGCTTTTACTTAGATGATTGTTTTAGATATTTTGATGTTTCAGTATCAGCTGTTTGATAAATGAAGCAGAAAAGAAGGAAAGTGAGGGACAGAAATGACAGAAAATGACTCCCTGCTGCAGTCTGATATTAGTCTGCTCACAAACACTGCGCCCACTCATTTTTGCACTTGGGGAAACCTTGGAGCAAACGGCAATACTAATTGATTCTCATATTTATTTAAACACCCATTTAAAAATGGACACATCCACAACTGACCATGTATGGTATCGAGGCATCCTGTAAAAGGATTCTTACTGTATATCGGGCATCAATTGCATCTTACAAGCTGTGTTTTCCGCTCCAGATCCTAAACCCTGGGGATTAGTTTAAATGGCCAGAAGCACTAAGATGAAAGCACTAGTACTAGTGCAAACATTTTACCCTACTTGGCCATGCTTTCCTTCCTGACTAGGGATGGGGGTTGATGATAAGACTTTACTGATCGGTGCCATTATTGATTCTGCTCATCAGTCCGATTTCTTTATTTATTCCCTTATTTGTTCTTGATCAATAGAATGTGTGGGTGGAAAAGGTGTACATGTCAACAATGTCTTAACATTTAAACATGTTGAAATATATTTCAATACTCCTTTCCTTTAAAGGATAGAACTTGGGAAAGCAAATATAAAACTGATAACATCAGCGAATATTTGTACAGCATTCGTTTAGGTTTTCTTAATCCAAAGAAAAGTGAGCTGAGCCTGCCTGCATGGATCTAATGTATAGCATAGGCTCTTTACCCTCAGTAATGTACATACTGCTTGGTTGTAAAGTCGCAGAACTTGTAGAGTGTTAAACAACACATTGCTGGCGTTTCCACATTTACTTTACAATTACCGTTTTACAGACATTGCACTGTTGCCATCTTTCTTTGTGAAACGAAGCTGCTTTTTGGAGCGTTTTGATCATACTGGCTGAAACTTTTGATACTCGTAAATACTGCCAGCTGTTGTTTGTTTTTGCTACTTATCTAAAATGAGAATTTTGCAGAAAGTTAAGTTGCTCTGGTTATGTAGGAGCTTGCAGAAGTCACAACTTTAGTAAACATTTAATTAGTTTTAGGGGTAGGTGGGGCCTATCTGCTGCTTAAGCTGCAAAAGCTGTGAGTAAATATATGCATAAAACTAAGCAAACATTTGTTTGAACAACTTTTACATTTGTGTGTGGGATGGTTGTAACATATCTGTTTATTTACCACTGATAAAAGAGGAACCTGGTATTTGTGTTTTTGGTTATAGAATGGCAGCTAAATTAAAGACCAATGTCAGTGTCCTACATCACCCTAGTATCTATCAACTGAAAAACAAAGATGTTGTGTACATCCACCAGAGCAGATTTCTGCGTTAATGCAAGTTAACATGAGTTGTTTTCATTTTAGGTCTGTCTAGTCCGCTGAGTCTTCCTAGCACCACGGGCATCTCCAGCTTTGCCCCTGAGGGCTTCTCCACACCAGCACCTCCTACAGTAGTGACCTCCACCCTGCCACCCATTCAGTCCTCCCCTCCTCCTCCATTCTCCCTCAGCCCCATGAAGCCGCTGTCCACAGCCTCTCCTGTGCCTCTTCCTCCTCTGGGTGTGAGTGCGACTTTCAGCAGTCCATATACTTTGACATCTACTTCTCCGCCTCCACCGGGCCCAGTGCTGTCTGCTCCGCCAATGGGGCCGCCCACCACCGGTTTCAGCTCTCATGCAACGTATGACATCACTCGCGGTCACGCCGGCCGTACACCACAGACTCCACTGATGCCCAGCTTCTCCAATGCACCACCCATGCCAGGTAGGGACATTACGTTAGAGAATTACTGGGTGACCTAATGACCTTCCTCGGACGCACTGTGGCTTATGCAGGACATTAGTGCACACACAACACTGTTGTAGCAAAATGTGGTATAATATTTTGATCTACATGCTACGACTGAATATTAGGGCCATATTAAGGAAAAACAATTGTTTATTTAGTGAACTCGAAAAACTATCTTGAGAATAAAGTTGTAATAGTATTTAGAGAAAAAAAATCAAAGTGTCAAGAATAACGTCAACCTTCAGGATCAAATGACAGCATACCCCCTCTGTACTGCATGAAGGTGAAACCATTGGTATCCTTACATCTGTCCATTGCCAGCTAATTCATATTGCACAAATCCGGCCAACTCTTCCAGGTTTGTGTGGTTTTTTTTGTTTTTTTGTTTGTTTGTTTTTTTATCTTCTGACCAGATGCAGCTTTCTGCACCATCTCTTCAACGTCCTTATACTTATGACCACACTGTGTTTATGTGCGAAAAGAGAAATAATTTCCATGTTGCAAAAACTGATGCTGAAATACGATTTCACTAACTCATCTACCCAATGCATTTTGTAGAGGGCATAGCAGCCGTGGCAGTTTGTATGGATACAACTGTAATCTCTATCTTTTTCGATCTGAGTTTGGTGGTGGGTTATGAGGGGCTAAACAGGATGAGTGACATTTTTTCAGTCTTCACATTTGCGCTTCTGCCCCTGGTTTCTAACCTTCACACTTTATTATGATGTTGGGTAAGGGGAAGGAGGGAGCTGTCAGATAAAATAGTCATGGAGCGACAGCATAGGAAGAGCTGTCATTTACCAAGGGCAAAAGTGATTTAAGAGCCTTTAGCTTTTCTTTGTACTCTTTGTATTAAAGTTTTTGTAAATAATTTTTGTGTCTTCCTGGGTTTTTTTTTTCCCCTTTTTCCCATCAATTTTGTCCTGTCTGTAGGTGTCGTTACAAATCCAATGATGCAGCAGCCAGTGATGTCTGGTGGTTTAGAGGTTGTGTCTCCGATTACTTTCCCAGAGGATCACGACGATCCCAGAGTTACACAAGACAACATGTCTGGAGGTGGAATATGGGGCTTCATCAAGGTAAGAGGCCGCTAAAAACAAACGCTACTCAACAAAACAATTTTATTTTCAAAAATCTGGGCCATAACAGTAGCATATACAGTGGACCCTCAGCTCGCGAACATGTCAGGTGGCAAACAAATCGACGTATGAACTAAATTCCTGAACATATTTTGTACCAACTGACGAACAAAGCCTCAACAGATGTACAGGAAGCCAACCCACACTTTGGAGTGTAAACATTCAGTTCTGGTCAAGCACTCGTGGTGTGAACGTGTTCAGTGCATTTTTTTTTTTTTTTTTTTTTTTTTTTTTTTCTCTCGTTTTGTTTCTCTGCATTTTTGCTCTATAAGCCTTCATTATGGGGCTCAAGAAAGTGAAAACTGGAAGTGGTAGTGAGAGCAAGAAGACTAATCATATAACAGTCGAAATAACGAAAGAAATAATCCCAAAACATGAGAACCGCCACCATATTCTTCCGCCACCGTCCACCTGCACCAGCAACTATGTATCCACCGCAAAGGTAACATGCAGTAAAATCATCTGTTTATTTGTTTGTTTTATATTCTATAAGGTTATTTTAATTTTATTGTATGTTTTATTGCCACACATAAACCCATAATACACGTTAAAAGCATGTTTTGAGGGCTGAAACACATTCATTGTATTTACATTCATTTCAATGGGAAAAATTGATTTGGGTCACGAACAAATCAGGTCACGAACAGAGTCCCGGAACGAATTAAGTTCGTGAGGCGAGGTCGCACTGTACCTAAATATTTGCTAATAAATATGTGGTGAGTCAGCTGGGATTGGCGCCAGCTTCCCCCCGCGACCCTGACCAGGATTAAGCGGAAGAAGGCGAATAAAAGGCGAATATATGGTGAACAGTCAAGAGGCCACAAACCAGCAATAGTGCAAAAAATAAATAATAATAAAGAATTTAAGTTTAAATTCTGTTAGCATTTCAATCTCTTGTTGAAATGTGTGTTATTGACCATATTGTTTGTCATCTGGATTTGAAAGCCCTTCAGCTGCTTGGTAGCTTTAAACTGGAAGCCACTGGTGTGTGTGGCTATAAAGTGAAAGAAAATTTATACTGGTCTTCTTCCTGTCAACACTTATAGTCGTCATCATCATTATAGTCTTAATCATTTTGCATGTGTAACGTAAAATGATTTAAGGTTCTGTTTTTAGCCATTAGGTGGAATCTGAATGATTGATTGTTTCAGGGTGTGGCCGGTAACCCTGTGGTGAAGACGGTCCTGGACAAAACCAAGCACTCCGTGGAGTCTATGATCACCACGTTAGACCCTGGGATGGCTCCATACATTAGTACGTACACTCGTACCTAAACCCTTTCTAATATTTCTCTCACGTCACACAAAATACAAGTCACACAGCTGATGAAGCGAGAATCTGCGTGTAGATGTTTACTGATGCAAAATTCACGGATCTCTACTGCATGTGGCAGAATCGGGTGGTGATCTGGACGTTGTGGTGAGCTCTGATAAGGAGGTGAAGGTAGGAGCAGTGCGGGATGCCTTCCAGGAGGTGTTTGGCATGGCCATGGTGACGGGGGAGGCAAGCCAGTCCAACATCGCTCCTCAGCCCGTGGGCTACGCAGCAGGAGTCAAAGTGAGCTGCTTCCATATTTGTAGATGCTCTTGTCTCATCTTAATAAACTTATGATTAATACAGTGTTTCCCAACCTTTTTTGACCCACGGCACAATTTTTGCTTCAGAAAAATACGACGGCACAACGGGGGGTGTAACACATCCGGGAATGTATAACACATCCGGGAATGTATAACACATCCGGGAATGTATAACACATCCGGGAACTGCCTTGGGAGTCTTGGGAAATTGAGTTCGTAATCACTGTGCTCTCAGTGCGCGCAACCCGAGGTTTAATGTTGCGCGGGAGGTGGGGGATTTTCACGCGGCACACCAGACGACCTCTCATGCGGCACACAGGTTGAAAAACACTGGATTAATAAATAAGAGATTAAGTATACAACATGAGTCTCCACAAAATCTTTTTGTTTTTCATTTCAGTAGCAGCAAGCTTGTAAATATGCCTTAATATTGTACTTCTTGTCTATGTATTTATGTAATCCTTAAACACAGCCAAATGAACAGTAGAGCAATGAACTGTATTCTTTGTTTCCTTTGTTTTGTTTTTTGTCTTACTACATTTTGGTGCTTTATTACAGGACATAATTTAGTAACCAGTATGTTTTTTTTGTTTTTTTAAATCTATTTTAATTATGTAGTAGTATTTATATTGGGTTAGGGCGCTGTCTGACGTCCTCAGGGGTGCCGCAGAAACCGTCAGCACCTTGTTGTTCCCAGACGTTGTTGAGAAAGCAAAAGGCTACATTAGAAACTTTTATTGAAGAGGTCTTAGTCTGCATTAATACAATTAACAGTGTGGTTGATCATATCATCATCTTAGTCACCACTTTTGGATGCTTGTCACGCAGGTTTTTGGGTAGCCAAGACAGGAAACTGGGCGAACACAGGAAATTTGTTTTGTACCCTTAGGGCTAGCTTAAAAAAACTTGGCCGCAGTTGTACATATATGTGGGATTTTTTTTATCTGGAAAATCCAAATGGTTAGAAAAGTGGTGTTGTCTCATAAATGTGTGTGTTACTCCATCTGTGCAGGGGGCTCAGGAGCGTATTGACAGTCTACGCCGTACCGCCGTGATCCACGAGAAACAGCCTGTGGTCTCTGTGGAGAACTTCATAGCCGAGCTCTTTCCAGACAAGTGAGCAGAAAGAACCAATCCTTTTCATGCAGTGCATGATTGTAGTCGACTTTATGGTCTTTGTTCTCTGCATCTGTCCTTCAGAGTGACTTTGGACCTCTCATTGCCACTGCAGCATGTACTGTAATTTCATCCAGTTACCCTGCGTGTAACGGTCTCTCAAGGTGACAATTTATAAGCCAAATTAGCTGTCATCCTTGCCGAAAGTGTATTTATCACAGATACCGCTTACAAAGACATTTCTAAATCCAAAGGTGTCAAGTCTGTAGTTATTTAAAAAAAACAGCCTGCCTCAAAGCCTCGGTTTAAATGACACCCCTTGTATCGGGTCCAAGCATTCAGCTGGTGAGCGTGGCGGAAACTTGTACTGAGAGTGCCTGCTGTCATTCTGATGTGTACGGAGAATACTAATAACCAGACCACGTCTGTGGGTGGTGTTCGAAAAAAAGAAGAGAGATGCAGTAAGCAAGGCCAGGATGAGCCGCCCTGATCTGGCTTCTCTTTATCATCGTACAGCAGAAACTGGCCACACAGACTGAGCATGTGCATATTATGGCAAGGCTGATCTGCTTAAATCCGAGAACTCCTGAGAGACTGTTAACCTTTGCTACTGTGTGATGGTAAAAACCACGTTCAGTGGTTTGTAGTGTTAATTAAAGGAAGATAACAAACCATCACTTTTGTCTTCTGTGTTATGACATTTTCTGTTTCAGATCATTCGACATCTTGGTCCTTTGGCATTATGACCCCCCCTCTGATTGCTACTGGTACCCATTTTGATATAATTGTTGTTCTCCTCTTTAGGTGGTTTGACATCGGGTGTCTGATTCTGGATGACCCTGGCAACGGCATCCACATCGAAACTTTCACCCAGGCAACTCCTGTAGCTCTGGAATATGTACAACAGGTACGCCGCATTATTGATGCAGCAAGCATATTTTGACTACAACACATGCTGCTTCAAAGCTCTGTGCTGCACTATAAACAGGTAGATGTAAATATGGCAGGCCAGTGATGTTTCCCCCCAGCTGTGTTCCTGACCGCCTCAGCCAAGAATTAGTCATTGGAATTGTATCGTTCATTTGAAGTGTTGTGTAACTTAGTCATGCATCCTGATAGAAAATCCACCTGTCACACTGTCCACCGATGCAGCAATTAAAAAGTGCTCCATCATGTTGAGCTCTCCGATCCCCTTCAGAGGAGGGGTAGTGAATTTTAATAGAGTAAAGAAATTACAACACTATCAATGCTGCCTGCAAGCTATATTATTATGTATCCAGGTTTTCCCAACAAAGTGGAATGTGTGTGTCTGGGTGGGTGTATAGCTGTCTGACACCAGACACACACCCCGGTTTTTCTTTTCTTTTCTTTTTTTCTTCCCAAATTGTTGGGTTTTTTTTTGTTTTTTTTTGGCAAAGATGTTGGTCAAGATGCCATTTTAACTATATGGTGGTTAAAAACAGTCAGTCACCTAAAGTGCCTAAATGGATGTAATCCTAATTAATTCATTTCGTAGTCAATTACCTGCTGCCAGGCTATCCACGATGCTCCTGCAACACTGTTGAAAGTTAATCTTTAAATGCAGTTTTTCCCTATTTACATTTGGCAGTACTCAGACTTGTTTCTGGAAAGCTGTGGTTGAGCTACAAGCAAAAGAGAAATTACTTATATATTACATTACATCATAATGCATTGCTGTATTGTTCTTAAAGATGTTCTTACAGATATTCTCCTGGCCTAACAGAGAAGGTCTGATATTCAACATTTAGAGGATAAAAACTAACTGTAGGAAAGTCCCAGAATATAGACCATGACCTAGGAATATTTTTAGGTATACAAGGAGTCCTTGGTTTACAGCGTCATCGATCTACAGCGTTTTTGTGGTTATGTCGGTCGCCATCTCCCATAAATTTATTAAGAAAGTCTTAGATAGAGGCGTTGTTTACATTCGCCAGTGATATTTAAATGAATGCGGCGCTCAGGATCGACCTCTCAACCAAACCTGACAGAGTTCATACAAACCCTGGGCACAAACGTACGGACCAATCATAGCCGAGTCCTTCACCACATCAGCCAATGAGCGAGATTGTTTTTCTTTTTTCTTTTTGTTACCTAGTTGGAGATCCGGTTGCTGTATTAGTTGCTGTATTAGGCTGTTTTAACATTATACAGTGTTGTACAGTGTGTGAGTTCCGACTAACGGGGAAAATCATGTTTACGTCGAGCCGTGGGAACAGAACTCCGCCGTAAATCGAGGACCCCCTGTATATTTTTTCCTTATTTAAGCCCTTAGAGTCAATTCTCTGTCAAATAGAAATGAAGGAAATGAACTTCAGTTGTGTAAGCTGAGTATGATTCTATAAACAGTGAAGTTCAATGAAACATTGAGCAGTGTCACTGTGTGCAATGCAGATGTTGGGTCAGTGCAGTAGAGTGCATTGTTTATCACTATATGAATAAATGATGTATTCATGAAGTCTAAAAGATGTTAAATAACTGATCTTTTGGTGACTTTGTTCTGCCCTTCTGTGCTGCATTTCTAGCTCGAAGCTCTATGGTGTTAAAGTGCTCTTCTGTTCACTGTTCTCCTGCAGGCTCAGTCGCTCACCCCGCCTGATTACAGTCTGCGCTGGTCCGGCCTGCTGGTGACCGTGGGTGAGGTGCTAGAGAGGAACCTGCCCAATGTTAGACGCACAGACTGGCACCAGGCCTTCACCGGCATGTCCCGCCGGCAGATGATCTACAGCGCTGCCAAAGCTCTGGCTGGCACATACAAACTGCAGCTGCCCCCCAGGAGGGTATAAGATCATCTAAACACCCACTCTGCTCTCAGAACACGGACACTGCCTGTCAGAAAATGGCGCTTTTTTTGTGAGCGTCTCGGTAGAAAATAATCATTGCTGCGCTCGATGACTCAGATTAGAAATTAGTCAAAGTTACCTGAGATTTCTGAGCAGGGTTGGGGCCATATTTTTATGCACGTGTATAAAAGCAGGTTACCAACGTTACGGTGGTGAAGTAAGACTTCTGTATGTGCTAGAATTTATTCGACCCCGACATGCTATTTGCAGTTGAAGGTTATCCCTGGGTTTATAAATATTTTGGAAAAGAAGTATGGTGAGACCTAGTGGCGATCAACATTGACGTCCTGATGCGAAATTAGATTGCAATTACCATTTAATGGTACCAGTTTCCTGATACCTGAACAAGTATGCCATGTGCCATGATGGAAATAGAACAACAGTATTGCTCATTATTGCTTTTGAAATATTCAGGAGCAGATAAACTACTAATCGAACAAGGAGTGAAGGAATTGATCCTGATCCAAGTTCCACAGTAGATTAATTTTTGTTGATGCAGATTATGCATCTAGTCATATGTTATTTGATCATTCACCTACTGATCATTTCCTATATTGTTTACAGTGCACTGAACAACCAAGTGGCTGATTTTATTCGTATAAGACGATCCTCGTAAAAGCATAAAATATCACTTCCCAACAAAACAAACACAAGAACAAGAACAAAAAAAACCACAGGCTTGGATTATGTTATATGTAACATAATATTTTTCATACTTTGGTTTTATTCCTATGCCGATTCTGGCCTACGTATGTGTATTCATTTGCATTTTGCCAATAGTTATATTTTTATCAGCTATTTCACCATGACTAGAGTACTGGCTACTCTTAACATTTGAAGAGATTTGTACGGAGTCTTCGTCATACAGTCCGTCCATTTTAAATTAGTTGATAAAACTCAGGATTGTATTTATCCCGTTTTAAAGCACAATTTGTGCAGTCTGTATAGAGTTAATATTCGCTTTCTGTTACCAAAGGACATGTAAATTGCTTCAGTGCTTTTAACGAAAAATATATTTCACTTTTCCTAACGACTCTTTACGTTTCTAAAGGCTTAAATAAAACACTTTATTCTAGCCTGAAGGGTGGATAATCTAATCTAACGTTTGTGCAAATTGTGTGCTTTTAATAATCACCTTTTAAAGTAGATCTTGTATTGCCTCTAAAAGTATAAATTAAAATTAAACTGGAATAAAAATGGGTGATCACTTTGCTCAGTGTCATGACACCTTTGGCATATTTGACATTGATGGCATTCATGTTTTATAGAAAAACAAATCCTGAGGGTAATTTTTGGCTTGTTGGAGTGTTTTACTTTCCTAGTCCCTATTAGCTGAAGTAACTGAACCAAATTAGTTTTTAAATCATCATTAAACATGAAGCTTTTAAAATTTTGTGAAGATTGTCACTGTTTATTGTTCAGATTTCCTGTTTCTACTGAAGTCTAAAACCACTCGGAGTGATACAGACGCCTGGGCCAATCAGTACGACTCTGTGTATGATCTCTGAGATTTTTGTTATAAAAATAATTTTTTTAAAAATGTGTAGTTGTGTACTGTTCACCATCAAGGCCAAAATCACTGTAAGACATTGAGAATACAATGTATGATCTGAGAGAATGAAAAGATCTGAGCGTGTAATGAAGTGGAAGAGCAGATCCTGCCTTTAACATAATGTCATGTATAATTTTTTTTCTAAAACGCCTTTGGATGTGTTTCTTTGGACCTCCATTAATTGTACTTCCTAAAGGTGCCTTTTGTCTGCAGAAGAGTAAAGACGTTTTCAGTAATCATGCCTTATTTGGTTACTTTATTGAATTTTGTAGCATTAAAGGTTACCTGTACCAAATAGGTGAAAGTGTATGAGTAGCACAGGCATCAGTTCTGTGGATTATAATCACTTTGCAGTGGCAAATTTACAAATTTGGCAATTTTCTATGCCATAAGAGCACAGCATCTAGGGTAAAATGTTGGAGTTGAGCTGAACAAATATTGTTTTCAGAGACCTAAGTATTCTGTAGAGCGAAGCTCTGATGCCTGCCAGATGTCTGGGCATTGACTTAGACGTTCAAATTCATAGTTTTGAAGCACTCTAGTGTAGCATTAGCATATGCATGTGGTTGTTGGAAGCTGGTCCTTTCTCCCTAATCTCAGGTCTTTTGCAAACTGGAACAGGTTTTCTTTCCAGATTGCCCTATATTTGGCTCCATCCATCCATCTTTGACCAGTTTCCCATCACAAAGGCATGGATGAAGCTCAACTTTTTGCAGCTGAACAGCTCCAAAACTGAGGCCATCCTAGTTGGCACGCCACACCAGGTTTCCACTTCTATCATCACTAGTATCACCTT
>JAQLOM010000009.1:12682509-12700441 GCA_030068315.1 Chrysichthys thysi | reverse complement strand
TAGATAGATAGATAGATAGATAGATAGATAGATAGATAGATAGATAGATAGATAGATAGATAGATAGATAGAGAGTATGATTCCAAAATGGTATTCTGACAATAACCAGACATGCATATATTGTCACAAGATAATAGTTTCTAAAACTAACCAAACTCTGGTGGGCAAAAGACAAACTGATCTTTCAGTGTCTATTTTGACCCCATTGGCTGGAACAGCCGGATTGATCCCAGAGAGCTTCATTTTCCACCTCTTGTGATTTCATTCTATAATCTCCTCCACATGCCTGTCCAGACACAAATCTCCACCACTTTGTATTTATACACTTCTGAGACAACTCTTGATTAATTGCTCAGCCAGATTATGTCATTCAAAAACATTTTAACCCGAGACAGCTTTGTCTGTGCCAGAGTTCAGTGGAGTGGAGAACGTTGGTTTTTAAAGGGCAGTTTGTGTGCATTCATGTGGCATAAGTGGCTATTGAGCCGTTCTTACATTAACCAAATGATTGTGCAAACGGCATTCTGGCTGCATTTCAATATGTCTACAGTGGTCAAATGTCTAACAGGCATTTTAGAAGCATCTATTAACCTTTAATAATAGTAAGAGTATATGTATACATACAGTATATATGTATGTATGTACTGTATAAGGTCTAGTTTAGATGAACTACTAGTCAGTAAACTATTGCTGTATGGCACAAGTTTTTCAGTCTTAACCTTGCAATACCCCCTGTCCTACACATTGTAGTGTTTTCCCTGTTTTCCTTGATTAGTCAAATCAAATGTGGTAGTCACAGAGAAAACACTCAAAGGCCCAGCTTGATTTGTCACATTGCACATAATTACCGGTTGGAATTCTGCAGAATAGAAACAAGCTCCTTTTTTTTAGTATCTCCTTTGAGGTAAAAGTGGAACTGAACAAGTGACAGTTTTGGGTCTGCAGCTACACTGTATCAATAAGTGACCCAGCACTCATGCATACCTTTTGTCTCTGCTTTTTGCAGCTAAAAAGCATCTCACTTTAACTCAATCTTAAAGGGGTAAAGATTAAGAAAACCTGTTGTGGTCTGTTTTGAGGTGGATCATGCAATATTTCTCATATTTCCTCATTCTTTTATGCACAAGTACAAATAGCAAGGAAAAGAGCAAGCACTAACAAAACAAAAAAGGGTTTTAGGCTGCAAAACAATTCACTATGCAGTCATGAGTGTATCACTGATTAAAAAAAACCTCTTTGGGAGGAGCATAAAGAGATCATCTCAGTTACACTGCTGGGAAGCTAGTAATAGTGGGAAAGAGTAAAGCCAGGAAATGACTTGTAAATTCACTGTGGTGAGGCTTTGTTAATGTGAACTCTTCTCATGTTGGCCCCCAGCGACTCGGGTCAAAACACCTAGATGGCGTCTCTCTTCCACAACTGCTCAAACCAGCAGTTTGGTCCAATAATGGGCTGAGCAGACTCCAGGCTTTGCTTCGTTTGCTGGAATTTTAAAACTCTGATTACCTGTTCAGTGCACTTAGGCCACAAGCTGAAGTTTATGATGAGATGAAAGTACGTAGATAATATACAAGAACTGGAGAAAATCACAAACATCAGCTTTAGGCAGCTGTGAAGAAGCTGTCTTTGGTTGTATGTGCTGTGGCATGTGTGAGGCTAGAATTGAAGTCCAGGCAGATATGTGCTCAGACTGTAGTAGAGGCAAGCTGTGATTACTGACTGAAGGGTGAAAATGACTTTCTGAAAATGTGTTGGAAGTGAGAAGTGAGAATGGAAGATTCAGCCAGTTGCACAGACTGGTCATTTTCTTTTTTGTTTGACTACAGCCCACTGAGTAGTTATTATTTTTCATTATTGTAAAGCTTGCAAAGCTTGCTTGCTATCAGCCAAAAAATGTGGACACTCAAGTAGAAAGGGGTGCTCTTTCTTTTACTAATTTTTACTATTTTAGAATAACCATGAACAATAATGATATTAACAATATGAAACAACACATATGCAGTGGCCAAGAAAAGTGTTAAAGTGTTGACGGCATGTATTAACAGAAATTGAGTATACATTCCATACTATACTTATGGAAAGGGTGACACGGTGGTGTAATGGTTAGCACTGTTGCCTCACAACAACGTCCTGGGTTCGATCCCCGGGGTCGATAGGGGCATCTTTCTGTGTGGAGTTTGCATGTTCTCCCTGTGTCTGCGTGTTCTTCTTCCAGGTACTCCGGTTTCCTCCCACAGTCCAAAGGCATGCACAGAGGGGATTAGGCTAATTGGCTACTCTAAATTGCTCGTAGGTGTGAATGTGAGGGTGAATGGTTGTCTGTCTCTGTGTGTCGCCCTGTGGTGGATGGGTGACCTGCCCAGGGTGACCTGCCTCTCACCCGAAGTCAGCTGGGATTAATTATTTTCATTAGCATATAATTACCTGTAACTATGAATCATTGTGTTTTCATAAGCTTAGAATGAGCCCTTTATATCTACATGTGGAGTGGGTCCATCTCTTCAGAGCTGCCATGTTGTGCTGCTACAGTAACCCAATACAGACAAACATCAAGAGGATCCCTTCCACATTTTAGGTTTTTACAAATGGCAGCATGAATCCAGAAGGAAGCAGCGAAAAAGAACTAGAAAGGAAGACAATGAAGAAGAAATGAAAGGAGTCACTGTTTGTTTATTGGTGAAATTTTGAAAATGAAGGATCATAAATTATTCTGTATGACGCAGGCAAAGGAGTGTGAATGTACGTATGCAACGGAAACCCGACAGCCACTGAACTTTCTGATTTATTTCTTGGGAAGAGATGGATGAGGAAAGTGTATTCAAGTGATTGAATCCTTATAGCGGACTATTAACAGTACTCCTGATGGAGCTTTGCTCAATCTTGTAATTTTCAGGCCCTGGCATTTCTTAAGGTATCCAAATAGCACTTACTTTTACAAAAAAAATTTTTTGCCCTTTTTCTCCTAGATTGCAAATATTTGTGCAAAGAAGCACTTACATTTTAATTAAAACTGTTTGATTTGTGTGAAGGCTACTTATCAAAAATATATTTTGATTAATTCAGCTTCACTATTTAAATTTGTCTTACAAAAAAAAATTCAACTATAAGCCTTTATCAAAATATCTTTAAGACACTGAAAAATAAATATCCAATCTAAGTCCAGATTTGGGACTTGTTGTGTATCTAAGGTTTTATGTTATATTTCAGTGCTATGTGACATTTTTTCAATACATAACATGCATGCACATAATGTACTATAATGGAACATTACATATTGCATTTTTAACTGAATATTTCATTCAACATGTGGCTTTAAATGTAGACAGCAAGTTGGAAAGGAATTCCACAAATGAACGAAGCTGGTGTTCGGTGTTATTATAACAATTCCTTTTTGTTATGTGAATAAATGAGGTTATAGGAGTTGTTGTTTTGTGTGAGGGTGGAGAAATGGAAACCGGGAAACCTAATAAAGTCCCTGCTGGATCCCAATAGTATTAACAGGATTACAGAGCTCTAGTTGATGAGAGGAGGGGTGGGGGGGGGGTGGGGGGGGGAGTGGGCAGAGGGAGCGAATAAGAGGGGAGAAAATAAGAGAGAGGAGGGGAGAGAATTAGAAAAAGTGTGAGAAAGGGGAGAAAGAAAGGGAAGGAGAGAGCAAAAGTGAGAGGGAAAGAGTGATACTTTGAGAGATAGAGTGAGAGAGAGAGAGAGAGAGAGAAAGAGAGAGAGAGAGAGAGAGAAACTTTAAACTCTTGATAAAATCTAACCACTAGATGATTCACCTCAACCAACCGGGAGCAACATGATTCAGGGAAGCAGATTTTCAACTTTGCAGACAGCAAACGATGCGTTTTTACTTTTTAAATGTTTACAACTTTTAAACAGTAAAGTCTTAAATGTGGTGCTTTATTAGGACTCTACCTAACGGATATCGAGAACCACAAATGTAACTTCAATACATTTTATTCTTTCATTTAGCTACTCGGCAAAATCTTACTGAAGAATTAAATATAACAATACAAACATTGCCGAGTTAATTTTAGACACTGCCCCAGCAGCAGGACTAACTGTACTCTGAAGAAATGTAACAAAGGACCACGTGCCATTTGCCGGAATATAAACACACACATTCACTGGCCTTCAGAGGCCTGTAATCTTTTAAACAAAGGATCTTTATATTCCTAAAACAAAATCATGCGATCAGATTCGCCCTTATCATGGTAATAAATGAATTAGTGTGATCCACTTTCACTGCATTATAGAGAATGTCCAAGTGATGGTAAACAGATAGGGGGAAAAAAAGGAAAGTTGGGTAGCTTGAAGGAAATGACCAAAGTCACATATTACCTGACGGCGATGATTATGACCGCATCGTCCTTGAGATGAGAAGGACCTATTGTTTACTGGATAACTGAAAAAGTAACTGAGCAAACAGACTTTCAGGAAATGGCTTTAGAAGATGGTATTAGGAAGTTTCACAAAGATTAAACAGGATACTGTATATACATGTACAAAATCTTAGAGGATGGAAGATTTGAAACTTGAAACTATCTGTCCTGACCCTTTTCTGTGTCATTAAAAGCCAACTTTTTGGGTTATTATATTCCTGGTTATTTTAACACCATAGTTATAATAACTGACTGGATAATGTCTTGGGTGTTGCCTAAGATCTAGCATTAGATTTTAAATCCTATACTCTAAGAGAAAAGGACAAAGAAGAACCCTAATTAATTTGGATGCCTTAAACCTGTTGCTCATCTCAGGACTCATTCACAATATGCTCTTAATGAGCATCACTTCACACACACAATACTGTTTGACTTTATAGTATTCAGCTGTAGAAAAGTAATAAATTATAATCACACTATAAAGTATCACCGAGCAGAGGATGGGTGATACTATATAGTGACGGTTGCTCTCAAGTTTTCTTCCTCACATTGTCTCAGGAAGTTTTTCCTTGCCACCATTGTCTCTGGTTTGCTGATTTTTCATTACTTGTCTGTACGAACATTTGCATGGGTTTCCTCAAGGTTCTCCTGTTTTCTCCCACTTCATGAAAACAAGTTGGTAAGTAGATTGATGACTCTAAATTGCCCCCAAGTATGACACAGTGTGTGAATGTGTATGTATAGGCACTTTCATACCAAACAGCCCCCCCAGGGACCTCCCCCAAAAATGACACACCTTTTTTTTAAGGCTAACTTCAAGAGATGTTGTTTACATGGCTATAGTTTTATATTGATGCAAGGCTGTACCTGACTCTGAATTATTCCAGTCGAACCGGATTCAGTTGTTCAGTAAGAAGGTTCTTCATATAGACCGTCAGGCTATTAGGAAATCTATTTTAATGATTTCAACCAACATGTCATGTATTCCCCGTCGTGCTGCGTCGCTCTGCACAACTCACAGTGCGCACACTTCCTCTTTGTTCTTTGTTTGTTTATGTTTCTTCTATATGGATTTGTCAGTAGCAGACATGTACTCCTGTTCAAATCAAGTGCTTAACGCCTACTCATTTTTTAATTTTACACTTTGCCAAGCATTCTACCTCAGGTTTCAGCTTCTCTCGTCTGTTATAACCCATGCATTCTCTCAAGTGGATTTTTTATTTTTATTTTAATTTTTTTGCATTTTTGCTCGTGCATTTTTTGTACATTTCTGTCTGTTTTATCCTGTTGTTCTGACTGACGAAAAAACTCAAAGAATCTCATTACACACATGTCCTGACCACCGCACGTTCACCGTCCACACGTACGTCTCTCGTGGTTCCTGTTATGCTGAGCGACTGCCTACACTGAAATAGGAGCGGAAAAAGTCCCTAAAAATGGCATTCCAAGAACTATAATCTTTCTCACTTACAGCGGTGGAGACACCCCAGAAAAAGGACTACTTCCTAAATAGTTCTAAGAACTATGGAGAAGTTCCTCTTGTCCAAAAGTGCCTTATGTTCCCGTGTCCCGCCTATGCTGTATCTCCACCTCATACACAGCGTTCCTAAAGATCCCCTGCAAACCTGACCAGTATGAATGGTTACCGACCATTGGATGGATGAATAAACTAATATATTACATTACTTGCTTATTTTATTGGCGTGTGTGTGTGTGTGTGTAATACTGCATGTAGATCTTGTTTTGGACTGATCCCACAGTCAGCAACACAAAAGCAGCGTTGAGTGTTCCCTTTATCTAAGGCGTGTGGTGATGTATGCAAATATGAAGTACTTCCTTCACTGGTTGTTGTTCAGGGGTTTTTTTTGTTTTGTTTTGTTTTTTTTTTGCATTTTTCTTTTGTTCCACCTGGTTAAACCTGCCTACAAATTAGACATTAGCACCAGAATGACGGTCACCATCAAGTGGTGTGGAAGGGGACCGAGAAAAAGGGATAGACAATCTTCAAAAATTGAAGAATTCAACTCTCCAGTCAGTCGCTACAGGCAGAACCGCTGTAGTCGCCACGCTGAAATCTCGCGAGATTTGTCTCTTAACCACGTTTTGGATCCCGCCCCTAAAGCGGTTCCCTGCTGCAGTGTGTGTGCGCGCGCGCGCATCTATATAGCAGAGAGAAGAGGCTCTGAAACGAGAGGAGGAGTTGCGGCAAGGTCGCCACAGCATCACGCGCAAAACCTAGCAAAAGCTCTCAAAATTCCAGCGCCGCTCATCTCACACCTCAACTCTCCCCTCGAGCCTTTAGTCCTTCTTTGAGCCTGACTAATCACGACCTGAATCCGGACCTGAAAGCCGGTGCCTCGCGCCAAGGACTCGTGTGGCCGGTAATCTCCATTTGCATCCGCGTGCGTGAAGTCGCAGACGCCCTGACTCACTGAATCCGGGAGCGGAAACGAGGCGAGTGTTTCCGTTCCCTCTGTAGGTTAGCAGAGAGCCGGAGTGTGGACAGCTTAGCGCGGCGTGCTCGGTGAGGAGAAGCGCGTGGTATCAGCGCGTGCCTCCGGGCCCTTAGTCGGAGTTGGCCATGTCTGCGCCTTCCAGCTCATCTCCCGCGCCGGCGGAAGCCCCGCAGCAGGACACCGACTTCCTGAGCGTGAACGACGACAAGGCACCGTCCGGTCCGACCCCCAGTCAGAGCCGCTTTCAGGTGGATCTGGTGACGGAGGCGGCCGGTACTGACCAGGGGAGCGCGTCCTCCCCTCATGCGGATGATGATGATGATGGTGGTGCTGGTGATGGTAAGAAGACCGGCAGGGTGCGGGGTGATGAGGCGGCGAGCGGAGAGGAGGCGAAGGGCCGGTTCCGCGTGGTGAACTTTGCGGACGCCAGCGGGGCCACGAGTCCCGACACGGCGCCCGGAGACGGCCTGCAGAACGGCGACACGGCGCTGAGTGAGGGCAGCGTGCACTCCTCCACCGGCGGCCAGCAGCACTACCACTACGACACGCACACCAACACCTACTACCTGCGCACGTTCGGCCACAACACCATCGACGCCGTGCCCAAGATCGACTTCTACCGACAGACTGCGGCACCGCTGGGCGAGAAGCTCATCAGACCCACCCTGTCTGAGCTGCACGATGAGCTGGATAAGGTAAGATGGAGAGATGCACAGCTGTGACCTCAGAGTCCAGCTATGAGCCGACCTTGTAAGTACAGTACAGGCTTCAGCTGCAGGGTTGCCAGATTGTATTGACTTCTTGAACTTGGCCAGTGCTCTTGGGAATACCAAATCTGATCCGTGTTAGGGACCAATCTGGCAACCTTTCTCGCTTCATATGACTAGGTTTATACACTGTATACACCTTTTATACACTATGGCCAAATGTGTGTGTGTGTGTGTGTGTGTGTGTGTACACAAGAAGCCCCTACTCTATGTGGGTCTTCAACAAAAAAAGTTACTACAGTACTTAACTGAGTTGGAAGCACCCAATTGTACAGGGCATTTTTGTAATTTCCTTTCCCCTTAACCCAGGAAACCCCACACCACCTATAAGGGGGAATTAAAATTCAAGGTCAGATATGATGGCAGGGGTGCCACAGGGTTAACTAAGAGGTCCAAACCTGATTCAGCCTGACCATGCCCCTGTGCAAAAAGCAAGGTCTATGAAAACATGTTTTGACAAAGTTTGTGTGGAAGAACTGGAGTATCCTGCACAGAGCCCTGACTTCAACCTCACTGCTTCACGGCTCACCCTTTGGGATGATCTGGAGCACCAACATGCCCCAGCCCTCCCCACCCAATATCAGTGTCTGACTTCACTAAGGCTCTTGTGGGTGAATGATCATAAGTTACGTTTGTAAGAGTAGAGGTTATCACGGCACAGGGGGATTGGAATGAAGCGCACACACGAGTGTGATGGCCAGGTGTCCACAAACTTTTGGCCATATAGTGTGGCTTTGGATGAGCTTTATTGGCATGAATTTTAAATAAACAGCTTGTGCCAAAGTATTAGTTTTGAGTCAACACATATAAGAATGGTGATGGTATCTGTGAAAATAAAAAGAAACAAAAATGCATGTATGTACAGTGAACCCCCGCCTATTGTGGAGGTTATGTTCCGGCGTGCGCTATATAATATATATTTATTATAATATAAATATAAAGGCTTTATAAACCATTTCCGCTCTCTTATTAACCTTTTCCACACCCTTATAAAGCACACCCTATGTTCTTAAACATTTTCTGCACTCTTAAACATGCATCATTTTAACAACATATAAAGTTCTATATGCATACTTACTGCCGGTGAGGTCACTTCCTGTTTACAGCCTGTTTACTAGCTCAAGCGGAATTGGCGTACCCTGCCACTATGTATTCATCCACTGATGAAATACAGTGCATACTGTTTTATTTCGATTTAAATGTTCTTTTAATGTTTGAATTACCATTTTTTTAAAAATTATTTTATATTCCAGAGTCCTTCGAAAGCCAAAAAATTCCGCAAATCGAAATTTGAAAATCCGCGATGTACTGAACCCACGATGGGTTAACCGCAATATTGCGGGGGTTCACTGTACGTTAAATTATAGAAGTATTATTACATTATACATATGCAAGTTCTACACGTGTGCCATTTCAGCCATTTCATTCCAGTGTCTGTGGTGGAATTCCAACACAAGCACACCATATTGTACTTGATGGGGTGCAGATTAGGTGATCACCTGAACCAAATCTCATTTAATTGAAAAGTGTATATATATTTATTAAAAAAATAAAATAAAAAAACCACTGTTGTGGCCATCACTATCCTCTTTGGATGGCAAAGCAGTGCTCGTATTGCCTAAAATTTAATTGGAACACAAAATATCTCATCATACCAAAAGAGTAAATAAGAAAAATGTTGGTGTGAAAATGAGCTCAATTCTGGCTTTACTGGCAGAAGGATGAGTGTGAGGTTGCTTCCATCCTCAGAAATTCAAAGATGACAGCTCAAGAACAAGGTCAGCAAAGATACAGACTGGCAGAGGGCAAACACGACGCTCTACTGATCTTTCAAATGTCGCTCAACATGTCAAGTGACCTACAAAAAGAATGACAAATGGCAGCTAGGGTTAAGTGCATGGCAAGGATGGTTGAAATGGTCTCCTCCAGGCAGAAAAGCCTTTCATCAGTGAGAAGCACAGAAGAGCCAGGCTGAGGTTTGCAAAAGACCATAATGATTGGACCATAGAGGACTGGAGTAAGGTCGTGGTCGTCTTCTCTGATGAATCCAATTTTCAGCTTTTCCCCCCATCACCTGGTCATCTAATGGTGAAGCAGAGACTTGGACGTGGCCTACTGTCTTCCACCCATTGTGAAACGTTCAATAATCAGGGGTATATTTTATATATTTATGTACAGTGCCTTGCAAAAGTATTCACCCCCTTGGCATTTTTCATGTTTTGTTGCCTCACAACCTGGAATTAAAATGGATTGAGGGTTTGCACTATTTCATTTACAGAACATGCCTACAACTTTTGAAGATGTATTTTTTTTTTTTATTTTATTGTGAAGCAAACAACAAATAGGAGAAAATAACAGAAAACTTCAGTGTGTATAACTGTTCACTCCCCCTAAAGTCAGTACTTTGTAGAGCAACCTTTTGTGGCAATTACAACTGCAAGCCTCTTTGGATAAGTCTCTGAGCTTGCCACTGGGATTTTTGCCCATTGGCCATTCCAACACATTTAAATGTTTCCTCTTAAACCACTCGAGTGTTGCTTTAGCAGTATGCTTCAGGTCATTGTCCTGCTGGAAGGTGAGCCTCCATCCCAGTTTCAAATCACAGGCAGACTGACACAGGTTTTGCTCAAGAATAACCCTGTAATTAGCACCATGCATCTTTCCCTCGACTTGGACCAGTTTCCTAGTCCCTGCAGCTGAAAAACATTCCCACAGCATGATGCTGCCACCACCATGTTTCACTGTGTGTGATGGTTTTCTGGGGGTGACGGGATGTGTTGGGTTTGCGCCAGACATGGCATTTTCCTTGGTGGCCGAAAAGTTCAATTTTAGTCTCATCTGACCAGAGCACCTTCCTCCATACATTTGGGAAGGCGCCCACATACCTTTTGGCAAACTCAAAACATGCCTTCTTATTTTTAGCGTTAAGTAGCATCTTTTTCTGGCCACTCTTCCATGAAGCCCAGCTCTACGGAGTGTATGGCTTATTGTGGTCCTATGGACAGATACTCCAGTCTTTGCTGTGGAACTCTGCAGCTCCTTCAGGGTCACCTTTGGTCTCTGTGCTCCCCTGATTAATGCCGTCCTTGCCTGGTCTGTAAGTTTTGGTGGGCGGCCCTCTCTTGGCAGGATTGTTGAAGTACCATGTTCTTTCCATTTGAAGATGATTGATTTGATGGTGCTCTGGGGGCTTTTTTA
Organism: Chrysichthys thysi; assembly: GCA_030068315.1. Taxonomy (NCBI): domain Eukaryota; kingdom Metazoa; phylum Chordata; class Actinopteri; order Siluriformes; family Claroteidae; genus Chrysichthys; species Chrysichthys thysi. Next base: position 12,689,632 of record JAQLOM010000009.1, on the reverse strand, counting down.
ATAACCCAACCCTGACTTGTACTTCTCAACAACTTTGTCCCTGACTTGTTTGGAGAGCTTAGTAGTGTTGCAGCTTCTGGGGCCTTTCAGAAAAGGTGTGTTTATACTTGACAGATCATGTGTCACTTGGATTGCACACAGGTGGACTTCATTTCACTAATTATGTGACCTTTTGTTGGTTATGGTCTGCACCAGGACTTTTTACGGGCTTCATGGCAAAGGGGGTGAATACATATGCACATGCCAGTTTTCAGTTTATTTATTTTTTGAATTCCTTTTAATACATGTTTTTCTCATTTCACTTGGACTTTACCAACTTGGACTAATTTGTGCAGCTCCATCACATCAAATAAGATAAACATTTAAATTCAAAGTTGAGGCAACAAAACATGAAAAATGCCAGGGGGTGAATACTTTGGCAAGGCACTGTATACACACACACTACTGTGTACTTGCTTACACAAACACACCCACACATGAGATTAGTTTATGATCCTCCATTGTTCTTTTCTCTAGAAGAATGACAGTTGTATCCATGTTTTGTTGATCATTTGAGGAACTTCCCATTTATGTACCTTTTTGTTAGACAAATGGACAACATTTTCTTCAATTTGTATTAAAAAAAAAAAAAAGGATAAATATTTAAAATATTGAAAAATCAAATGTCTTTACTTTGACTTTAGGTGTAGAATCGGTTGTGTGAGGATGGGCCGTTTGTCCACCGGTCCTTCACGTTATTAAAAAAAAAAAGAGAAAAAAAAGTGGTAATTATTAACCTTTACAGTTGTCTCAAAAAATGACCCGTCTGTAAGACATCGGTTGTACATTTTAGACCTTAACTCACTATGAAAGCCTCCATTTCATTTACAAACTTTAGGTGTCTTCACGTGACCTAGTCCTTGAATTCTTCCAGCAGGCTGTATGTGTTTTGGCAATTATTAAATTTTTTCTTTCTTTGCAACCTTACTGTATCTCGTAGAAAGAATTACTGCGCTTAATGCCGTTTTGACAACGCACAGCAGTAGGGACTTTATCTGTAACAAAACCACCTACAGTTCACGCATGCAAAGCATGTGGTTGGGTTTCTGAAGCCCCACAAGCAGTTGGAAATTTAGAAGGTTAGAAAACATTATTCTGTCTGACGTTGTTGCTTACCTTTTTCTAGGTACTGGGATATTTTAAGAATAACGGATGAAGGAACCTGTTTATATGGCGCAGGTCTGTAAGTGCACCGGGCTGAGTGTGACTGACGAAGCACAGGGTGTTCGAGTATTAGGGGTTCGTATACACGTACGCTTGAAGCTTTACACAGCTTGTAACCTGGCAGAATGAACAGGTATACGGCAAGAACATGCATCCTGTCGATTAAATATTAGCGCTCCCCAGGTTTTAGAGTTTGGCAAGAATGTAAGTTTAGGAAAGTTATTAGAAGGTACAGGTAATGACAGTCGTGTGATGTTGATGTTCCAGATGAAGTTGTGCTTTTGTGGTTGAGACGAGGCAGTATAATTCTGTACGTCTGTCTGCATATCTGTCTCTCTGTCCTTTTTTTCCCTTTTGTCATGGGGGTGTGTGTGTGTGTGTGTGGGGGGGGGTTATTTATTGTTGGACGGTCCTTCTCGTCTGTCCTCTTCTCACCTCATTAGTGAAACTAGTCAAACTAACCTGCCACTGAGATGATACAATCTCAGGATTGGTAAAAACCATCCTGTGTCCCAAGTGTATGATTCTTTGCATACAGGTGTGAAATCTTTTTGGCCTGAATGTTCAGTGGCATTTTGGAGGTGGCAGCTTGCCTTTGCCTGACAAGCATACCATGTGGTCATCGCGTGCAACGTAATTAACACAAACTGGGACACGTGGGTGTGACCGTCCAATCAATACTGTCCTAGTATTGTGGGATTGCTCTCGCTTCCCATCATGATGACTCTGGATTGACCGTCCTTCACTTTTCCAGCACCTTAGGCCAATGCCACCAGAGTTTTTCGTACCTCTTTGTGGCCTCCCGCAGCTCAGCTGTCAGTAACCTGATGCATGTTTGTAGACCCTGTAATGCCGTGTGTTTTGAAATTACACACATTGCTGTTACGTTATATATACTTTGGAATCTTGCCAAACATTTTCCAATTAATGGCATTGTTTAAGAAATATATGCTTGTTTAGGCTGTATCCATATACTGTACAACATGTCATGTCACCAATCTGTTAGGCATCTTCACCACATCCTGCTGGGTTGTGTTCACAGTTCAGCTCTAATTTGCGACTGATCTCTCCTCCCTATGGAGGGGGGAGAATCTTCTCTCCAGGGGCTTTAAATGCCTAAATCCTTCTGCGTCATTTGGTCAGGGTCAGTCCAGCTAAAAGGCGCTTGAGCATTTGTTGCATAAGCTTGCTCCTTGAATTTATATTACAGCCTGAATTGCTGACCCCCCCCCCTTTTTTTTATAGAATCATATTTTCCTACTGTACTCACTGGCCGGATGTTACTGTGCTGCAAATCTGTGACGCAATGGAAGTTCCTCTTGCCTCGAGTGGATCTTAAACAGAAATCAATGCGTGTGCCAATACAGTTAGGTATAGTCTGTTAACTGAGACCGACCATCACTTGTCAGTAATGTTTTTCTGCCCATCCTCTCAATTTCCCATAATAATGGCATGTGACATTCTAATGGCACATTTATTATGTTTTGGCAGAGAATGATGTGCGTTTGTAGGTTGGGTGTTCGACCGCAGGACGCTGGTGACTGCTCGTTGTGTGTAGGACCTGCATGACGTGCTGCATGGTATTGACCAGCCAGAGGGAAATCCTGACAGAGCAGCTTTATTCAGTGAGGTGCAGCCGAGCAGAAGCAAATTGTGCTGAAATATTGATGTCTTCTCTGCTGTCACCGCTGAGAGAAGATAGCCGATTTATTATTATTATTTATTTTTTTTTTTTAATTTTAATTTTTTTTTTTTTTTTTTTAAACATCATGGGCAGGGGGTGGATTTATTTCCCAACAAGGCCCGTACGTGGTCAGAAATAATACATACAGAAACGATACATGTTCAAAAGAAAATGATCATATATACGAGTGCTGTTCGCTTTAACACAGAGGTATTTACACCTACATTGCATGAACTGAGAGTTACAACTTGTCGTATATGTTTTATGGGCCAGTTAGTAATTGGACAATTAGCCGCTGGGTTGTTTTCCTGGCTGGCCCCATTGGTGGATCGTTGGCTCACATAAAATGCCTAATAAAGGGTTGTCTAAAGCTTGTTGGCTTCACGTATGGTGAGTAGTCTGATGGAGAAAGTCTAAAGAATGAAACGATTGCTGTCCTTCGATCAGAGAATAACTTGAATTTGCCCTGGTATGCAGGAAATCTGTTTATACTTGACCTTACCCTGATTATACTTGACCATAAGCTTCTTAATAGCAGTTTTTGAGCAGAGAGAGAGACTTCTCTGCTTCGCGTTGATTAGTGCAATCCCGACAGGATCATGAAAGTTTGTGAGGTTTGTCTTTTTCTAAATTTATTTATTTATTTTTTATGGCTACCAAAGTCTATAAAAAGTACCATGAAACATAAATGGGTCCATGCAACGTCTATTTATTTCTTTATGTACCAAAGCTGTATTTTTATTACTCGTATGTACAATCTGGCTTCAGTAAAATGGGTTATTGGGTACTGTATTCAGGATTGGTATGGGCTTGGGTTAGTCTGAAAGAAATTGTTGTATAGCACCTTTGCACACGTACAAGAACCCAGGGGGGGATGAATCACATAGCCTGGTTGCCAGGAGCGAGCAGATTTCGTGTGCGTGCTATTTAATTATTTATTTACTTACTTACTTACTTACAAATTCATAGGTGCTTGGTGGAGAGGTAGGTTCAACGACCAGAAAGAGGAAAAATGCAGGCTCCAAACAGAAAGGCACCCAGTGTGATCCGGGGCATCGGACCCAAGGTGTTTCTTGCTATGAGGCAACAGTGCTAACCACTACACTGCCTGGGTGCAGAGTGTTTGTAAAACACTTAACTAGTCTAACTTGCACTTACATTAGACTAGTTAATGCATTAGTTATACCCATTGCACTTATTACACTGAGGAAAATCTAAATAAACAAGGCTTGTGCTGATAGTAACCCAGAATGCTTGATGCCTGGAACATATGTTTGTACAAAATAATCAAATCTCAGCTGTGGGTCAGATTAGTGTAAGACTTAAACGACCCACTGGGCTGTTGGACTCGCCATGGGGTGAACTCCAAATATCAGCTGTAAAACTGTGTGCAAATGTCTTGTAGCATGCAGTTAATGTGTGTTTATATTGTTCAGTAAAATTTCAGTAGAGCACAGTGTTCCAGTAGATTATTAGTCCCCTGACTGCGTCATGGCTCAAAATAGGCCAGATATCTTTGCTTGCTCACAGTATACACTTGTCTAGGGCTATGATTTCAATTTTCCAGCACTGGGTCTTGGGGGGGGGGGGACTGCTACACTGTTCCAATAGTGAAACTGCGTTGCTTTAAAAGAAATTCGACTGAATTTTGGCCGAAAGCTTATCTGTCTGGACTTTTGTGCATAGATTTCTAGATTTCAGGTGAAAACTACAGTGGCCCATGAGTGCGAAACAATTTCCGAAATCAAAAAGCAAAACCTAGAATCACCCCAGCGAAGCTAGCATCACAACAGTAAAATGAAAATCACAACAGCAAATCAAAAGATGCAACAGCAGCGCTAAAGCCTCAACGGCAAAGCTAAAAACACCAATAAAGCTAAAATCACAATGACGAATTCAGAAATCAACATGAACCCTAAATGGAAAAGAGTCCTTTGTTGAACAGCACATTTTTACTCTTATTCAGTTAGCCTAGCCCAGTATTCAGCTTTCCCCTCTCGTGTTCTTGTGACACAAGGTTGAAAGCATATCTTAAATAAAGTAAACAACAAAATACCATATGACTGCCCTTGATAAAAATAACCATGATTAGAAGCATCAGTTGAATCATTTAGGCTCGCATTTTCTCTTACTGTAAACATCTTTCAGCATAACACTGCCCCCCCCCATCCGACAGTCTCTGTAGCCAATCAGCAACGAGCGTCTGATATTCAATAAAGACCCACCCTTTCCATTTTGAATTAATACTGATGGCTGAGCTGTTATTGTTGATTTGTTAGAATAAGCTGTTCTACTAATTTTTATAATAAGCTTTGGTGATAAAACAGCTGATTGTTATTGTTCGCGTTGTGCCCTTTTCCTCTTCAACCTGGTTTTCAGGTTCTGGTGCAGAGGTGGTATCTGAGCTTCATTGGATTTCACAGATGACTTCCTTCTATTGAAGAGCATGACATGATGTGAAACTCGACTCTACCGCGTGGCCACACACATTCCTAGCTGGGTCATACACGACTGAATGAGGATGGAATAGACGGACCCTTCCTTCTTTCTCTACTTATTGTAGTTCAGTATGAAAGGGCATACAATGCACAGCTGGTACCGAAGCCTGACTAACAGCTGGGTATGTCGTGTTGCGTTGTTGAGGGTTCTCATGAGCAGAACATTGGAGCACGCAAAGACAGGTTTTGGACATTTAAGAGTTGTTGGTTCATACATGTACATCATACATTTGTGCAAGCTAGGACTGTAAAAAAGTTTGTTTTTGAGTTTAATAATATTAACTAGCCAAAAATAAATGAATAAATAAAAGCAGGAGCAACTCGAAAAAATCTTGGAAATGGCGATGATTGTTTTATGGTGCCAGCATTCAGTTGACTGAACAGGCTGTTCTCCCTTTAGTGTTACCGGCATCTATTAAGTTATGAATAATTTGCTGATGATTACACTGCACACAACATGGATATCTGATTAATGAAGCTCATCTTTCTTACTTATGGACTAAGGGAAGATGGCTAATGTTACTAGCTACATGGCATGTTAAGTTACAGAGACATGGCGTTGAAGATATCTGACCAGACAAAAACTTAACATATCAAGCTCAGTTTTGTTTGTATAGGGATTTTATAATGAGCAACTTTAGATCAATCCAGGTATAGATTAGTCACTAATGAGTGATGTTTGTTTGAGGTAATGTTGGAGAGAGTCCTGGGATGAACACTGGATGATAATTATAACTACTGCAGCAGTATTCCGCCCGAAATTTGTAGTATCCAAGGGAGATTATGCACAGAATCAAGGCTAGAACTTGGCAGAAACTGTATTTGGGAAGTGCAGATCATTAGGGTATCCATGTGGGACCATCCACAGCAGCAGAAGATGAGTCATGAGTGCAGACGCTCCAAGCAGAATTAGAACATCAGGATAAATCGGGCAGATTTATATGGTGAGAGGAGCTATAACAGTGGAAATGTTGCACTGCCGGTCAGGCGATACTGATACGGAGTATCTCATTCATGATGTCTGGCAGATTTCACTTCTGTACTGTTACTTTGGGGAGTGGAGCTGATTGGTAAGTGATCACTGCTTAGAGGTAGCCATGATTGTTTTCTAGTGAAATCTGTTTATTTTACTGTTAATAGTTTTAATAGTTTTAGTAATCAAAGGTTAGCTTGTGTGCTTTATGGAGATTATGTATGTGCCCAACGAATTAGTTTTGGAAGTCTGATGAATCTGAAAATGTATTTATTAACCCTAATCCCTAACGCTAACCCATATAGTAGCTGTCAGGTACCAAGTACTTGCATTCACGCTAACTTGCTTTTTCTGTGACGAATGCATTGTTTGATTCTCCATTTTTCACAATGTGGGTTCTCAAACTTGTTGGCCAGCATCAGCAATCATTACTTCATCTCCTTTCTTCTTCTTTGTCTTCTTTTATTCTGTGTCCTTCCGGTGCTTCCTTCTTGATTCACTCTGCCACGTGAAAAAACCCAGAAGGGCGCGCTCTAGATGTTTGTCTGTTCTGGGAAACTGTACAACATGGCTGCTCCATAGGAGTGGGCCCGCTCCATATGTAGATATCAAGGGCTCGTTCTAAGCTTTTGACAGGTTGCAGGTAATTATACACTAAAGAAAAAATGCATTTATTCCATAACTAACAATTCTGTGTGTGTGTGTGTGTGTGTGTGTGTGTGTGTGTAATATATATATGTATGTATGTATGTATGTATGTATGTG
>JAQLOM010000009.1:12654665-12671323 GCA_030068315.1 Chrysichthys thysi | reverse complement strand
AATTTTAGAACCCTCTGTGGCCCATGAGTCAAAAAGTTTGCCCACCCCTGCCTTAAACACTTCAAGCTGTAAGCTAAAATATTTAGTTGACTAATCGCAAAAAATAATCGGTGACTAGTCGACTATCAAAATAATCGTTTGTGGCAGCCCTAATGAACAATAATACAATCACCATCCACTTTATTAGGAACGGTGATGCACTTGCACAATGTTTTTCGCAACATTCTGTATGAACCCCAGAGACGCGTGTCTCAGGAGATCAGCAATTTATGAAATCGAATGCCAACATTGATCAATTGCTCCCACAAATTTTGTCCAATCACCAAATCTCAGTCACGTGTCCACGCTGGGTCAACAGACTTTTTCTTCATTCTGATGTTCGACGTGAGCATTAACTGAAGCTCTTGACCTGCATCTGCATGACTTTTATTCTTTGCATTGTGCTACTTGATGAGCTGATTTAGATAATGTGCAAATATTCCTAATAAAGTGGACACAAAGCCTAAACACGTGTCTCGAAATGGCATCGAGCCTGTCGGAAATGCAGCAGAGAAAGGAAGTCTGAGCTAAAAAGGCGCTCCTATTGACACAAAGTGTTTTGTTGCAGAAAGCTAGAAACGGAAAGCTTATTTTCTTTTGTTTCTTCCTTTTTTCGTTTTCTTTTTAAAACTATGAAACAAAAAGCTAGTTTACAAGTTGGAGTAAGGGGCACCACCTCTCAAGTTTTAAAAAAAAAAAATCCGGGGGTAAAAATCCGCATGATCTCCCAGCGCTGATTTTTTTTTTTTTATTTTTTTTTTATGAACCGTTGCATCGTTCCGATGTTATGAAACGTTCTGAATGTACAGTCGAATAACGGGGTCATAATTCCCACGTGAGCACTATTTTGTCTGTCTGTTAGAGCCATTTTTTTTTTTTATTCCACAGCTTTCCACTTGCAGGACACATGAAGTCCAGATTGATTATATACAGGGTATTTGATTTTCATTTGTTAAATTTGGAATAAATACTAAGCTAATAATGGTGGGTTGTGATATTTATGGCTGTAGAAAAAAATAATAAAGTACTCCTGGTTGTGAGATGCTGAGTTGTTTGTGCCTGTGTAATCTTTTTCAGTGATCTTGTGGGTAAATATCTTCAAGCTGTAATCTGTACTTTTGAAAAGTGTAGAAACCCGTTTCCTGCGCTCATGACGGTGCGACTCTACAAGTCTTTCAAAGGACGCTTGTGCCGTGCTCGCTAAGCGAGGTGTCTTTCTGATGTAAATACTGCAGCTACGCTCCTCACAGGTGGCACTTGTATGTAGTGAACTTTATACCAGTTCCTGTTTTCCGTTCGTGTACAGGCAAAATGACACGGGCCGAGTGTGATATTTAAAGCAAAGGAATGTGGAGTAGTGGGACTGCACACAGCTCTGGTCAGACCCGAGCCTGCTAGTTCCAGTTCAGCGAGTTTCACACTCGTTCATCAGACATGTTAGATTGAGACTTGTGTGAAAGTGCTCTTGTGCAGAAGAACAGACAGGAAGCAGAGCTGCTTGCGCTTTACTTTTGTTTTTATTTATTTTTTCTTGCAGGAACAGTTTTTCATTGTACTCGCTCTCAGTACCAGTTCAGGGAACCTCCGACGCATTCGTGAACACACACACACACACACACACACACACACACACACACACACACACACACACACACACACACACACACACACATTCATAATTACATGTGACCTGTATCTAACTGTAATGTGAACGCGTCTGTCCTTTGAAACAGCACCCATTGATATGTTTTTGCTCCAACTTATCTGCGTCATTAGTGTTTTGTGCGTTATGAACAGATCATATTTTCTACTTCTGTATTAAAGCCCAAACAGTTTCTGTTTGACCAAAGGTCGTCGGTTTTGGGTCATTTATTTCAGCTCACAATGTAAACTGGCTTAAGCACACACCAAATATAGCAGTAATTTGGTGCGTGATGGCAGCGCGACTTTTTTACGACCTTAAATGAACCAAGCAGTAAGTAAACTACTTGTATGATCATTGCGAACATCAAGTGTGCCACGGTTTCTGACGGCTTTGGAGGCCTCGGTGGTGTTTAAACAACCTGAAGATAAATTCGTGCGTAGATCGTAGTAGACGGTAATGAGCTATCAGTATTTTAAGAAAAGTCAACAGTGTAATAACCTTAACAAACCATCGCACCGGGCACGAACTTGGCAAGTGCGAACGTAAAATATAAGAGATTTAAGGCAAAAGACTCTTATCGTATAAAATGTGATCATTAGAGCAAGACAACAGTTCCTCTTTTCTGAATGTACACCTAAAAATAAACACTAGAATAAAAACGGTTCACTTTTCAGAGCTGGTGTTTAGGAAGTTTAAATGCTTGCAAAAGGGCCGTATAATCATTGCCAACGTCTTGCCAAATAGTGAGATGGATATCAGACAATGACGTGTTTGTTTCCACAACTTTAATATGCAAAAGAATAAGTAAACAGTGCTTGAACTGATATCAAGGAAATGTAAATAAGGAATAGAGATTTAGCTCGCTACTGCCCTGGATTTGCTGTTATTGTCTGCTTGTCCACATGCAAAATGATCGACATGTAGTGTAGGTTCCAGATTTGGTTAAAACACCTGGATTGTCGGGGTGGGCCGTATGACACGAATGTATCCTGATACTTGAAGACATGGCTACAGTACACATTGTGTGTCATGGTTTATAGGATTGCTAAGCAACTTCCAGTAAATAGCAGAAAATTGCATTTGTAATTGCTGTTTAGAAATGTCCCGACGTCTCCGATAAGTGTATTGACTTATTTTATCGCAATATTGACGTATTGCTCAGCCTTACAGTGTTGTGCGGGTTCCAGGTTTTGTTGTCCTTGGAGCACGTTTCAATGGCAGTTTTAAGGGTGTTAAAACACCCTGCTCTCATGTTAAGACCATTTAAGACTAAGTGTTTTTAAAAATGGACTCCGGCTCCCGCTCATTACCTGACGAGATGGATAAATGAGGTGCATGATACGGGAGCAAACACGGGAACGGTTGCAGCTTGACTTGTATGTTCTGTGCTCATCGATAATTTACCACGTTGATTTAGAACAGGATGTACCATTCATTATGTGTGTAAGGCAATGCGTAATGGAACAAGTACAGATCAGTTGTCCTGCTGAACACGTTCAAGTTATTATTCTAATGCACTCATTACATAAAAGTGGAATTGAGTGGTTGGCCACTTTTTTTTTGTTCCCCCCCCCCCCCCTCTTTTTCCCCCTTTCCGTCTCTTTTCCCGGCTGTTCAAGGTGCACCGCAGATTCCTAGGATCCCAAGGCGCCGCCACTCAATCCCGGCCGAAGCGCGTATCTGGTCCATTTCAGTCCGCAGGCACTGCGTGGTCTCCGCTATAGTCTGAGAGTCTTGTGCTTATGCTTGTTAACACTTGGTGTGATCGCTGAAATGCCTAGCTATGGTAGTGAAATATATGCTGGACTGGAGTTGGGTAACGTGTGACGAAATGTTCACACTGTGATTTACGCTATGGGTCATTCTTGTGTTTGTAGATTATAGTAAATCTCAGGATCATTCGCGTTCTCTCACTCTGTCCGAGAACCAGTGATATGGACAGGTGCCCCAAGACCCAGAAGGAAGCTACGTTTTAGGATTATGTCTAGACCTCGCTACAAGGGCGGGTAGTCTGGTGTAAACGAGCTGTTGGGAAGTTATTAGCTCTGAACATGGGTCTTAATGCAGATTAGGGGTTTTGTTGTGGATCCAAATACATAAGTGGCACCAAAGGTCATAGGACAGAAATGGATGAATACACAAATATGATGAAGTGAGACTGGGGCTGATTCCTTTCTAACCCAGACTGTAGACGCATTGTAGCATCTCAGAGACCGAGTTAAACAACACCTAGAGCTGATCTTCTGTCACATGTATATTGAAATGGAACGAGGTAGATTATTTGCTCCATCATCCTTTTTCTTTTCCCCAGTAAAGCTTTTGGGAGAACGTGAACGTAGATAAACTGAGCACACGTTGCCTGAAATACAAATGACACAAAATGAAAGCCCTGTAGGTTTAGTGGGTTTTGAATTTGAAGGAAAAACAGCTTTTCTGTTTGCCATACTTGCCTTTGCAAACGAAGCATGCCTAACGAAACCATTAAAAATCATGAATGAAGCTGCTTATCGTCTGTGTGTTTGCCCCACATCATTCTTATTATGCAATCAGTGAGACCTCATGATCTAACGCACTGCTCAGCCCTAATAGTTTTATCACGGAGCTATTGCTAGATATTGGATTATACCACTCACATTTCATATCCCAGCCAGCTGCTACTGAGAATTATGCAGATTTTACTGATGTGGAATATATGGACCCCCCCTTACGTTTGTAACCTTGATCATACGCCAGTCACCAACCCTCACACTACAAGATTTACCCAGAATAAACCACACTTTGTCATGTGATGTACCCCACTCAACATAGTAAGGAAAGGATACTAAATTGAAATCTTGTGTAAATTGGGACAAATTTCCACGCAGCCTCAAAATCAGTGCGAGAGTCCTCTAGTGTGGCCCACGCATTGCGCAAGAGGTGCAAGCATTCACAAAGGCACTCTTGTAGTGTGGTTTCTTATTTTTTTTATTCATACATAAATGTTATTCCCATTTGAGAGGCCTAGCCTTCTCTAATTAACTGTTACTTGGTTCCTGGAAGATTCGACCCAAGTCCCCAAAGTCTTTTGTATTTTAACTAGATATTTTGGAGTTGGAGACAACCTTCAGTTGTCGAAGTTTCACCTTCAGGTCTTGCCAGGGCTTATAGCCATGCTGCTGCTTTCCCCTCCTCACCTGGCGCCATGGCGTGGCGTTGACAAGCCCCAAAGCCATAACAAAGCAGCTCTTTCTTCCTGCTTCCCTCCTCCTTAATAGCCTGGTGTCCCTGGTGTAAGGGGAGCTTGGCGGGGCTGTTAATGACGTTATGCATGCAGGTACAGAGCTCATGTAGACAGATGGCTCAGGTGATGATGCACCCCAGTGCCCCCGCCACATGCTGGAGCACATGCCAAAGACGCCATGTTTTATAATTCATACGCCTTTTGTTTCCACAATGCCCCTTAATCTGCAGATCTGTTCACATCCTGCTCTTGACTATAATGGAAACCAGTCATTATGTACATGATTAATCTATAAAAATCATTACGCTACTGCTGGATTTCCTATCTGCTTAAAGTACATAACCCAGTTTACACTGAATATTAGCCCAGGCTTAGCAGACCTGCGTAGATGACCATCGGGCTTTATATAAAACATTGCCTGGTCTATATCCAGTCTTCAGCTGTCCAGGTTTGATGAGCCTGTGTATGTTATAGCCTCAGATTCCTGTTTTTTGCTGACAGAGGAGGATCCTGATGTGACCTTCGTCTCCATTAAGATTCAGTGTGTGCATTTTGAGATGCGTTTCTGCTCGCCAGAGTTGTTGGGAGTGGTTATTTGAGCTCCTCTGAAGTCTTTTATCGAGAAGTTGTTTCTACTTGAAGATCCTTTAACTGTGGGAACTCTTGAGACCGGTGTGTGAAAATCCCAGGAGAGCAGTTTCTGAAATACTCACTCAGATCAGCCTATATGGCCCCAACGAGTACGCCATGGGCAAAGTCATGAGATCTTGTAGTGTATCAAGTTTTTAATTCTGATTTGTAGCCAAGCCAGAAAATGTGACTTGTTGAATTTGGACCAGCATGTTGAAGACTATAATTTGTGTTTTATTCAACCAAACAAGGGAAGAAACGGTAATAAGATGTCATATCAGTTCCCAGGATGGTAACAAGATGGCATATCAGTTCCCAGGACTGGAAGTGAAGGGCTTTTCAGCTATTTTGTCTACGTCACCCCACATCTGATGAGTTTTTATAGATCTGCTAGCTGCGTTTGATCTGTTGCCTTTTCACAAATACAAGCACAGACCTTTTGCAATTCATCCCAGTTTAGTAATACTCTGATTTTCAGGATCTAAAATGGAAAAAAAGGCAGCTTGATGAACAAAAGACAGGTTGCTCTTTTGCTTGTATAAGGTCAGTTGGGTCGAACATCTTCAGAATGAGCTCAGTGTTAGAAAGTAAAATTGTTCGCTTTAACATGCAGTGATCTTTGTAGCAGCTTGGGCAGGATATAAATTCCCCAAAAGGAGTAAAAAAAAAAAAAAAAAATGGACAGATGCTCCAAAGTTGGAGTAAAAAGTGCAATTTTACCTCAAGCAAAAATGTTTCCAGGAGCTGATCTGGAGCTTGCTGGTTTCTTATTGAAAGCTGATGTTTTTAAGCAACTATAGCATCCTTCCAGCTGTTATCTTAACCGCTCATCTATTAAGGGGCCCAGGGAACCTGGAGCCAAGCCCAGCTGACTTTGAGCGAGAGACTGGATACACACTGGAAAGGTCACCAATCGGTCACAGGACTAACTTGGACATGAAGAGCCATTCATTCATGCCAGTTGCCCTAATCTGTTTGGAGGAAACCAGCACACCCAGAGGAAACTCACGCAGGAGAACATGCAGACTCCGTTCAGTATGGCCCCGGTCAGCCTCAAGGTTTGAACCCAGAACCTTCTTGCTGCATATCGATAAGATGTACTGCATCCCAGATTTGTATACATATATAAAAATCACTGACATTTACTGTCCATGATTTCATTTCCTCAACTCCCAGCTAACAGCCAAACCCAGCAAGTGTGTGTATCCTCACCAAGGCCATATATATCTGCAATAAATAGCAGGTGTCAACACAGTAATGGTGGTCTGGGAGTCTGATCAGAATTACTGCCAGTCGGCTTGCCAGCTAGCTTCCTTTAAATAAATCAGTGTGGAGGGAAAGGAGCCGTCCTTTTGATGGTGTACTTTTGAAGCCGTGGTTCTGTTGCACTCTAGTTTGTCCTTTACACCACACACTGGTATTGAACCATGGCAGCAAACGCCAATACATCCTCAAGGCCACTGTGGTATGTTTACATCATCCACTAATCAGTAGTGATGTTTCCATTCACCTCCTTTTTTTTGTGTGTGTGTGTGTGTATAAAGCAAATCTAAAAATATTTACGTAACACAGGTTGCTGAATGGTTAAAAATTCTACCATTTATGAAAACTATCATCAATGTCAAATATAAAAATGGATTGCTTGTTTGTCAGAAGTAGTCTTGGTGAGTTCAGCGTTCCTTGTTTTGGTGTATTGTCCAAGGTATTTATGAGGCTGAGAGACTAGCTAAATTTTACAGGGTGTGGTTTGTAAAAAGAGGCGTCCCCTTCTGTGTGGTTGCCATGAGACGATTTTATGTGGCGTACAGGACCATCATCACTTGCATACTGTAGGGCTCCCAGAGGGACTGGAAGCTCAGCTGCCGACGTCAGAGCATTGTCCCTACACAGGAGGGATCCTTCCGGTGTTTGACCTTCCATAGATCCAAGGACAGATAACCTTGCCTGTGTGTGTGTGTGTGTGGGTGACTCTGACAAAGAAAGGAGGACGGAAGTGGCAGCGGGTGGAAGGAATGAGACTGCTGAGGAAACTGTGAGGGAATGGGCGAGAAGAATTCTGGAGTTATTCTGAGAATTAGTTTGACAGCAGTGTTTTTATTAAGAGCCATATTTAAACACAAACTAAGCCTGATTTTCAGTGTGAGCTGAATTCCTGTGTCAGTGGGGATCCTCTATTAAAATTCCTTTTAGTCTAAGAGGAGGCCTGATCTGATCAGGGAAATACGCCAAGTATGTACAGTGATGCCCCGGTTGTTGTCGGTAATTTGTTCTAGAAGGAGCGACGAGATTCGAAACTGACGAGTCCCGGGTCACCCCCCCCCCCCATAAGAAATAACTGAAAATGGATTAATCCGTTTTCGACCTCTACGAACCTTTATGCTTTAAAAATGTACGTACAGTGGCTCGGGGCCGGTTATACTGAGCGGCTAAATCAGTCACACTTATGCTGCAGCGTTCAAACTTTTCAACAACCTCCTTTTTAAGTTCAATCGTGATTCTTACTGAACGATGTGCACCAACTGAGCGTAAATGTTTGTTTACAAAGGGAAATCACGTGGTTTTTCGGGACGAGTTCCAGATTTTCTGACCACCTCCGATACAAAATTTTCTCGCCATTTTGCGATGAAAACCGAAAACGAGTTCAGATACCGTCGAGGTCCGGAGGTTTGCTGTACCTGGTTCTATTAAATATAGTATAATGAATAAATATAAATTTACTCACACATTTGGCAAGTGAGCACTTTTATACAAGGTTCCATGAGCAGATTCGAAGCCATGCAGTTAATTGGTAATTTCCACTTGTATTTTCAAAAACCGAAAAAAGATTCTGACTGTGGTATACTTTCACTTGTTGCTTTTTTACCTTTAGTTATATACACTGTCTCTTACCTAGGAAATATAACAATAATGCTGATTTAACACTATCTACAGCAGACTATAGGCATTCAAGGCAACAGTACAATAATAAAAAAAAAAAAACCTACAGTGTAAACTGCATAAAGACTTGTTTTAAAACTGGCCTCAACCCTGACCACGACTGCACTTAACGAAGCAGTTCATCACCAAAATCACTTGATTCATCTGGAACATGGGGCTGGGGGCAAACCAAGTCTTGTTTGTCCTCTGCAACAAATTCCCTAAATTCATTGTGAAGATGGTGTTGCCTTTTAATGTCAAGACCCTTTGGATGAAGTTGATCAGGCAAAGCATTTGGATCAAGAATATTCAAGTGAAAACTTTTTTTGCCCAAGTCTTGAGAAACTTCCTCACTGTTAAGAAATTTTTTTTCATCGTGACTGATGTGGATCTATCACTGAATGTGAAATGATGACTCTTTAATGTTGTCTAGGCTTTTGAAATATGTGCCAAGAAATGTGCTCCAGTCATACATGGGCACAAGAATAGTACCATCCTCTCTACCACAAAGACATAGTACATTTGACTCCGTATGGACTAGAGGTTTTAATATTTTCAGTGTCTTCTAAGCAGTCAACCTTATTCCTTCTCAAATTCCGTTTAAAGAGCCCAAAACACCAGTTACAACAGTGGTATTCAACTAAAATTTATAGAGGTCCAATTAGAGTAAAGTTCCTGAAGCAGAGGTCCGGAAGAACCACGGCACAACGGGGGGGTGTAACACATCCGGGTACCGCCTAGGGAATCTTGGGAAATTGACTGCATAATTGTTGTGCGCTCTCGGTGTGCACAACTCGCGGGAGGTGCGGAGGATTTTCACGCGGCACACCTGACGACCTCTCGCGGCACACAGGTTGAAAAACACTGGCCTAGGTCCGGGTCCGTATGGGGCAGCTTCGCGGTCCGCATCCGGACCGCGGGCCGCCTGTTAATGACCTCTGAGTTACAGGAAAGCTTTGTATGTCCAGCAAGAAAACTCAACTTATTTTGATCGAAACGTGTCGACCTGTCAAGACAGGCCCCAACAGATACCACATCACAAAAGAATTCTTGTTTTGCCCCGCAGAGTTATCTGCATGCAGATGCATGTGCTTTTCACCCAGTTCCTAGTTCTCTAGAATAGAATGCAGAAGGCTAATGACAGTTGTACCTTTGCCTGTCTGTATGCACTCCTCCAACTGAAAAGTGACCCGCTTTGCCAAGGCCTCACATGCTACACCAAAAACTTGTCTGGTGTTTTAAAGTACATTAGCCCTGGTTGGAGGGGATCACTGGGGGTAATGAATCTGCTGTGCAAAGTTCATGCTGTAATGTACCATTCCCTCATAGCTACAAATAACATGTGGACCTAACTCTAAACCAGGAGGCAACTCTGCTTTTGAGTCCTTACAAAGTTGGTGGTATGTCCACTCAATTCCAACTTTCTCCAGATGCAGCTCTGCCTTCTCTGCGTCTGACCTGTTGGCAGCCTCACAGATTTATGTTTTTGTTTATTTATTTATTTATTTATTTATTTATTTTTATATTTCTTACCTGTCCAACAGAGGTCAGTTGCTGGCCGCATTGTTACAACAAATGGCACAACTTCCCACCAAATGCGGTGAAAAGAAACGAGGGAAACGGCACGTCTGTTCACTGCGGCAGCAGCCACACAGTAATCACCATATACCTTTTTACCTTTGTGCAATTTGTTGGAAGGAGTTTGAGATCACTTCTCCAGAAACCTGCTACTCTTCCAGGAAGATGCATGCCAGCATAGTTCAGTATGAAGTGTGCAATGTGGGTCTTTTTGTCCTCCTTCGGTGCATTGGAAGGGTTCCGCTTGCTGTTCCCATGACTGGGCGTGACACTGTGTTCTTTGTAATGTTTTATTAGTGCATTTAGTTTAACCTGCAGCTCCTCTGGCATGACCTGAGTTGCCCGTTGTTGTGCTTGCAGACACAAACAAAATCCCCAACATTGCCATCAACCCTGATGTGGTAATGGTGACAGGATCTCCCTGACGGCCTCCATGACAGGATGGTCATCTTAAGAGTTAAGAATTCAGACTCTGACAGTGTTGATTATAGGCTGATGGCCATGCAGGATAACAACAACAGGGAAAAAAACCATTAAAATGGTTAGCTTACGTTCATAGCATGACTCCTCTTGCTCGTCAGGAAATTCCCCAACTGCACCATCGACCTCACCATCGTCCTCATCTCTGGATGAAAAATTGTCCAATATCACCACGTTCAAGGCAGGAGCATCCCGTGGATTGAGGACCTTAAACCTATTTATCTCGTTTAGGTGTGCAGCTACCTCACCCTCTGTTCTCCTGTCTAGCTGTGCCATCCGACTGACTGAGGAAAAACTTTTATTTCACACGTAGCTCAAACTGACTAGCAGGAAATTGAGCATTAATACTACGTCATTTTGTGTGGTTTACTTTGATGGGGGAACAGTCTTCATAGGCTTTACACAAAGTTTTGGCGATTTCCATGCACCTCCGCTGTTCGTTTTCAAATGTAGGAAATGGTAGACAATCTTACGGACAGAGTAGTTAATTTAAATCACATTTTTAACATATTATATGAGCAGATTTCAATGAGCTTTTTTCCCGGGATGATGATGATGTAGAAGAATAATTTAATGAAAACCCAATTTCAACAAAAAACTGACTTTTAATCTATTTTTCCTCTTTCCTGGGAAAAAAGGCCGGTACAACATCCGAACGGTTTTCCCAGAATCCATCACCCATTTAAAAAAAATTATTTTTTTAATAAAGATCTTAGTTGATGCTCTTTGTCAAAAATATGAAGCATGACACCATAAAATGAGCCCAGTTAGAAAAAAAAAACACCAAAAGGTATTTAATTTGATATTCAAAATCTGTAGGTAATCATCTTGAAAACAATGGGTGATTCATTAAATTTGGTCTCGCCAATCCACAGAATTGATAGTGTTTAAGGCAGGAAATCATATTTGAAGAGAATCAGCTGTAAACTGTGACTTGTACATTGAAATTAATGCAAAGCAACCAGATGGTTCATATTTAATCTATATGTTTTAGAGTATAATATTTTGATGAATACATTATAGATTAAGGAGTAGATTGTATTTATGGCAAAGTTTGAACAAGCACAAGCACCTCATACCACCATCATATTAATGAACATTGCCTTTGTTCATTTTTTGGTTGTATTTTGCAGGTTCCAATCTCGATGCACACCAAGCTCTACTTGAGCATACCACCTTACTAACTTTAACTCCTCGTACTACCCATGTCCCCTCCATCAGTGAGGTGTTAATTTCATCTTTCATGCCACGTTGTTAATAATGAACGCCCCTTCTCTTTACAGGAGCCATTTGAGGATGGATTCGCCAACGGCGAGGACCTGACTCCTGCTGAAGAGGCTGCAGCCAAAGAGGCAGCCGAGCCCAAAGGGGTTGTGAAGTTTGGATGGGTCAAAGGCGTGCTGGTAAATATCTTCATATCAACTTGGCTTCCAAGAAAGTCTGTGAAAAGAGAAAGGAGTAGAAACTCAAGACCTGAAAAAAAAGCACTGATTTTTAACGGCCTTTGCCCCACTCCACCCTCGTGTGATCTGTGTTTTGTAGTTCAGTACTATGTTTCACACTCATGAGAAAAGTATCCTTGATCTCGTGTGGGTGTAGATGAGCTGCTTTGCAAAACTCTCACACTTCAATGCAGGAGATCTGAATGAGTGTGAGTCACACTCCACTTAGGATTTTTGGCCCCTGGTGGGAATTACGCTGCTCATTAGTCCCACTTGTTCCAGCTTGCCCTGAGCTGATGCTAGAAGTTTGTGTTGTTGTCATTTTAGACTTGCTAATCGTTCAGCAATGGGTCGCTATTGGGGATCTCTACTCCCAGGCAGCAGTTGGACTAGGATGCTCAGGTGCGGACTGAAACACTGGTCTGAGTCCAGTGGAGCATGGTGACAAAAGCCTGGTTCCAAATGAACTCGTGTTGTTTGATTGCAGTGAGAACGAGACTTGACACTGAATTGACCCAGTTTCAGGAAGAAGACCAAACTTGGTGTTTATTTTGGTTTCAGGCAGTATTCATTCATTCATTCATTTATTCATTTATTTATTACTATTTTTAACATGTTAGCTGCTGAATTGAGCCAAAGTTCAAAGCTGTAATGCTGCAAAAATGTCATGTGTCCTGGATATCAGGACCAACAAATTAAAAGCATAGGTGTTTGGTTTTTTTTATTATTAAAGATTTGTTTAATAATGGGCAGCGTGAAACTAAGGCAAACCAAATAGCAAAAGAATGAAAAATATAAATTTCACTTGGGAAACCAAGTAATGGGTTTAAAAGCAGCCTAAGAAGCCCTGCTTTCAAAATCCTTTGTTTATGTGACCGAGCGCGAGAGTGCAGAGCATGCTTTCAGCCAAAGCTCGACTTAAGTGCAAGAATAATCTCTGGGTTTTGTCACTTTTTTTATTTTTTTTTATTTTGACATGTGCAGGCCATGCTTCCTCTTGTTAATAACACCAACCTCATTTCCACCTACTCACTCGAACACTAAATCCAGATGCCCGATCAGGGCAATGGAGGAAAAAAAAATCAAGACACAATATAAAATATTTGGTGCATTCATGACGCATCTTATGTTGGGTATCATTCCATTCCCAGCGCAGCACATCACTGTGGAGTGTAGACTGCACATGTTCAGGTTTGAGAAAAGGGCTTTGCTTGGTTGTCTGCATTAAAACCTAACCGCCATCCTTCCTCTGCGCAGGTCCGCTGCATGTTGAACATTTGGGGTGTGATGCTCTTCATCCGCATGACATGGATCGTGGGCCAGTCTGGAATTGGTAGGTTTCGCTGTCTCTGTGCAGCTCCTGTGAATTAGCAACTTAATTCACACAACCTCCATGGCCTTCCATCACCTTGTCACCGTTCAGCATCCCCACGCTAAATGCAGCCACACATCAAACACAAAGCCGTTTTCCTAGAAAGCATTTCCGACTGCTGACGCAGCAGCTCGGAAAAGTGCGAGTCACTGGAAGCTGCACAACTTTGAGGAGTGTTTGATTGCTCTGCACACGAGCAGGAATGGAAAAACACCACGATTACATCCACACTAATATGTTTTAGTTTAAAAACGCTGTTTTAAACAGGAAAACCATCTTTTTTCCAGTTTTAGCTCCGTGTCAAAGGGTCTGTGTCCATACTAACATGCATGAAGGCGCATATCACGTGACCATTTGCATACACTGGGCATGTACGTACTGGTATAAACAGGCAGCAGGTTGTCTATTTTGCAGGTAGCTGGTGTAGCTTGTGCATGTAGCCAGTTGCAGTGTTATAAAATGCAGAATTTAATTGCACAACAGCTGCTAGCTCAGACAAAAAGGTCAACATCACTCGTAATTTATCCATGCTGCCTTCAGCGTTGGGAGTCAAGGCTGATGCTTTTTTTTTTTTTTTTTTAATTATTTTTAAATAAAGAATCCGATAAGAATCAGGGAAGGATATGTCGTGACTGAGACCCAGTCAGGGCGTGAATGGGGTGTCTGCATCGTCATTTCCAAAAGCATGCATTTTCACGGATTTCCAAAAAGCTCAAGTTTCGCTGCTTGGAAACTCTGAAGTAGTGTGAACGGCATGCGTAAACAGCAAAAGCAATTTGTTTTAAAACTACAACATATTGGTGTGGACAGTCTGAACCTGGCTTTTTTTTTCCTCCCCTGATGATATTTATCATGATTTGTGACTGATAAAGACATAAAGGTTATGCCTGTCTGTTTCATATATATACTTCAGTAAGGCATACTAGATCTATTTACAAATAATGTCTTTTTGTGGTTTTTGGGGTTTTTTTTTAGTTGCCCTGGCAGATACTTTTAAAAATTCCTAAATGTTCTTTGAAAGTATTTTTCCCACCATGCTTTTAAGATACGACTGACTGTTCCATCTTCTCCCCCCACACAGCGTGCAGCTGCATCATCATCGCCATGGCGACCATCGTGACCTCCATCACGGGCTGCTCCACCTCAGCCATAGCGACCAACGGTTTTGTGCGAGGAGGTATTCAAGCTCACAGTGCAGTATCACACCACATTTGACATGACGTACAGGACTGGATTGCGAGCAGCAGGATGTCGTTTCACTTTCCCCCTCACTACGAGATCTTGCACTACACGAGACGTATAGAGATGTTCAAGGTCATCTAATCTACCGTCAGTATGGCTCTATAAAAGTCAGGGCTTTGAATGATGGCTCACTCAAGCACTGATTCATGGTCAAGGAGCACATCCAAGCAGATCCTTGGTGTTTTTTTGTGCACACTGTTTATAAGGTTACTGTGCAGATGTGTGTGTGTGTGTGTGTGTGTGTGTGTGTGTGAGAGAATTTCTTTATATTTGTGTATATAAATACAGGTAGTCCTCAACTCATGATGATGTGTTCCGCCACACCCATTGTAAGTCGAAAATATTGTATGTCGAACCACTTAACCTAGCTTCGGTATCTCAGCCTAGCTTAGCCCAGCTTAGCCTAGCCTACCCAGGAGTCTTTTCCTGTAGAAGACCACACACACTCATTAAAAACTTCATTTAAGTCACATTTCTGTCAAAAGAGAGAGTTCGTCAGAGGGGGCTGCCCCTGGTGTAGGCAGCAGCACTGTGTCTCTGAGCTCCGTCCAGCCCCAACACCCCGCTACACAAATACACTGAGCTCCAGTTACAGATAGCTGCTGCTGAAGCTGTTCTATTCTGTTAATCACAAAAAACCCGAGGTAATGCACTGTACAGTACACTGATATACAAGTTAACACCGTGAGTTGCGAGAGAGAGTGAGGCATCCGTCCGTGTACATCATGTACTGGTACGTTGGCCTGCCTCCAATGCCTGCCTGCAAATTTTAAATAATTTCTAAATATTTTACAGTTTTTAGGGCATCACAGTCGTCATCGTAGCCTTGAAAGATCACAAGTTGGGTAATCGTAACTCGGGGAGGACCTGTACTAATTACTAAATTTCTAAATACTGATTCCTTCTGGTTCGCCATCCTACATGTTAGTTGTTTGATGCAACTCCTGTACTTTTCTGAAAATTCCACATTTAGTTTACTATTACACTGTTCATTCTATGGTATAATTAACTATTTTTGTGCTTAAAAATCTTTATTAAAAAAAACAAAAAAAAAAACCAATATTGACATACAGTTGGTAGGGTCTGGAACGAACTAATCGTATCTACATACAATCCAATGGGGAAGTTGGGTTCGGGTAACGACCAGAGTTTTAGAATGAGTTACGGCCATGACCAGAGGTGCCACTGTACTGATTTATTCTAGTTCGCCGTCCTTCATGTTGGTTGTTTGATGTAACTCTGTACTTTTCTGGAAAGTTCAACTTTTACATGCTATGAGAGCTCACAGTGGCAGCATCACTTTTTGTATTTTTTGTATTTATGTATTTTTTTTTTTTTTTTTAAATACCGGAAGTTCAACTACGCCAGTAGGATTTTCAGTAGAAGTGCCATTTTAGAGGTAGCCCAAATATTTTTGTAAAATTTAAAACTGAGCATGCCTGCGACATTAATGTCACTTTCTTACATCTGGACAATGTGTGTATACAAATTGTTTTTTTGAGTAGGTGTATCTTGTACAATGGAGTGACTTTTTTCCCCCCCAACTTTCACCCTGTCTTTGGAATCCAGTAAATTTATTTATCATACTTGAAATCCAGTAAATGTATCCTACCCTCTTGTAAACCAGCATGTCATCACGTCCTCCAGGTAGGTCAGGATATTGCGTAAGCACCAGCGTGTGTTTCTAAGGTCGCGTACAGAATTAATAAGACACTGCCTTTGAAGCTGATGTGTCCTTCAGACATCATACACACCAGGTCATCCTGCTCCAAATTACACCGCCACTGTGGTGACGGACAAAACCGGGCTAAATTGAACGTTCACTTCGCGGCACGTGATGAGCATATTTTCATAAGGGTGAAGCATCAATTGAGGAAGTGGTTATGCTTCGAAAGGAGGAAGAAAATGTTCTGGGCATGCGGCGCTGTGTGAAATATGAGAGGGACGCGGGTCATGACTGGGGCTGGCCAACACTGGGGAGATCATGAGAAGGGCATGGTGACCTCACACTGTATTCCTTGCATAACACACACACACACACACACACACACACACACACACACACACACACACACACACTCTATCTCTGCCTCT
>JAQLOM010000009.1:12630550-12643218 GCA_030068315.1 Chrysichthys thysi | reverse complement strand
CGATCAGTGAAATAGGAGTATCGGTTCATGGTATCGGCACTTTATGGACGAGTACGAGTATTTTAGCAAAGTATCGGAGCGATACCCGATACTGGTATCGGTATCGGTGCGACCCTAATGTATATGTGTATATATACTGGGCAGTTGCCCAGTCAGCCATTCTTATGTATAAAAGCATGGAGATACAAGTCAAGAGTTAATGTTCACATCGAACATCAGAATTGGGAGGGATAGTGTGATCTCTGTGACTTTAACCATGGGATGGTTGTTAGTGCATTAAGGGCTGGTTTGAGTGTTTCAGAAACTGGCGATCATCTGGAAATTTCACACACAGCAGGCTCTAGAGTTTACACAGAACGATGCGAAAAACACAAAAGCACTGGGTGAGTGATGGGCAGAATTCAGAGGAATAATACAGAGTTCTCCCATCGGAGCTATAATTAATATGAATGTATAATGGACAATTAAAAACCGTGAGTCATGCCTCAGAGTCACAATGCCTTTCCATAGCGATCCTTGATCTCATTTTGGATGGCTGCTTTTCAGCAAAGTGTACAGTACAACCCACAAGGCTGAAAAACATCTTTTTGGAACTTGGGTTAAATCTGTTAATGCCACCGACTTTTAAAATGTAATCAGTGACAAGGTTTTTTTTTTAGTGTTTCTATGGTGAAGAAGCAGTCTGAGCTGTTTTTGTAACACTTTATGTGTATTGGAGATGCCCACGCTTGCAGAGGTGCCGGGCCCTGCCTGGCGCAGACTATTGCAGAAGGAAGAGCAGGAGTTTGGCACCCAGTCTGTACTACCTGCTGTGGCAGTCTGAGGGACTTTAGCACTCCGGGTCAGCCTCATGCTGAGGCTGCAGCTGCTGAGAAGTCCCATGTGGTGAAAGTGTGTGTGTGCACGTGTGGATGCAGAGCGTCTACGTGAGCATCCGTGTGGTCTTAAGCAGTGGAAAGGTCATTTTATGTGAAAGTCCACAAACGAGCGCCGCCGGCTACATAAATGTCACTGTAAGAAAGTGGGGGAACAGGTGTCTGCTTTCTAACGGGGTCAGCATTCACTGTGTTTCATTTGCAGATGTGAACTGGGGCTCTTCCACCCAGGCGCTGACCTACCACCAGGCGCTCACGCACACCCTGCAGCTCTGTGGCATCGCCGACCACGTGAAAACCTTCAGGTACAAACAATGCGCTTTCACAATCCTTGGAAAATGTCATTGAAAAGCAGAGAATATGATGTCATTTTCTATTTGATTTAAATCACCATTGCAGGAGTTTGTGAAGGCCCATTTCCTTTGTTGTCGCCTGATTACTTTTTAACAATTGCAGCTTGCGTACACGTGCAGAGCTTTTCAGTGCGGTCACTTTGTAGTTTGTTGAGTCTGGTTTCGTTACATTTTATCAAAGTCCATGGGCACCCTGGCTACTCTGTGTGTTTGTCACTGATAATGGGTTTAACTTCTGAATCACTTTCAGTGTTTGGTTTATTGCTGGTGTTATAAATTCCATTCAAAAACCCCCCCCCCCCCCTTTTTTTTTTTTTGGTGAAAGGCCACATAGTGCCCTGTGTTCTGCATTACAGACAGTCTGCAACAACTATACACATACAAACACACTGTAAATCTGCCCTAAAGAGAATTTAAACACCACAACATCCCCATGAGAGAGCTGAATAAGAGAGGTCTCTTGGGTCAGGTGTCATCTGTACTGCTCGGTGCTCATCAGTGGACTTGTCTGAAAACTTGAGAACTGTTTTAGATGCATTCGAGGCCTAATAGGAAGAATTTCTGTAATTCTAGTTTTGTTAATTAGGCTTAATCTGATTAAAGAGTTGTTTGTGCCCAACTTTGGGCTTACTGTTAATTGTACGAGGTTTATTTCTAGACACGTGCTGAGCATCTGTATGTGAGATTTAATTCTCTCTCATTATTAACTTAAAAAGAAAAAAAAACCACTTGCGCAACCACACAGGCAGGATGTACATTCACTTGTGTATACAGATGGGCGACAGATTGAAGGAAAAAACATCAAAGAAGGTGATGGAGAGCGCCGTCTAACGCGGCGGCGTTACGTGAGTGTTCAGTTGGGTTGAGGAATGGCGAGTGCGAAAGCCATACCATATGATTTTGCATCATTTTCGTACTCAACAAAACCATCCTGGGTTGTCCTGAAAAAGAAGCCACTCCCATCAGGATAGAGAAACGTTCCATCATAGGATAAAAGGTTAACCAGTCAGGATGTATGTACTGCCGTATGTATTGATTTGCACTAACAGAGTGGACCCAAACCATGCCAGGAAAATGCCTTCCACAGCATAACCCCATTCAGTCAGTCACCCATCTGCATCTTTCTGGTTTTGTTTTTGTTTTTTGTCCCCTCCTTCTCCTTACTTATTTAATCTATTTGTTGAATTTAATTACCTTTCCAAGATCACAGAGAGAAGGGCTGTATTGAGTGTAAGGCACCGGTCTTTGTGATTTTATCCAGGAGCCTGATTCCTGATTCCTCCAGTTTAATAAGCCAATTTTGATCTTCCTACTTGGCTGGATAAAATTAGAGACCCCTGGTGTAAAGCCATGTAGGCATGTTTGTGGCTACTGCCTTTAGTTCTCTGATAGATGAATAGATATCCTGGATGAACAGTTTAGATCAGGTATCATAGGACTCTATAATGTGGAGCAATAATCAAACTACTCACTATATGTACTTACTCTAACCAGATTACAATTTCCCCAAGCTGCTTTTTTTAATACACATCAAACCTATTTTCTGCCAGAGGCGGTCACCCACACTGATCATATTCTGAATTGTGTGCGGTACATGCATTTCTTGCTATTTGAACAGTTTAGGGCGGGCATTTAGGTGATTAATGCAGACTGACTGTAATCTCATTAAGATTAGACCAGTATTGAGCTGGAGTGCACGGTAGGAGCTGAAACGGAGGAAACTTTAACCAGCATGTGGCCCGTTAGTGTTCCCATGGCAATAAGTCTGTGGAGGATTAGGGGACTGTCTGATAATGCCACGATAATCAAACGAGTTACTCTTAGCCTTTGCCTAACCATAATCCCTTCTTCTTACAGTATGGGCTTTGATGTTCGTTAATCTGAATTTCTCACATTCTATTCCTGACTCAAGAGGAGATGATCTGAGGTCGTGTGAAGGTAAACTGGCTGATCAGTCCAAGGTGAGTACGTAGTGTTGGGACTTTACTGGAATGGTTTGGTGTCAAATTAGTGATATTCCACCTTTGGAGCCCTTATAGCTATGTTTCTTTTTTTTTTACATGTAGAATTTGGTCTACTGATGGGGCCTTTTTAAACACACAGTTTACCCAATTTTGTGGTTTTCCCCTCAATTTAGTTGGCCCCACCATCAGGCCAAAATTGCACCCACAAATTTTGTCCATATCATCATCAAATCTCAGTCACGTGTCCACGCTACGCTGGGCCGGTCATACAGCCGTTGGGATTTTTGTACTTGGGGGAATTTTTCAGTAATTCGTTAAATCAAATCTGTAACAAATGTGCAGACAGCAGTCTGACAACAAACCATTCCAGGAAAATCCCAACACATGACGTGCTCGCCTTGGATCCATCAGCCAGTTTTACCTTCACATGACCTCAGAAGATTGTCTCTTGGTTTGTTAGTATGCCTGTATTTATGAAGCAGTTTGAGAAGCAGTCTCCCTATACACTTGCTCTATCTTACAATGGAAAATACCTCTTCTAATATCATGGACACATTGTCGTAGTATTCAGTAACCTAATAACAGTGGACAATGTGGCATCTACTGCTATTCTTTTTCCATGAAGCTTGGCACCTGCCTTGGGTCCCAAGGCATATGGGTATCCAAGACATTTCCTGTACTAATATAACAATGAGGACCAAGCAGGAAATAAAGATATAGCTCAGGAATGTTTTTATATATTTGTACCAAACTTTGTGCCTATCTTGGGCATCATGCCCTGAAAGAAGGATACTCTATTGAGGGATATTGAAAAGAACAGGAAGTGAGGCCATATTAAACATGCCTTTGTTTATTGACACCAAGGTTTCTGTCTTAGGCTCCATGTAAGATATTTCATACTTTACCCATGAAATGTATTTGTATATTTATACCAAACTTGACATTTGTCTTTTTGCATCACTGAGCTTGGTCACGAATCATACTTTCTGACCATCACTTTAGGGTGATGCCATATTTAATATTTGTATGACACCAAGCACGGTGCATGATATGCAGTGCCACGGTGTTGCCGTGTTCATGTTCAGTTACCTCTAAATCAGTGTGTGGGTCGTATGGAAATCAGGTGGAACAACATAAAGTATATGTCCCATGTAAACATCAAGGGTAGAGTCAGAGTTTGGTTTTTGACGAAGCCACAGCTATCTGTAGCCAGGGATCCAAGAGAGCAGAATTGATCATGCATTTTTGGGGAGGGATTGCTTTCTTCTCCCCAGTCAAGCACAGTGACACTAGCTAATTGTTGGCATCTTAGAACTCTTGTATGTAGAAAATAGTAGATATCGCATTCTTCCACGCAGCAGTTTGAAAAGATGGTGGTGGTTTGCTTTACCATTCCTGGTTGGTAAGTCTCATGTGATACAGGGAGAACTAGCTAGTGGATGGGAATTGGCAAAATGATGACAAAATTGTAAGGAAAATGGGGTTCAAATCCCAAAAGGGGATGTCTCTCAGCAATGCTGTGTGTTTTGATATCGAACTTGGACTCTGCCTTTGACATACTATAACTTTAGGGGGGACTTTTGAAGACAGACCTTTGTGGAATCAGGAACTAAAGCAATATCTTTGGATGAAGAACATGTACCGGACTTTGTTGGCAGCAGTAGTTAAACATACTCTGTATTGTCAGTTCTCGCATCTAACAAAGATGGGTACCTTAATTTGACACAGAGCTGTTGTAATTTCGTTAATCAAGTTTCTCAGCAAAATTGACATATTTAGTGCCTCTTGATGAAACTGTATTCAGTGACTCCAAGATATGGGTCAGTTTCATGTGCTTATTAGGAACCAGTTTAGAGTCTAAGTAGTGCTTGGACCCAAAAGGCTGGCGCTTGTGGCTGTATTTTTTATTACTGGTTTTGACTTTTGTGTTCACTAAACAGAAGCTTTAAGATAAAGTGCCTTCTAAGGACCATGTGGGAAATACAAGCAGCGGCTCATTAACGTTAATTTGTTTTGATTTCACAGGCCACAATGTTTGGTGATGACTGGAGCCCCCAACTCTCGGCCTGCTCTTCTCCATCTGGTTCATGCCTTCACCAAGAATGTTGGCCTGATGGTGTGTGGCCATGTGCGAACTGTAAGTTCCTGAACTCTTCCTATATGAAGAACAGCTCTTTTCAGTATTTTGCACTCCTTTTGCTGCCGGGTAGCTTTACATTTTCAGATCGGAAGAGTTTAGTAATTTATGTAAATTTTGAATACAAAATGGTCCACACAGAAGTTTGTTGTTTGTACATCGTAATGGTCCTACATGGCTCAATAAATTTGCCATTATGCCAGCACTGGGAACAGCAATGATGTAAGAGTAAGCGACGTGAAAAGCACTTTACAGCCATTCTCATGCCAGACCCTGCAGACCGCAGTAATCAAAAACACACAGTTTTCCCCACAACTGGACCCAAAAGAACCCAGCACCCTTCCGCTGGCTCGCACCACTCCATCTTCCATTAGTAAACCAAACACTAGGCTAGCTGTCCATTTTCCTGGCACTTAGTAGAGACAAACAGGTCTCAATCAGTCATAAATGTACCACTGCATTTATTATTCTGCCCATTCCACGTCATGGGACCCATTTATTTTTAAAAAAGAAAAGGACTCCTAGTTAGACATTTTGGTGAGCAAGCCCGCCGAAAGCCTTGTGGTTTCAGCACAGAAGGAGCATTAGCGATGCTGTCATTTTAATCAGCCTTTTTTTTTTTTTTATGACCTTGTCATCAGAGCTCTCGGAGGCCCAACTTTAAAGAGTTGAACAATGACATGGTGCGCTACCAGCGCTGGCTTCTCAACAACTCCAAAGCTTTTTACTCCCCTGTCATTGCGGAGGACCTCCGCATGGGCACCCAGTACCTTCTACAGGTGCGTATTTGACCGAGACAGAGTTATTTGGTAAAATTTGGACTTTTGTAGCTTAAAAAAAAAAAAGTTTTGATTGTATTAATCTGGGTGTTGTGGCTCCATGGTGTTCAAACTCTGGGCTTACATGAATCTGTGTGTTAGGCTGCTGGCCTTGGGAGACTGAAACCCAACACACTGGTGCTCGGCTTCAAGAACGACTGGAAGAACGTAGATTTGAAAGAGACAGAGACCTACGTCAACATGATGCAGTGAGTCAAGTCCCTAGAGGCAACAAACTACTTGTGGTATTGTAGAATTTGCACGTCTGTTATTTCTGTGCTGCGCATACATAATGTTTACTACAGGTGTGAATAGTGTATTAATATTAAGCTAAGGCTGATGATAAAATTGTCATTCTTTAATTAATAAGAGTCCAGTTGTTGGCAAATTGCTGTTGTGTAAGATGAATACAAGTCTTCAGGATATGCTGTTTATAGAAAGTGATCAGGTGGAAACTAACCCCCCCCCCCTTTTTTTTTTCATTTTTTTTTTTTCAAATATAAATCTTATAGCACCACTCTCTTGTTTTTATTCATGTCTTCCTGCTTAAACATTGTGCTGTATTTAGTTGGGGTTTTTTTTTGGTGGGGGTTTCTCTTCAGTTGAAATGTTTCTGATGTGAAGCTCACAGACACTGATGTCATCTTTGAAGGACGTTCTTGAGGGCCACAAAGTGTTATCAACCATTTCTAAACGGATAATAACTCGAATAAGATAAGTACTCTGAAACCATCCAAGTGAGGAATCATGTGCTCAAGGCTGCAGTTTACATCTTACCAATTCTTAAAGCCTGTACTCCTTTACTTACTTAAAGCATGATGAACACATCGTGCGTGCACATGGGTTGAATATTGGATGAATAAAAAAAGCATTTTTAAAAAAAAAATATATACACACAACACAGGATGTACCAAATGCTGTCGATCCCTTTTCAAGCCATGCCTGTGTTCTGCCCTGTCCTTCACCAGAACATGTGCTCCTGCTTGTTTGTTTGCGTGTACAGCCGTAGCATTTACACTAATTGTTCCGACCTGGTGGAAAAGTACCGTCCGAACGTAAACCTGCAGTGAACCGATCTGGTTGATGTCCGACATCCTCCCACGAGACACTAACAATCGTTACTTGTGTGTTTCAGTGACGCTTTTGACTTCCAGTACGGTGTTGTGATTGTCAGACTGAGGGAAGGGCTGGATATTTCCCATATTCAAGGCCAAGGTGGAGTGGAGCTCATATCTTCTGTTGTAATGCTTGGTACTAATGAACAGCTTAACAGTTATAGTGTTAATCCGCATGCAGTTTTCGAGCTTACTGATCTTAAATGTTTTTTGTTTTTTTTTGTTTTTTTAAATGTCATTTACTGTTTTTAGGTTTTTTTTTCCCCTTCAAGTTTGCCTTCTTTCATAACTAACAGCCCATGTGTCCTGTTCAAAAGGCAAAATTATAAAGCCATGTGTGGAGTGTAAAATTTCAAGTAGCATGAATTCAATTTTATGCTTAAAAGGCAGCCGGCTTCTGTTTAGGTGAAAGAAAGCGAGCTTGTAATGAGGTGGTTACCATTAAACTGGCTGTTTACCCTTTACGCCGAATTCCTTTTGTAATGGTTTTGACCTCGGTGTCTGGTGCAGGAACATAAAACATGACTCACTAATGCGTAGATAATGCTTTTATGCCTAAAGACGATACCTCGGGCATGAAGGATGTAGTGGTGTCCATCGACATGAGCAAAGATTCCGACGGAGACTCGTCCAAGCTCTCATCCAAGACCACAAGCGTCCAGAACAGTCCAGCTGTCCAGAAAGGTTAGCACTGACTTTTATTTATTTATTTTAAAATCAAGTAAACACATGAATTTGTTTGAGACTGAGTGCTTTTCCACATGAAGTTCCTGTTTGTTGGTGGATTATAAAGCTTACTTGTTATAAATTCCTTAGAATTATAACAGATGGCTGTTATATACAGTACATTTATAAAAAAAAAAAAAAAATAAAAAAAAAAAATTCTCCTTAAGCGTTTTTTTCTCAAGTTGATAACATGTTCTTCACAGAGGAAGTGGTGTGTCCCAGACCCCTGTGATCCTGACTGTCCAACTGGGACCATGTGTTCCAGTCACGAACGTGCACACACACTCACACTTGGACAAACACACATACCCCCACAGCTGGGTGACAGACAAACTGGTACCTCGTTCCCACAAACAGGAAGCAGCGAGAATGGGGGAACGGTCAAACTGCAGCATTTTTGTGAGACGTCACAAAAGTAAATCTGTGCGTTGAGTAAGCTGAGAAACACTATAAAGAGCCAGATTTCCTCTTAGCCGCATAGGACGACCCCAAGCAATGGTCAAGAGGAAGCGGGGGAGTCAGTTCTCATGGAGCGAGCGAGCTCTTTAATGAGCGCCATGTGAAAGGGCGGCTGACTGATTGTGTGCTGTCACTCAGCCGTCTCTCAGGGCTTCAGGGTTCAGACGGATGATGCTGATTAACAGACAGGTGGGGAGGCGGGTAACTGCTTCATCAGTCTGTGCATCTGTACATCTTTTCGTGTAGGCTGAGGGGGAGAGATGGCAGCTAGAGGGAACTACAGGAGCGGGAACGTGATGCTGAGGGCAGTAAAAGCAGAAAGAGTTCGTGCCTGCTGATGTGGTCACTACGGACATTACGGACACACTGTACTCTTCATTTCTGATGTCACTTTTTTCTTTCCCCTTTTCAAGATTTTTCTTCTTATTCCTTCCTTATTCTCTTTCTACATCTCATTCTTGCTCTTTCTTCATACCACCCTTCTCCTTTTTCCATGAACTAGATTGACTTTTTTGCTTTTATCAAATTCTGTTTTCTCACCCCTTCCTTCCTTGGTTCTTTCTTTTTTTCTTTCCTTCTGGCTTTAAAAAGAAGGGGTGCATACAAGAATAATCTTATTTCCCCTTAATGTGTCCTTTTTCTTTCCTTCTTTTTTCTCTTACTTTCCTTTTTGCCTTAATCAAATTCTGTCTCTTCTTAATTTCTTGAATGCATCCCTTCCTTTTAATCTTATTTCCGATTTCTCTCTCTCTGTGTTTTTGTTTTTGTCTTTCTCTTTCTTTCTGTTTTTCTTTCTGTCTGTCTTTGTTTCTCTCTCTCTCTCTCTGTTTCTGTTTTTGTCTTTGTCTTGAATGTGCCCTTTCCTTTTAATCTTATATCCCCTAAATGTGTCCCTGATCTCTTGTGAGTTTCTCAGCATGTTGACTGAGCCAGCTGAACTGTGTGCTGCCGCAGCAGGTGTAACATCGCTGTGTTGATCACAGGTGTTACATAACATAATCAGTGTGTGCAGGCATGGGCACGTTCAGATGTTACCGAAAGGTAAACTGACCTGCTGATCATGCTAATCTATAATAATAATAATAAAGCCTGAGGGTCAGGAACATGCCTACGATGGTGAAACGTGTATGATCCAGGACTTAAAGGTGGCTTGCACACCATGTGGTTTGGGACAGTTTGAATTTAAGTTTAGTTTCACTGTTTGATTCACCTAAAATGTCCGTACTGTAACTGAATTCCCATCGCTGTTATGTCTGCTCACCATCACTGAGTATGCCAACTTAAGCTTCCACTGTGTTTTCATTAGTGTATAATTTACCTGTAATTTACCTTTGCCTAGAATGAGGCCTTTATATCTACATAGGAAGCGGGTCCTCTCCCACAGAGCCGCCATGTTGCACCGCTACAGTAGCCCAGAATGGACAACCCTCTAGAGCTCCCTCTGCATTTTGCAGAATTTCTGTAATTGAAACACTGAAAAACGAAAATCAGAAAGAAGAGGACTCGGTGATTGCAGGTTCTGGAGAGTTTGAGAGCCAAATTAAAAAAAAAATTTAAATTAAAAAAAAAATGGATCATACTTATTAATTAGCACTAAAAAAAGGGAGTGTGAATGTAAGTACGTGGAATTAAGCTACATGTACCTGGCAGCCACCGTGAGTTCCAATACGCTCTTGGAAAGAAGCGGGGGTAAGAGAGGGGCGAACAGGGTAACAGGTGGTCGAATCTTACATAATGGATTTGTAGTCATCTAAGTGGCACAGGAGACATTCCGCTGTGTTTTCTGAAACATCAGCTTGTGTTCCTGGACGTTGTTCTTTAAACAGCCCCGAGGTCAAAGGTAGAGTATTTGGTCATGTTTAAACCAGTCCTCGTTTTGTATTCAATCTCAGTATTTACCAGATTCCTTCTTGAGAATTTCACCAGTGTTGAGATATGATTATCAGATGGTCTCACAGATGTGCTTAACTTCATGTGTGTGTGTGTGTGTGTGTGTTACAACGATGTGCATCGTTACTCTGGTTTATATAAATTCTACCACCCCCTTTGCCCCTACAGAGAGCAGTCCGGTTTCTTTTGGAACCATTTCTAATGTGATGTTAGTAGAACAGACGTCTCATTGTGCCTCACTGTTGACGCACGTGTTTCCCATCATGACAGCAGCAAACATTAAACCTCCTCTGTTTTCTCCACCTCTTCCCCTCTCCCTTTTTTTTGTTTTTGTTTTTTTTTTGTTTTTTTTTTGCACTTTATCCAGATGATGATGAGGATGGCAAAGCTCCTACACAACCTCTGTTGAAAAAAGGCAGGCAGTGCATCTTGGGTTTTGTTCTCTCTCGCTCTCTCTCTTCCTCTCTCTCTCTTTATAGCTATTGGTGTCGCCTCTGCCTAGCTGACTATCTATCAGTTAAGAATAACTCTTCTCTTCCTTCAGTCCTTTCCCCCCTCTTCTATTCCTGTACAGCACCATGCGCTCCATCATAGTTGGGAAATCTGTCTCTCCCTGTGTGTGTGTGTGGATTCGTTTGTATAAAGTGTCTTTCTTTCTCTCCTGGATTCCTTGCTGCATTTCACTGCTAAAGCTGTTTCCAGTAAAAAAAAAAAAAAAAATCTATTAAAATCCACACTTCTTTGTAAACACTAGCGCTTCTTATGTGATGTGCTAGGACTGACACTAGCTGCTTAATGGCACTGTATGTCTTTTTAAAGTGGAGATCAGCGTAGTGTTTGCTTGAAGGTGTGTAACTGGGCTCAAAGCTCTCTTCAGGGACTTGATTATTCTGTGACTGTGGTGCCTCAAGATAAAAACCTCTGCATTTTCCTCTTTTCCTCTTTCCTGTCTTGATACGCATCACCCTGCAGTTAGATTTAATGCAGTCTATTTTTTGTGTGCACCGCACTTTACAGCTGAAGCACTTCCCTGAAGTGTGTGTGTGTGTGTGTGTGTGTGTGTGTGTGTGTGTGTGTGTGTGTGTGTGTGTGTGTGTGTGTGTTTAGATAAAGTGAGCCCGACTGCACCACTGAACGTGGCTGATCAGAAGCTGCTGGAGGCCAGTCAGCAGTTTCAGAAGAAGCAGGGAAAAGGCACGGTGGACGTCTGGTGGCTGTTCGACGACGGAGGTGCGTTAAAGCTTCCTAAAACAGTCCTGTGCTAACTTGGACCTGGTCTTATGTGTATTAAAGTTGTTTTGAAAAAGGATTCAAGTTTCTCGTTGTCTTTTGCAGTCACAGTTTCAATCTGTGCTTTGTTTTATTTTCATTTCTTTTTAACCCCCCCACAGGGCTCACGCTGCTCATTCCGTACTTACTCACCAACAAGAAGAAGTGGAAGGATTGTAAGATCCGCGTGTTTATCGGGGGCAAGATCAACAGGATCGACCATGACCGCAGATCGTTAGTATCTTTATTGTTTTTTTTTGTTTGTATTTTTCCTTCAGAATTCATAAATTTGAATCATGTTAGAACTGCAGATGTGATCAGATTGATTTTTTTTTTTAAACTACTAAAATGTTCTATATTTGGTTTATAGCCTTATTATAGTATTATGTGAAGTTATAGTATAGTCTGAAGTCCCCTCTTTTTAGCTAAAGTGATAATGAAACCACAAACAAATCAAAATTCACCCGGTTGAAAATCTAATTTATTGATTGCGAACATGGCACGAGTTGCTTTTACTCTCACTTCCTGCTGACTTTTTCTAAGTAACGAAGCCTAGTACGTTTTGCAAGCCGATAACAAAGTAAGCAGGCGGGACTGTGGTGTCTTGTTTGGTAAAAAAAAAAAAAAAAAAAAATGGCGAAGCTACTCCATTATTAAATGATGAAGGGTTGCAAACCTGTCCGCCTTTACATATTTTGCTCAGGAGAGCTACGTTTTAACATCAGAGTTTTATGGCCAAGTGTTCACACTCAGAAGTGCACAAATAGGACCAAAGCGTCAGATAAATCTGGAATGGTTGATGTTTGTGTGGAGGATCTTAAACTCCTGAGAAAATCTTTCTTGTCTCAGTTTACCTGGTTGACACACGTGCTTCCTCACCCTCAGTTTAAGGTGAATGGATAACATTATGAGGTCAAATAAAAATGCAAGTTTTGGCCTGGATAACATTTTAGATGTGTACAGTGAACATCAGCTAATTTATTAGCAGTGGTGTGTGTGTGTGTGTGTGTGTGTGTGTGTGTGTGTGTGTGTGTGTGTGTGTGTGTGTGTGTGTGTGTGTGT
>JAQLOM010000009.1:12602149-12616008 GCA_030068315.1 Chrysichthys thysi | reverse complement strand
CACACACACACACACACACACACACACACACACACACACACACACACACACACACACACACAAACACACACACACAGGCACAAACAGAATAAATACACTGGGTGTTCACTTATTTGTGTTACTCACCGACACATTGGTTCCACTGGTAGTGCTGGGTGTATCCTTGGGGGCAGCTGCAACGGTACCCCCCTAGCATGTTGTCACAACCATACTGGCATCTGTGATTACTTTTACACTCATCAATATCTATAATAAAGGCCAAAAAACAAGAGAAGGGATAAAGAAATTCAACAACATTAATATTTTAAGGGTGTGTTAGGGGTGTGTGTCAGGAAAAAGGTATTAGCAGGTGGTGTAGGTATTTGGATGCAGCTCACAGGACAAAGAAACGCCATATTTATCAACATGGTGGCGTACTGGATGTGGCGCAGTGCTCATCTGTCTGATTTAAACTGAGCTTCATTTAATTATTTGTTCATCTTCAGGAATTACTATATCCCGGGTCACTGTGGTTTAGATTATTTTTATATTTT
This sequence comes from Chrysichthys thysi, assembly GCA_030068315.1. NCBI lineage: Eukaryota > Metazoa > Chordata > Actinopteri > Siluriformes > Claroteidae > Chrysichthys > Chrysichthys thysi. The sequence continues at coordinate 12,615,475 of JAQLOM010000009.1, read as the reverse complement.
GGTAAACCATACTAAACTGATAAGAAGCAGTGAAACTCTTTTCCACTGAACAAAAGCAAACACTGTCAACAATATCCATGAACATACACATCACAACACAACAGTTAAATGCTAAATGTAAATCCTCATAATCCAGTTTACCCATTCCACACCACCAGTCGTTCATATTATAGCCTAACATTTTATTACACTACCATAATAATGTGGATCCAGTTCAGCCTGTGATGTGGTAATAGTGCTTCCTTTCCTGTTTCACAGATGCTCTTGTGGTATTGTAACAGCTTCATAGAAACTTAATGAGGAACTATAATCTTTTCTGGGAATGTAAAAGAGCCTTTTTTTTAGGTTCAAATACGTCTACAATGGCAGTAGTTTCCATGATAACATGAACCACTGCTGCAGCGAAATATTAATGGGAACCTGATTCTCTGGCTTAAAGAAAGTTGGCGACTTGACAGTGCAGCAGTTTATGATATACTTAAAGAGGACTAAGGGTCTGTTGCTGCTAAACAGTTCATTTTTCATCCCACACATTTCACAGACCACAACAGGCAAATCTAGTCTTATATGTGTAACAGCAGGTAAAGGGTTCAAGGCTGCAGGTAAAATTCCTGTGTTGCAAATGACTTATTACGTCATAATTGTGCACAATTTAGATGTTAAGTACATGTCTGCAAACCCTAAAAGTGCTTCAGAACAGACCCAGAACAGACCAGACTAATAAGACTTCTGGAGTCAGGTGAGGTATTTAGCAATCATGAGATGCTTGATAAACATTACCAGCAGAGGAAAATGAGTTTCGGGGCCCAGTTCATTTTAGGTAAATCATGGTTGAAATTTAAGAATATATCTCAAATGTATATCACAGAACATTCACACTTTAATGCATTAGATAAACTAAACATTTTCTGTGTCATGCTGCAACAATGAGCACTTACAGGAAATCTATATTTTAGTTTTTATTTCAATCTTATACCACATAAATATTACAATTCTTATAATATTATATAATATGATAAATGTTTTATCAGTTTGCCAAAATGCTGACGACTAAATTAGGTAAAAGTTAACAAATGATTTGACTTTTGTCGAACCCCTGAATGATTCCAAGCCTTCAGAGTCTGAGTGTAGATTTGGTTCAGCTTTTCATAGAAACTGTTTGGCTCCTATAAAGCTATTGCTGAATTCCTCTGTCACATGCTTTTAATGATTTCAGTTGAATACAGTTCTAGGTCTCTGGGTTCATGAGTGTGAGATGCTGTCCAACCCAGTGTGACTGCACTTCTGTACATATAAACAACACTTTACCGTACTGGCCTGCACTCGTTAATGTGATGCGCCAACCTGGCAATTTCACACATTATCAGACTGGCTCTACTGAGACTCTACTGCGTGGATGGAATAGATTATTTTCATCATTTCAGATTCTGTGCAATGGAAGGCATCGTAGTCGGAAAGACATGACAGTAATTATACAAATGAATGAGGATATTAACCTCCCTTTGGCAACTGTGGAGTCAAGAGGTTCATCTCAAACAACGTCTGCATGGCTGAAGCAGAAAAAAAATACAGCTTGTCACATTACTGAGCAAGTGAGTAATTGAATGTTAATCACTATCATTCTTTGGGGACGAGTGAAGCCACATGTGAGGAAATCTACTATAATCAAAGGAGGAATTCATGCATAACTTTTTCCTTTTAGAGGAACTGACATAATTCCTGTACAAAACATTCTTCTATTTAAGCGAACGTAAACTTTTATGTACATATTAGTACACATATTTTGTGCATAAATCTAATATTCAATACTGTTCCTATTGGATGGAATGCTTCAACATGTATTTAGTAATATGAAATAACACAATAATGCCAACGTGTCAAAATTGTAAAAGTTTAATATCAAATTCTCCTGCGACCCTGTACAGGATTAAGCGGCAGAAGACGAATAATAATATCAAATTCTGTCAATTTAGGATAAGAATGATTTAATTTAGAGTGTATAACATCTAAGGTGGACTAACATCCTTGTTAATAAAAGCACAGCCTAGTTTTTTTTTCCTACGATGATTTCTGTTTTGTGGAATCCAGAAGGGACAAGCGTAAGTACAAGGGAAGCCTTGTATTATTACAGCCTTGTTATATTATAATTTCAGTAACTCCACCCTTGAGGATCACAGGACATCACCCTATATATTGAGTGCTATTTTGAGAAATAGGGGACTGACTGCATGATGATTTTGTATTTGTGCTTCATTAAGAAGATTAATTTTCATCGACACTGATAGTTTTCTGCACTAAATTGGTGATAGAAAAGTCATGTGACTAAAATGGCCATATCTTTATTTTATGGCCACACACAGGATGTACACACAGTATCACTTCCTGACACATATGTAAACAAGATTACCTTCACAGTGCAGTCCAGTAGGGTCCAGGCTGAATCCTTGCTGGCATTCACAACTAAAGCTGCCTGGTGAGTTCTGGCAGATGCCCTTAGCTCCGCACAGACTGGGCTCTGCAGCACACTCGTTATTATCTGTTTTTGGGGAAAATGCACAACAACGGGGCATGGGATGTTTTGCTCTCACTGCTTTCTTGTTACTTCATATTTTCAGTGTAGTAAACAATTCAGTAGAGTGTAAATTAAAGCTCTTGTCCAGTTTTTACAACATAATTTACAATCCTTGATTCAGTAGGAAATCCCGATAACTTTGTATGTATATTTGTTTTTGTGTTTGTAATATGCTTACCCATACAGGCAGTGTGGTGTTGGGTAAAGCCCGATGGACATTTGCAAGCGAAACCACCAATGGTATTAACGCACATAAACTGACAATTGTGCCTTTTCAACTGGCATTCATCCAAATCTTCAAAACATGAAAAGAAAATTCAGCTCTGCAAATCAGCCATCATTTTCTCTCTCTCTCACATAATGTCTTTAGTCCTGATCTGATATTCCTCTTTTGCATGTTCTTTTTCTATACTGAATGCGTCAAATACCAAAAAACAGCACTGCATGCCTGACTTCATGCAACATTTATTTTTCTGAGACTGTTTAGACACTGTGCAAGAAGAACTGCCTTCACTTTAGTAAAGTTTAGCTGCAATAAAAAGCACCACACGCTCCCTGTACTTACTCATCAGTCACATTACACTGTTCTGAGAGGATTCTGGTCCACTTCCATAGAAAATAGCTTGAACCCTATGAACCCTCTTTTATTTCCAAAAACCTCTTGGTAGGGGTTCTTTAATAGCATCAAATTGGGGATTATATTACTTGATACTTTTAAAAATAGTTTGGTCTAAATTATATATTGCTCATTTACTTTAGACTTCAACGTTAGCATGCAATCTCTGCACTTTAGCTTCGAGATTGGAAACAGATGGTTTTACTTTCACATCATTAAGCTTTCAATATTTAGAAAAAATGTTTTATGACCCAAAATCTCCACCTTGAATGAATGAGATATGAATACTTCTTGCAGTGTTTAGTTTTTAATATACATAATGGTCCCTCTGAGGGCATTGTGTGGCTCTAGAATCTGTGTTAACATCAGCGTTTATATTGGAGACTGTATTAATAACACACAACACATTTATTCTGGTCAACTCTGAAATAACACAGAAAAAATGCAGAAGTTATATGTACTATATTATAAATAAAGTCAGACATTGGCCTTGTAATAGCATAGAGGAATGTCCTCTGTTATGAGAGGACCGCTCCGTCATCACGCAGCAATGAATCTTAATCATATCTCAACTGTTTAACGTTGCCATTTAGGATGCTATTTTCTGATTACTAAGGCAAAGGACACACAGGATCAATTAATCAAGTCTGTTATGACATCATGACTACCTCACCTTTCACACTTCCATTACTTAAATATTATATTATTATATTGCAAGAAGCTCACCTTTACATGTTCTGCCATCCTCTTGTAAGATATAGCCACGTGGGCAGGAGCACATATAGCTGCCCTCTGTGTTCTTGCAAATAAAGTTGCATGGCTTTGGGGACATTACACACTCATCCAAGTCTTAAAATATCAAAGATAAATCATTGGAAAGGCATTTGAAGGCGGTACAAACATTTTTGAGGAAAAAGGAAGGATTTTTGTGCTTTTGTGTGCATTTGGTGTTTGTGTAAAAGGAAGACTCTTACCAACACAAGCAGTGCCTGTAATGGTGGCTGTGTAGCCTAGACTGCAGTGACATTTAAAGGAACCCACAGTGTTGATGCACTGGCCATTCTTACACACGTCTGGTATGACCTTACACTCATCTATATCTGTGGATGTAAAATTAGCTGTATGAAGTCATTACATGCAAAAACCTAAGATGAACTTAAGTTTTAGTGACAATAAGCTCAAACCCACTCCAAATCTGACCCACATTTTTGTATTAAAGACCTACTTTAAATCTATTCAAGTCAAGTGAAGTGGCTTACAAAAGGAAACGTGTGTATGTGTAGCTAATTTTTAAAATATGTTAATAAACAAACCTAAAAATCATAAATTTAGGAACTTCCCTGAATGGTACTGGTACAGCTCACAAACCTTAAAGCCTTAAAGAAGCAACTAAGAAAAAATCTTCATCATCACTAAGTAACTGCATCACTAAGTGCAATGAAATGAAGAGAATGTCGGAGGGTAGACTGACCTGTGCCATCTGTGGCGTAGCCTGGCCCATGTGGACACAGCTTCCTGTACTTTACAGTGCCCGGCAGAGGACAGAGCTCGCACTGGTTCCCCCAGCCACGCCCACCATCACAGCAGCACTGGGATTTAGTGCTGGGTATTCTGCTGCTGGAGGACATCTGACACATGGTCTGCAGCACCTCAGTGAAACAGAAGCCTTGTCTGTAGTCTGGGAAAGGTCATGGTAATATATGGTCATGGTCTTATATATGCATGCAGTGCCCTACATAATGTTTGAGACAAAAACACATTTTTCTTTGAGTTACCCCCCTGCTCCTCAGTGTAAAATTGTAAATCAAACAATTCAGGCATGATTAAAGTACACACTCCAGTCATTTGCATACATTTCTGTTCCACCATGTAGAAATTACAACGCTTGTTAAAGCTAGTCCCCCTCATTTCAGGGCACTATGACATTTGGGACATTTAGCTTCCCAGGTATTTGTGATTACTCAGGTGTGTTTCATTGCTTTATTAGTGCAAGGATAAGACACGTAGGCGTGCTTCTACAATTTGGAGTCTGTAGTTGAGATTTTTCACCATCAGGAGAAAAGCTGTGCCAATGAAAGTCAAGGAACTTATTATAAGGCTGAAATTATTATATATTACCAGACAAAACCAGGTTTTTGAATACTTTTTGAAAACAAACGTTTATGGTTATGTACATATCTAAACACTGGAGATTGTTTAGATAATGTGTTAGATGTACTGCTAATCAAAATGTCTTAATTATTACTTGAAAATAGTGCAAATAAAAAAAAAACTTCCAACAGCTTTTGACTAATAATGAACATAAAAGCACTCACACCAGAAACAAACACAAAAGGCAATAAATTAGAACATCTAATATGAATGCATACATACATCCAGAAACACACCTTTCTACTTATTCAAAGTTTTTTTTAAGGGCAAAAACAGGAAAAAGCTTACCTAGACACTGAGTGTGTGTAGAGTCAGGCTGGAAGCCTTCTTCACACTCACATGTGTAACTGCCTATAGTGTTCACACAGCGGCCATTCTCGCAAATACCTGGCTTAGTGCGGCACTCGTTCTCGTCTAGTTGGAGAGAGAGAAAAACGTAAGATGTCAATAAACATGCATGAGTATATACGTATATATATATATCCACCAACTAGTACGTAAATAGTAATAATGTTACTTAACAGATGAGAAACAAGTGTTCTGACCATGACATGTGTCGTCATCCATCTTGCGCACCATTCCAGGAGGACACACGCACATGAAGGTTCCGATGAGGTTCTTACAGTTCATACCCCTGGTGTCACAGTCATGTAAACCTTCTGCACACTCATCCAGGTCTGCAGTGTTAAGGAGAGAAAAGTGAGTCAAAGCAGCAAGAACTGTAATATAGTTATAATACAGCTTCTTAACACAAATTTAAAATGATGTTAACTACTTTACAAAGGGGTCATGTTGGACTCCATACAACGCTGCGTTTGAGTTACTGTCTCACCTTGACACATTCTCCCATCAACCCGGAGTGTGTAGCCAGATGGGCAGGAACACTGATATCCCCCAAATGTATTGATGCAGCGGAACGCACAGAGCAAAGGGTTCTGAACACATTCATTTATATCTGTACCATACGTAAAATGACAGTCAGACTCACACTTGAATATAACACCCAAAATTCAGCATTATTATGGGCAAATACAAATAAATCACTTTCCAATAAATGAATAAAAAGGTTTTCACCTTCACATGTCATCATGGGTCCTGGCTCAAAACCTTCCTCACAGTTACACTCAAAGCTTCCCAGCACATTAGTGCATGTACCATTTCCACATGGATTCCCCACTGCACACTCATCAACATCTGCATGAACAGAATGAATGGCATTCAGATGGAATCTAAATGCTAGTCCCTATTGTGTGTGTTTTTATTTTGGCACTAGAAAAAAATTCTGATTTAAATTTTTTATTAAAAGTTGACCAGGATTCATTTTTAATCATACAAAATCTTAAGAAATGCAAAAGCAAGGTAAAATGTGGACCAAATCACATGTCTGTGACATGTCACATCACATAAATGGTATTTAAATGTACTAATCACTGTTTCTAGGTTATGAATGTCAGGTGCTTACATTTTGGTTTATGTTGCAGTCAGAGCTGTCCTGTGTCCACTACTGTCCTGTCATGGGTTTGTTACCCTACTGTGTTCAGCCGTACTGTGTTAGCCCTTGATTAGTCAATGTTGTGTCAGTGAATCATTGCAAAGTCTTATCATGCTTTTGTATTATTAGGGCCAAGCCTAGTTCCTGGCTGCAACCCATTACCCTTATATTTTGCACACTTCCTTACCCATTCCCTTATGACCTGGATGTTCTCCAAACTACAGCTGTTGCCCAGCCCAGAGCTGCTTATTGCTGAAATCACCCTTTGGCTGGAGGCGTGCTGCAAGTCTACTCGGGAGCAGACTTTGAGGAAGAGAAATTCACCGTTTGTGACACCCGCACTTGATAAAAGGACTAGTTGGAAGGAGAATTAGCATAAACAGAGGTGTCCCGTTTGCTTCAGTAATGACGTCGTACGTAACAGGTGGACCATCAAGGCTACACGGGTGTACCTCACTTACCCGACCACTCCCTTGATGGCTTCATGAACTTTCAACTTTAGAGAGCAAGAAAGCGAGGGAGGGAACGTGCAAAAGAAGAGTAGTGGGGAGCAGCCCTTGTTTTGGCCCTAGTTCCCTTGTCTTATATTTTAAGATAAATTTCTGCATATGAAGCCTGCCTGAGTTCTGACCTTCACTTCGCACCTTTTGATACTTGACAAACTCTATACTCATCACGTTACAGTAGTTTTATTGCTATAAATACTGAGCTTTGAGAAAATATGGACAAATGCTTCCTCACCAACACAATGCATTCCAGTGTAATTGAGTGTGTAGCCTGTAGAACACTCGCAGCGGAAGGAGCCATCAGTATTGATGCAGTGGCCATTGTGACAAATGCCTGGGTTCTCCACACATTCATTCAGATCTGGCATTATCCAGTGGATGCAGGGACAAAAGAGAGAAACAGGTCCAAATTTTGAAAAGTAATGTACCATCATGTGACATGCTTGATATGCATTTCTGTACCACACCATATTCTATTCCCCTTAAACTTCAACATCCCCAAAACATTATACAATAACTCTGAACATTGGAAACTGATTCTGAAGCTCCAATATTTTTTTGTAGATATAACTCAAATAACTATTTCTGACATTATTTTTAATAATGTTAAACCAATTTAACAAAATAGTTAAAAACCACAATGTTAAAAGGCTTTAAAATAATGTGTGTGAGTGTAGAGTGTTTCAGAAGAGAAATTCTTGGATTCATTTCTGTATTGTCTGGACGCTGTGTACTGGATTAAATGCTGTATTGTCTGGACGCTCTAACACATAGATTTAAGGCCAAAATAGGAAAAAAATTGATTCCTGAGAAATATTAATTCTAAGTCTGAGTATAAAGTGAAGCTAATCTATGCTGCTACATCCCATCACAGTTAGGAGCCATGCAAACATAAACAGCAACACAATCAGTCATGGAAGATGAAGTGCTGGAATGATTTAGCCAAATGCAAGAGAGAAAAAACAGAATTCAAATATCCAAGTTAAAACCATAAAATACTCCAGAGTGATATGTTTCTAGTCTGTTTATAGTTTCCAAAGTGAAATTGCTTTGACTGTAAAAGAGAGGAACCTCACAACTGGGAAGAATGCTCTAGTGATGATTGAGTTTGTACAGAAAAGTGAAATATATGGCCTGCTTGGAGAATGGCTGTGTGGATTTAGCCTTTCAGCCTCACACTCAGCATTTCGGTTCATCCCAAAGGTGTTCAGTGTGCTTGAGGTTAGCACTCTGTGTACATCATTGAAGTTCTCCTATACCAACCTTGACAAACCATGTCTTTCTGAACATCTGCACAGGGACACTGTCATGGTGGAATAGGTTTGGACCCATTAGTGCCAGTGAATGGAAATTGTAAAGCTACACCATGCAAAAAGATCCTAGATAATAAAACATCCATAAATATTTGAAAAGAAATTAACATGCATAAAAACACCCAATGTTCACAAACCACCATCTAAAGCATGGGTGTTCCTTAAACCTTTCTGATGTGATGTGGTGTTTTTTCCTTGTCAGGAAAGCTCTGACACTTTTGCAAACATTAACAAAATATTGTGATGACACTGGAGCAAAATGTACAAAGGTTGGATCACTATACAGGCAATCAAACCACAACCACTTGAAATGATCTGGCCTAAGTTTTTTAGCTGTATGCACAAAAAACAATGGGACTGGCTTACCTGTCCCAGAATCCAATGCATTGTTTTTGTTTTGAAAGACCACTACCTGCTAGCTAGCAAAAGATCCACAAATTCAATGTTAGTGATCCCTTCAAAACCCATCTCAAATCTTTTCTCCATTCATGTGCCATACATGGAAGCTTTGACAAAAATCTGCAGTATCTTTTCTTTCTTTCGCAGCCACCCATGTGACAACCAAGGCCAGTTCAGGTCCATTATACATGGAATAACCATACGAAAATGCAATGGATCAGTGGAAACAATTTAAAACATAGGTACTTTGACAAAATATTTTCAGATTCATGTTAAAGTTTCAAATCTATACCCTAGAATGTCACCAGATTGTTGCAGATTGTTTCTGGAATCAGTGGAATCAAAAATAGCGGCTCGCTACTTGTCTGAATAAAACAAAGCCGAATAATAACAGAGAGTATAGGCTTGTTCCATACTTTATTCCATACAGTAAACGTTGGAAAATTATTCAGAACTATAGCTCCATCTGAAGTAAACCCCTATAGGGCTATTTTAAAAAAGGTCAGGTCCTTACCAATGATTGTATCCCCAATCCCTGGAATGATTCCATAACCAAAAGGACATAGGTCCTGAAATCCAGCTACAACAGAGAAAGAAATGACACAAGTGGATGCTACAGGTAAACTTGTGAAATTAATACAAAATAAAAGAGATATGTGTTAAAAAAAAAAAAAAAAAAAAAAAAAAAAGAGGCACCATCATGCTCTTTGGGGCAGAGCTCACAGGGGTAGCCCCAGCCCTCATTGGGCATGGTGCTGCAGCAGCACTTGTCTTTGGTGGTGTTGAATGCCTGAGGGTTGGAGCATTTTCCATTCTCAAAACGAGTGAAGCAAAAGCTCTCTCTTGTGTCTAAAAAAAAAAGTAGAAATTACAAGTATGATGGGGATGTGATGTTTAAATTCTGGCTAATCACTCTGAGCTGGAACCAATCAATAAATTAATAATAAAGTTTTAGAATTTATATACTGTATGTTGTATGCTTTATATACCCGAGTCTCAAGGGAGATTATTCTTAAAACCAACAATGCAGCAACATTATGTTTTGTTTATCCAGGTATTTAAATATAAAGCCTAACATAGGTCAACTAATCTTGTGTTGAAATGTATATGTAGTGCAGTATATTCATATAGTAAACAGTACATAAATACGTGTTTGAAAGGTCCTACGTTGTGTTTAAACATGAGTTAACCTGAATCATAAAATACTGTCATGTTGAAATCATTTGTTTAAATAAAAGATTTACCATAACAGCGACGTCCACTTTCTGAGAGAACAAAGCCTGGTTTGCACACACACTCAAAGCTGCCTGGGGTATTGTAGCAGGAGCCAAACAGACAGATGTTGGGGTCCTCCTCACACTCATTCTCATCTGCCAGGGTTAGAAGGTAAAGCAGATAGTCATCACCACCATAAAAGAGAGCTATTTATATTACTGTCAGAAAAAAGCACTCCCCTCTCCTTAGTGTAAACTGAGAAAGTGAAAAACACAAGGGTTTGCACAAGTTAAATGACCTAACAGAATCAAGAGATATTCATCTGATTACAAACAGTGCCAGAGAGAATTACAGGACACTTAATAATGTTCACTGAAACACATACAAACAAACATTTTTGAGAAGAACTAAATAATGGCCTATACTTAAAGATTAAAATTAGGCAGATGAATAATTATTTGTTGTTTGACATATTTATATTAATATTTCTCTGACAACATTAACTACTGAGTTGTAGCAAAAGTGTTGTATTAAAAGGAGGGCACATACCTACACAGTAATTGTTCTGTACAATGTAACCAGGTGGACAGTTACAGCGAAAAGAGCCGTCCAAGTTCTGGCATGTTCCAGGAGCACATACTCCGGGTAGAATTATACACTCATTAACATCTGGGGTCATTGGCAATAAAAGGGAAAACTTATTTTAGGATATCCCAATGCTAAAGTTTCTGTAAATTTTACAACAATGGGAAAGTTGAATGAAAAAACAAGCAACAAACCATACCAACACAGTTCTTCCCATCCTGCGTGAGATCATAGCCATCCTCACACAAGCAACTGAAGGAGCCAATACTGTTAATGCAATGGCCATTTCTGCACAGCTGACCATATGCTGCTGAACATTCATCGATATCTAACAAAAGATAACACAACACATAAGCACAGAACATTCAGATTTTGCTACTGCATTCAGCAACACTACCTAGGTAAATATTTGGCAACAAAGCGACCATGACCCTAGTGCGTTCTAATATTTTCAGCATACCCAAAAAATGTCGCTTAAAGAACCAATAACTAGTAAAGTGATTTGGTCTGCAAGTGAGTAGAGAAAAGGCAAATCCAAAAGAGCAAAAAGTGCTCTATAAGCAAGTATTGATATCTTGGTAGATCCACTTAGTGTTAGTATTGTCCCAATGGTAAAAATTACCATTATGTTCTGCTTATTCGTAACCCATGAGAACCAACAAATCAACAAACAGAAAATGCCCTAGAAGGAATGTATTTAGACAGATACCGTAGGTAATTACCTGTGCACTGGTTATTTAAAGTGAGCTCAAAGCCAGGGTGGCAAAGACAGTTGTAGGACCCAACAGTATTCTTACATGTGCCATTCCTACAGGGCTGATGCACACACTCATCAATGTCTGCAGAAGGAGACAAATAGTTTGATTTTTGAGGGTCTCCTTCAGGGACAGTGGAAAAGGTTTGACTATTAATTCTAATGATAAATCTATGCAAAAATAAAACATGAACACAGGTTTTTTACCATTACATGTAAACTTTAACATGCAACAATAAATGGGAAGATAACCTTAAATGTAACAGTGACCGATGAGGACTTTGCCATACAAAGTCTAAAAAAAATTTATGTAGACACTTTATTATTCTCAGTTTCTATTTTAGCATAGTTATCATGGTCAGCATAGTTACAACTGTAATATAAATGAAATGTCTTGAAGCTTTGAATTTGCTTTACCCATGCACATCTTTCCATTGGGGGTGGCCATGAAGCCAGCATGGCATGTACACATATAGCCACCTTGGATGTCCACACACTTGCCATGACTGCAGAGGTTTGGGGTTTCCAAACACTCATTTCGGTCTGCCATCAGTATTTGTGTGCACATGTGTAACATAAGAGACAGCAAGATAACAAGTTAACAAAAAATGCAAAAATAAAGTGCTGGCATGACAGCAGTGGCAATTTGGAGCAAAGACTAACAATAATCTGCTCTAATGCCCTTCCCCATACTTTAGTTTATACTGCTTATTTTAAGGGTGACAACATGCTTTGTTTGTAAATATACGGAAATGTTATTTTGTATTAACATAATTTTTAGAATCTAAAGCCGAAGTTCCCAAGAACTAGTGTGCCCCTGAAATACAATATGCCTCAGGTAAATATTGTCGACAAGGTGTGCATTTCAACTGAGCATGTGCAATTAAAACAGACTCTAGTATCAGTACATAATCTACTACACTACATGAGCCTTTGCATGCTGAACATTAGACAAGAAATCATCTCACCTATACAGGCTCCAATGGGTGAGAGTTTGAAGCCGTCCGAGCACTCACAGCGATAGCTGCCAGGGCTGTTAATACAGTCTGCATTCCTCTGGCACAAGATCTCTGAACCACTACACTCATCATTGTCTGCAGCACACACACACACACACACACACACACACACACACACACACACACACACACACACACACTAATAGACATCCAATTCAACATTTCCCATTATCAGCAGTGTTATTGCACCAAGGATTTACATTACTGATATGTTTGCCATGCTTGTCATTACTAAAATTTCCTGACAGTTGTTTTCATAGTCCAGGCTGGATTCATCTCATTTCCTACTAAACAGTGGTAACCACTTGGCTTCATGTTGTGCACACAAGCTCCCTTTTAAGGTCGAACCCATGGCTGCAGCATACAGCTTGGAGACACTTAAAAGAGGAAGAAATTGATCATGTTCCCCCAGGCAAAGGCCAACATCATTGTGAGATCTGCAAGAGGACTGGAGAGGAAAGGATTTTGGATTGAGGCCCTGTAAGCTAAAGTTAGATACCGACTGAAGCTGGACGTGGAGCTGTCCCAGTCAGAGGACTGGCTTGCGCGCAAACAGACTGTGAGCTAATATTTGGAGAAGGGGTGAAAAGAAGTAGCAGCCAGTGCACTAGCAGAAATGAACCAAGGGACGGAAAGAAAGAAAGAAAGAAAGAAAGAAAGAAAGAAAGAAAGAAAGAAAGAAAGAAAGAAAGAAAGAAAGAAAG
>JAQLOM010000009.1:12578321-12589915 GCA_030068315.1 Chrysichthys thysi | reverse complement strand
GTTATGTTATCTATGTTCTGTTGTGAATAAAATATTGGCTCATGTAATTTGAAAGTCTTTTAGTTTTCATTTTATTCTACTTTAAAGAATGTCCCAACTTTTCTGGAATTCAAGTTGTAAAACAGAAATATGTTTTGACATCTTGACATCCAGTAACTCATTATAGGCCACATTAATTAGGATTATTTTTAGTCCATTACTCTGCATATCTATGCAATTTGATCAAAGCATAAAGGTGACTGAGGAAATCACATTCAACTACAAGGGTTTAGGTGTATTTAGGCAGACTGACTGCACTTATAATAGTGTTGTTTCTGGCTTCTTACGCTACTTAATTTTTGCAGGAAGTAAGCCATGTCAAAAATGCTACTCAAATTGGATCTCACTGCAGGGTTTATCTCTGCATTAGTTAAATATAATGTGCCCTTAGAAGGAGAAAAATAATCACCATCTCAACAGGTAGGGTGTGTGTGTGTGTAGGAGTGGAGTTGACTCACCTATACAGAGGCGTCCAGTGCCATCCAATGTCAGTCCTTCAGGACACTGGCACTTAAATGAGCCTTGTGTATTCACACACCGCCCATTCAAACACACACCAGGAAACACCTCACATTCATTAACATCTAAAGGAAAGAAATGGACATTTTTGTCTTGGAATTATACAACACCGAACGGTATAGTTCATAGTTCCTTAAGAATGAAATGTAATTTTAACCCCCCTATAAACTTTCTGTTTAACTCTAGTTACTGAATAATTAATAGTTATTATTAGTAATTGGTGAATAAGATTTAAAATGTTTAAAATGTTGGAAACTGCAAGAGGTATTTTTGATCGAAATTCAGGAGCTAATGACGTGACAGAACATACAGATTTTTGTGCTTTTACCTTCACAGATGGTCCCTCTTGGTCTTGTGAAGCCTCTTTGACAGATAAGATCTGGGAAAGTAGATTATTAGAAAGTCATCTTTAAAGTAAGGAAATTAAACTACACAACTAGCCACACTCATGTTCTATTCCACAAGCAATTTAATATCAGATCCAAGTCTTTTATTTTTATGCTAAGAAAAAACTGTAATCATTACGTGTGGATTGCACAGATGTGCTCATGGGCAAAACTGTTATGTCCTGATAGCAATTGTATTGCTGTTTTCACTGCTCTCACTGAGGAGGTAATTCAGGTAGGTTTGAGCATCATTACTGACAAAATGTTAAAGCAACAGAAAAACTGTGAGGTCATAGGATAAAGTGAATTTGAAAGAGTTAATGAATGAAAGAAGCAGAAAAACCTACTTAGAGGTTTAGAAAAACTCCAACAACATGAGGCCACACAAGAAGGAAAAACGAGATCAAAATAATTCACAACAGCACTCAGTGATGGCATCCATTTCAATTATAAACAGCAGTGCCAACATTTCTGACTAAACATAGGCCAGGGACCTGTCAGTTTGTATTCATGCTGGTTCACTGGATGACATAATAGTTTGGTTTTGTTTTTTTACCTATATAAATCTCAAAACCACAGGGAGTCATTTCTAAAAACACGTTCCTACTTTGGTTGTGCTGAGGCTATTAAAATGCCTGTTGGGAGATAACAAGCATTCACCCATAAGCAGGATAATACCGAATATTTAAAACAGTGAGGCAAAACAGTGTGAATTGAGCATGGACTGCAGATTGTTTTCAGTGAAGTTATTGCCACAGCGTTGGCCATACCCCTCTCGCAGGGCTCACAGGGACTTCCCCATGCAGCTCCCATTGTGGCACAGCACTCAGATCTCAAAGTGGCGCCGTTTATATTCATCTCGCAGCGGCCATCTTGGATGTTCATCCAGCATGTCGCCTTTAGAGAGTCTGCAAAAATCACTCACAGGTTTGCTCACAGTAAACACAAAAAACTAATAATGTCAAAACTAACAACAACTAAATATTCGATTTACACAAACCATTAGAATTAATAGACGTATACATGCAGAAACTTTTGGCAGTTATGTACACTTGCAATTACTGTCCTTTCTACTTAGTTCCAGTTTATTACTGAATAATTCATAGTAGTTACTGAATGCCATTCAGAAGCCATGACTTCTTACATATGGAGATGATAAATGGTTATGCACAATGAGAAATAAATCTTAAAATCATGAATAGAAAAATTTCCACATACAACAACTATAGCTGTCTGGTGACAAAAGTATTAGCATGTTGTTTTATTGTGTGTATATGCACATCTGAAAACAATTACCGATGCAAATTAGGCTGGTCCGATCAAGTACACTGCCAGGAGAGCATACACATGAGAAGGAGCCTGCATTGTTCTTACACACTCCATTAACACATGGACTGCTCTCACATTCATTCACGTCTGAAACAAAAACGAGAGAGGTACACAGGCTTTAGCAGAGAGCCCTTTAGCACAGCTCTATTATTCTTGAGCAAAAAGCAACAGTATGTGTTTATGTATTTTTGTAAATGAAAACAGATTTCTTTTTAATGTTAAATAATATTGCACTATGGAGTTATACACTCACTGAGCACTGTATTAGGAATGAGGGAAAGAATGTTATCTCAGTGATTTTGACTGCGGCATAATTGGTGGTGCCTGACTAGGTGGTTTAACAGTCTCTAGAGATCACTCAGAACGGTGCAATAAAGAAAACAAAACATCCAGTGAGTCACAGTTCTGCAGAAACAGCTTGTTGATATAAGAAGTCAAAGGAAAATGACCAGACTAGTTAGTTTTTGTTTACAGAAAGGCCATAGTAACTCAGATAACCATTCTGTACAAAAGTGGTGAGCAGAAAAGCATCTCACAATGCACATGTTAAGCCTTCATGCGGATGGGTTACAACAACAGAAGCCGATGTCTGGTACCACTCCTGACAGCCAAGAGCAAAAAGCATGAGGAAGCTGAAGCTGGGCACAGACTCACCAAAATTAGACAGTAAAATGACAGAAAATGTAGCCTGGGTTGATGAATCTTGATTTCCGCTGAGGCACACAGATGGCAGGGTCAGAATTTGATGCCAACAGCATGAATCCATGGACCCAACCTGCGTCAACAGTTTAGGCTGGTGGAGGTGGTGTAATGGTGTGGGGAGGGTTTTCTTGGAACATTTTGGGCCTGTTAATACTAATCTATCATTGCTTGAATGCCACAGCCTATTTGAGTATTGTTGCTGACCATGTGCATCATTTCATGTCCACGGTTTACCCATCTTCTAATGGCGACTTCCAGCATGATAATGCACCATGTCACAAAAGTCATCTCAAACTTGTTTCATGAACATAACAGTGAGTTCAGTGTTCTTCAGTGGCCTTCCCAGTCACTGGATCTGAATCCAATAGAACACCTTTGGGATGTGATAGAACAGGAGATTGCATGATGCAATCATGTCAACATGGACCATGGACCAAACGATCCCTGAAATGATCTTGTAGAAACCATGAAGAATTGAAGCTGTTTCGAGTGCAAAGGGTGCACCTACACTATTAACATAGTGTTCCTAATAAAGTGCTCAGAGTGTAGTTTACACTTTCTACATAGAAGGTATAAACAGTAGGACAGACATTAAAACCAATCACAATGCCTCACTAAAAATACTCCTGGAAAAACTGTGTCACTCCATTCCAGGAAGAAACAGTGAGCATCATTATCTGGAGAATGTCACAACACTTTTATCTGTTGTTATTTTATTCTCTCTCTCTCTCTCTCTCTCTCTCTCTCTCTCTCTCTCTGACAGTACAAGAAAGAGCACAGCTCATAGTACACAAACAACGTGGAAATTCCAAAGTTTGGATTAGACTTATGGGAAGTGGTGAGATATCAGTGATACACAGATGAATCACATATAGTGACTCAAATGAAGACGAGTCAGAAAGAAGTGTTTTTGCAGTTCCACTTGTAGTTGGATGATAACAGCTATCTCCTGTGCATGAACAGATGCTGAGTGAAACGCTGAGAGAGATGAAGACAGAAGGGGAGCAAGAGAGACATTTGCAAAGGGCGACAGAGTAAAAAGAAGAGAGAATGAATGTTTTCACTGGCAAATAAAGAGAACATTAATGTAATATTTAAAGTGGCGCTGTGCTGTGGGTGTTTTGGGAGAAACGCTTAATTTGTAACAGCCACTAGAACTATGCATGCTTGCATATTTGTGTCGCTACCAAGCACTTAGTCATCTCATCCTAAATTCGATGCAGCTGTTCCGCCTGTGGCTCAAGTATACCTGCCAAAACCCACTCCTGCTGCCACTACACAAGCATCTGTTTGCCTCCAGCTGGTGACAGTTTGACAAAGCCTGAGCTCCAATGGATCTACCAACCAGCCACATAAAAGTTCCCAAACTAATTTATTACTCAATAAAACACCAGGTTGTAGTGGACAGAGCCAGGGATGGTGCCCCATGCTACTCCTTTATTGCAAAACACCAATAAAGAGTCAGAATAAACCTTGCTTTTATTAGTGTCAGGGTTTCATAATAAAATATTCTACTGTTACACACTGATTGCGGTATGCCTTTCAATAAACTGGTAAACATGTGATGGTCAGGTTTAAAGACTGGTCTGCATAATATGACCTCTGTCATAGCCAGGATGCTCACAGAACACACTACAAGCAATTGTTGTTTGTAAAAGTGCTCATCTCTGGATTACAGGTTTCTATCATGCCTGACACGACTGTAAATACCAGTACACAGTGTACTGCTGTGACTCCTCTTGCCAACACTTCTGGTATATGTCATTCTAATGCTCGCCTTCTGTTGCTTCTTATGGTTTATGCCGAAAACTTATACTTCCTTCAGTGGATAATCTCACTAACATACTGCAGCTTTGTATCTCTTCATAAATTTGTGCTCGTCATGATAAAAACCTGTGTCCTGTGCTCATCCAAGGACCTCTGTTCATAATTTCTTCATGCTGAATATCTTTTCATCACACATTACTGTATGCCTTTACTCCTCTACAGTTGTATACTGTAATGATTTGCAGTGATCTGTCTGGCGTTACCTAGAAGCAAGTGGGTTCCATTTGGGGTCTGGTTTCTCTCAGGTTTCTTCCTCATGTCATCTTAGAGAGTTTTTCCTACTTATTGTCACTTCTGGATGGGTCATTAGGAGTCTAAATCTACATCTGTATTTCTGAAAGGCTGCTTTGCAACAGTGTCTAATGTTAAAAGTCCTATACAAACAGAAAGTCATTTATTTGAATTTATAGTTTACAGATAAAGTAGAGGTCTAATATGTGCTGCCAGAAGAACTAGGACAGAGGGAGTGGTTAATCCTAAAGCAACTGGTTGCAGCACAGTATGGTAAAGACATTTTAAGACTCTCACTTAGAAGTTTGATAAGAGCAAGATGAACATACAAATAATGGCCCTCCTGCAGGGTGAGGAAGACTCTTGTCTAGCATTGCTATCATGAAACCTGTCACAAATCTGCCCAACATCATTTATCCTCTTCAGCTTACCTTCACACGTGTCTGTGTCCTGTCTGAAGACATAACCCAGGGGACATGTGCAGGTGTAGCTACCTGGAACGTTCCTGCACAATCCATTATCACAGAGCAATCTGTTCACCAAGCATTCGTCCACATCTGCAAAGAGAAAACATAGGTAACAACACTCCACGCAGACATCATACTAAAGGCTGTACACTAATTTATAGAGATTGAAAGAACCAAGTGCTACCAAGTACTTAACAATGATACATTTTTGAGAAAGACAAAGAACTAGACAAATCAATCAGTTTAGGAAGTATGATCGAAATGCACTGAAATCATATTATGTAATCAAGTGAAATCATATTTTGGAAAGGAATCTCTTGAACCCATCTCTTGATAAGAAAGAACAAAAGTAGCAGATCTACTATTTCAGTACTTTCCTTACTGAGGGATCTGAAATCTTTGGTTTTTGCCAAAGATACATGCAGGAGGATAGAAGAAATGCTGATATGCAAATGAATTTCATCTGCCAGTATTTCATCAGTCATAAAAAAAAGTTTTAGTCATGATAATCATGATATTCTTCTTTTAGCATATATAACATAATCATCCCTAGCTTTAAATCATATCTGAGATACTTATAATTTTACCAAATTCAAGCTACCAAACAGTTTTTTGAATGAACCAGCAATAAATCCATGAAAGGCAACTATATGATAACACAGTTAAGTATTTCCATAACAGATGATATGTATTTTCATAACAAATTTGTTTAAAAACAATTAAAAACAGATTAACTGGATTTTAGTAATCTGACATTGCATACGGTTTTACTGAAATCCACCAACTTTGAACTGGATGTTTATGAAAGCTTTAAAATAATTGAATGCAATATAATGAAATAACATCCCTAATTATTGGACTGATATGCCCGCTCACCAAGACAGGCCCGGCCGCTCTCGTCAGTCTCATAGCCTGTGTTGCAGATACAGCGGTAGCCTCCTCTCAGATTCTCACATACTCCATTGGAGCAGATATCAGGATCCAGTGCACACTCATTAATGTCTGTGGGTGAAACAGCAGCTGCAAAATTACTTTTATAGACTTTCACAGTCTGTGCAGGTGAATTGGCAGGACCAAGTCAACCCATACTGTACAATTTATAAATGATAGCGGTGAGGATTACCTGTTCCGTCAACCGTAAATCCAATCCCGCTTTGACACAAGGCACTGAATTCCGCTAGAAAACAGAGAGAGAAAGAAAATAGAGTTTGGTCCTTGGTGAACTGAATTTATTGTGATCAGGAAATAGGACCCTGACTATTCCTGAGATGAAAAGTTAGCAATAGATATTTATGCACTATAATTAAGAGTTGCCAATATAAATAAAATAATCTGCTATCTGATCTGAAGGCTTGGGTTGCGAGCAATGAAAAGCTCCAAGACACAAGATCTGAGAATTATTCTACAGCCAGATTGCATTCATTCATTTCTTTTCAGTAACTACTTTATTCTGGTCTGGACTGCAGTGAATCTTGGGAACACCGTATAAGGGTGGAAATACTCCCACGATGGGACACCATGCAAACCCCAAGCACACTCATTCATATACACACAATCACGCCTAGGTAAAATTTTAGCACAAAACAGGAAGCCCAGAGTAAACCCATGCAAACACAGGGAGAACATGCAGAACTCTACACAGACAGAAACCCGATGTTAGGCATAAACTAGTCATCTTACAGCACAGTTTAAAGTATAAAAATAGCAACAGGTTGAAAAGATACATGTGGGATAGATCTCTAGAATAGATATAACATTTATTCAGTATCTGTCACAAGTATATTTTTCCATTTTAAGTTAGTCTAAAAGTAGCAAAAGGTCAGATGAATTACAATACAGAAAAAAAAAATCAAGACTGGGCCTGTAAGAGTGACACAATAACTAGCGAAATGGATTCTACCTCAGACTCAAACCGGCTTAATAGATCAAAAAAGTAAATAAAACAAGCAAACAAAAAAAATCCCACACAAATAAACAAAACACAAATAGCTTCATATATACTAATCGTACCATAGTATTGCCCTCAGGCCTTCCAAGGTATGCATCGTGCTCAGTAAAACAATAAACTCTAAATCCTGCATTGTATAAAAATAGTCATTAATAAAAGATTTTAAATTTAAGGCATTAGGTTAAGCTGAAAAAGAAATTCTGACAAGCCTAAAGTCCATTTCAACAGGAAAAAGGTTTTGTGAGTGAGAGCTGAGGAGTTTATGCTGAAACATCTACAAGTTGATGTTCTGGTAGAATAATGTGGATGATCATAATGTGTGGTGGAAAGCAAGACAGGAAACAAAATGTATGAATGAATAACAAACACAACATGCATATGTTTGTATTTCACATTACATACAAAATTGACAAAAAAGAGTTTCATACTATCTACAGGGCAAGTTTTATTTTTTTATGTAGAGGATGAACAATGAGCTACAACAAGGCTCCTCTCATGATTACAGACTCAGACCTGAACAGCTGACCATCTGGATGGCAGCAGAAAGAGATTTTTTTAAATTAGGAAAATTTCACACATATGTTGTTGAAGGTAAACAGAGTTTATACATTTTTACCCACAAATTTTCTAATAATATGTGTAGAGAGACTAAACAGCAAAACAGGTCAAACGTGAATATCAATAAGGCCTGGAGTTTAATAAAAGGTGAGTTTAACTTGTTTCCTAAGGAGAGGACAGCAGAACTACACAGCAAAAAGATCTAGAGCTGGGTTCGCGAGACATTCATATAAATATTCACTGACACATTTTATTGCTGTATGACGTTGTGCGATCACGTTACTCAGATTCATTGTGCTATAGGCATATCGGCACTGGAGAGAAATCTCTCAGATGACTTGAGCTCATCTTAAATGTTAATTCCAAGCAGGATAATCTTGCTAAAGAGCAAACACACCAATAGTATTAAATGATCAGGAAAAATGTCAGTATTAAACTGTGTGTGTTTTGGGGTTGGCACGATTTTTGGGTTAAATTTGAAAAAAAAACCTGTACCTGAGTTCAGGGCAGGGCACGGTTGGCACGGCTCCCCAAAGCTGTAGTCTGTGCTAGCGCAGCAGCACACCGATTTGGTAACTGCTCCATGGAAAGGGTGAACACACACACCCTTTTTAATAGCTCCATAGCAGGTGCTGCGCATGTGTGTGTCTGGTTATAAAAAGATGGAAAGAAAACAGGCAAATACTGTAGAAAAATATTGTAATGTATCAAAGTTTCAGTGCATGTAATATGTGAATGTGCGTGTAATTATATTTCAGCCTGTATAAAGTGCTTTAGTGAGTGCAGAAAATGGTTTATGATCCTATTATTCCCATAGTTGGGTCTAATGAGCTTATTTAATAAATGAATTAATCTGTTAATTAATTAATATAGTGAATTAACATTATTCATTAGTAAGACATTTCCATGACTGTCCTTTCTGAGAATCAGACAAAAAAGAGAAAAAGAGAGAGAGAGAGAGAGAGAGAGAGAGAGAGAGAGAGAGAGAGAGAGTCATACAGTATACAGGCTATACAGGTAGTTAGACAATAAAAAGCCATGGCTCAATTTTCAGCCTACTGTAAATTTCAAACAGGTTGTGTGTTGTGTGTATTGCTGCGGTCAGAGGTTTACATCACAGTCATCATAGACATGAATATCATGGCAGTACTGGGCTTTCAGTGATTCAGTGATGCTACCAACACCATGCTTAACAGTTAGTACAGTGCTCCTCTGTTCCTCTAGTCATCGTGGCCACACAACTCAATCTTTGTCTCATCTGACCATAAAACTGTCCTCCGGAAGGCTTTTTCTTTGTCCATGTGGTCAACTGCAAATTTCACTCAGGCTTAAAGGTATCAATTTTGGAGATACAGCTTCTTTCTTGCAGCCTCTGTCCTTGGCAATAGAAAAACCTGTTTAACTGTAGACAGTGTTCCAGCAGCTTCCATTTAAATGTCGACATGTACCTTGATGGTTCCTGGGTTGTTACTGACCATCCCAACCAATTTTTCTCAGCTGAGGGTGACAATTTGGGTCTTCTGCCAGACCATGGCAAAGTTGCTAAACTACCCATTAACATGTAATTGGTAAACAAAGCCTTTTGGCATTGGCACAGACAAGCTACCAGCTGTAGTCAATCATGACCAATAGCAGGAAGTTAAGAGGCCTTGGCCATGACAAGTTAAAAGACCTTTTGTAACTTTCAGCAGCACTGAATTAATAACTGAAATAGGTGTATGTATGTTTTTGACCCTGTGTTGATTTCTAAAAAGCCCAAATCTATAAAATCTTGTACAATAAATTCTTGCTTTTTTACTATTCAAGATGTATGTTGTACAATCATTTCTCCCCAGAATAAGGGGTAAACTGTATGAATCAATATTTACACGTGATATACTTACAGCTTCTATGCTTACACAGAATTATAATCTAATTCCTGCAACAAGCACTGTGACAGCCATAGAGGCTTAATGATATGCCTCTTTTGTTTACACTCATATGACTGTGTGCATAAGTGGGTTTTTATTTGTCCTTACCCAAACATGAGCGTCCATCAGGCCCAACAGCCAGCCCTGCCAAGCACTCACACCTATAAGACCCCTCTGTGTTTACACACCGCCCATTTATGCAAATACCAGGGGTCAAGCACTCATCAATATCTATTAGAATGAACACACACATTAGAACATACATACACTCTCAAAAACAAATTAACAGAACTAACAGATCTAAAAACTAACTTTGATTCCAGAACTTCTGCATAATTCACAATAAGTCAGTAATTCAGTAATTCACACCTGGCACGAGTTAAAAATTCGAATAAAGTGCGTTACAGACATATAACTGAGAAAAAATACACACCTGTGCAGTAGCGACCGCTAGAGGCAAGCATGAAACCAGGTTTGCATACACATTTAAAGCTGCCGTCTTCATTGATGCACATGCCATTCAAACACATGTTTGTTATGGAACATTCATCATGGTCTGTAGGACACATTAAAAATGTTCCATGGTGTTTTTCAAGTAGGCAAGGAATGTTAACTAACTTTTGAGACCTATAAGCTAAATGATGACCAGGTAAAACAGGCACAGCCCTTGGGTTACAGAATAAGTAGCAATACAAAAAAATACACAATGCACGACAGTTTTCATTCCATTCAGCAGACTCTTGTGTGAGCACACTGTGGAGCTCGGGTCTTACCCATACAGTTCCTGCCATCCGGTGTTAGCTGGAAGCCGGCATTGCAGATGCACCGGAAGCTACCCGCAATGTTCAGACAGCGGCCGTTCTGACACAGCACTCCATTATGCAGGCATTCATCAGTGTCTGTTAGGGAGCACACAACACCACAAGTGCTACCAAAATGCTAACAGAATGAGTATACAATGCTTTTGCACTTCCGAGTTGATAGTTGAGGTTTCATATTCATTTTTGTTATTAGAAGCAGATAAACAAGAGATCTGTTTTCATTTCAGTTCATTTGAGTTCACTATGGGGACAAAACTCGTCACACACTTAGTCAAAGCTTACACACTTAGTCATCACACACTTAGTCAAAGCTTACACACTTAGTCATCACACACTTAGTCAAAGCTGGCTCTCTGTGATGTAACCAGAAGTTAAGAACTTTTGTTTTCAGATGTGGAATATTTCAGCCCTTTTTAATTATATTAAAAAGCCTTAATACATGCCAAATTAATCTAGCAGGTGTGCAGCATTATTTAAGACTCACCTAAGCAGATCTGCTTGCCTGGAGGCCTGTGAAAGCCTGTATGACACTTGCAGTAGTAAGAGCCAGCGGTGTTTACACAGTCTCCATTTGCGCACAGATCAGAAGCACATTCATCTATGTCTATAAAACACACACAAACATATGACAGATAGAATGTTTGATTAATCTAAAAGTGTAGATGTGCAGCGATCTATTTGTTTTACAACACGAATTCCAGAAAAGGTGGGACGTTCTTTAAATTTGAATAATCAAATCACATGAGACAATATTTTATTCACAACAGAACATAGATAACCTAACAAATGTTTAAACTGAGAAATTTTACAATTTTATGCACAAAATGAGCTCATTTCAAATTTGATGCTTGCTACAG
>JAQLOM010000009.1:12530847-12550383 GCA_030068315.1 Chrysichthys thysi | reverse complement strand
CTTAATTTTGGTTTCATCTTTTCGAAGGCTCTTACTCCAGACAGAACTGGCCAGGCTTTCTAGTAAAGTCTAATCTTGCCTTTCTGTTGTTGAGTATAACCAGTGGTTTGCATATGGAGATAAACCCTATGATTTTACAGTCACAAAAATATAGCTTGATTGCAGACTTTAATAATGATAAGCCTACCTCCTTGAGAGTGTACTTGACTTGGCTAGGTGTTGCAAAGGGGTTTTTCTTCACCAAGCAAAGAATTTGTCATGATATAATGAGAAAACAGGTCACACCTGGCCATGGAACTGCTTATTAGTCAATTGTTTAATTACTTTTGAGCCTGTGAAAATTGAGGGACTACTAAAAAATGGCTGAAACTTCTGAAAGGTTAGTGCGATATTTTTGTTTGTACTTCAATCGCATTTTCATTGCTTCATGTCAAATCCACTGTGGTGAAATTACAAAATTGCACAATTGCTTCATTGCTTCATTTCAAATCCACTGTGGTGAAATTACAAAATTGCACAATTGCATCACTGTCTGAATTAAATATCTGGTTTTAAAAGGGCAATTTGGCTTATTTATTGCAATTATTACATGATAGTAAATACATTTCTAAATCTATTTCATGTCAATGTCATTCTTTTCTTACATGGTCAACCTGAAATTCCATACCTAGGTCAATGCATCCACCAATACCCAGGAGAGAGGCGGCCATATGGTAGAGGGGCAAGGTGAGATAGATGGTGTCATTTTTATTGGCCCCACACATACGGAAAAAGACCATGCTCATCACAGCCTTGATGTGACTGACCCGAGCAGCTTTTGGAAGTCCTACATTAAGGAGCACAAGTGAATATAAATTTGACATCCAGTAGCAACCATGAGATGCTATTTAATATCTCTGTTAACATTTTTCACATTTTTTCAACAGTAGTCTGTATGAAGAGCAAATTAAGAGAAAATAAATGGCCCAAATTGTTTCCATGTAGGAATGTACATTAGGGATGGAACCAAATATGAATAGTTTACTACGATTAACCAGACAATGTGTTCCAATGAGATATTTTAAAGAATGGGTCACCAAAATATTTACAGAGAATCTGGTTGAGACTAGAAGTGAGACTTGGATCCCATGAAATGAGACAAAAAGAATAGAAAAAAAAAAAAATTCATGCAACATCTAATTGAGACCAACTATCTTAAGTGGTGAGTGTGATTGAAAAACTCATTTTGTTTTTGTAATTTTGCCATAAATACATCTTTAATCTATATATTTAATCCATTGCCATAATATTATATTGCAAAACAACCTACAAATAGGACTAAATGTGACAAATATCTGTTTGCTGTGTATTCATTTAAATTTACACATCACAAATTTACAGCTGTTTTTCTCCAAATGTTATTTTCTGGTAATACCTTAAACATTTTCACAAATTTCTCTGAATTGGCTGCAACAAATTTAAGAACCCCTTATTTTAAAGATAATTAACTGTAGATTCAGAACATCCAATAAACAACTTTTTATTTTTTGACCAACTGGTCTCATTTGGTTGCAATACACCCCATTTATAAACTCGGCATTTGGAACACTAAACAGACAGACATAAAAACTCTTGCTTCGGTAATTACTTGAAACCAACCTCATTAGCTTTAAAAACAAACATCGTCTTGATCAGAATCACTTGGATTACTGGCTAAACAAAAGCTGAGCATAAAAGTTGTTCTGCTTGATTTCTGATGATGTACCTGCGTTCTGCAAGCTGACTGTCGGACAAACACTTTTGTAAAAAAAAAAAAAAACGCAAAGAAACTGTAAGCAGGTATACGCCACCATGCCATGTAAACAGCGCACATAAAAGCAGGGAGTTCACTGAGCTTTTTTTGGATTGGGGTGGGCTGGACTGTATGCCTATTTTCCAACGTGTCCAAAAACCATTTCGGTATGCAAAATTCCACGAACCCAAACCACCCCTAACCACATTCTCCACCCATGAACATAAGGAAAGCAACTGAACAGTACCTGTGGTGCCTGACGTGAAGATGAACAGGAAGTTGGACGTGAGATTTGGCAGGGGAAAGTTGACTTGTGGCTTTTCGTCTGAGGCCAGCTCTACTTTGTCCAGCAATGTGCTGACGTTCTGACATGAGCAGCTCTTTTCACTTACCCACACGTTAACGTTATTATCCAACAAAGCTGGCAGGACATCGTCTAGAAGTTCTATCAAATCTACGGGAATAAAAACAACAATAACAACAACAACACTTTAAACATAAGTGAATGCCTGTATATATTTATACACCACACACGCACAACCCAAATATAGCCTGTATTTCGCAAAAGTATCATTCGGGGTTTCCAAATTTTTCTACAGGCTATAGATTTGCGTGGAAACTTTACAGCAGTTCCCACGAGAGCCTGGCTTTAAGACATATAGGTGGAAAAGAGCCAACAAAATGATACTTCTAGTGAAAAAGCATGTCCTTTCAGCACACAGCTTGGCATGTGGTGCTCTACAAGATACAACAAGATCCTCAGGCCAAATAGCACAGACTCCAGACTTGTTCAGTGTGGGAAAAGGAAATCAAACTGTGCTGAATGTGCTACGTGGTAGATCATAGCTCACTCCCTAATGGCTCCCTGGACCCTAGATTAGTGCTCTCCTAGTACTTGTGATTCAGTATAAGGAGTCGAGTTTGGACTCAGTCACTGTTTATCTGACTGACAGTTGGCCCTGGAGACCTCTGAAACGTTTAGATGTTTTAATACCAGATCCCACGATGAGCACTTTGGCCCCACAGCTTTGCAGACAGTGCTGAAGAGCTTTGGACTTGATGTTGGAGTTGACGAAGGCCACCTCGCAGCCCAGTTTACTCAGCCCGAACCAGGCGCACACGAAGTCGGGCTCGTTCCTCATCCACAGCGCGACAATGTCACCGGGCTTCACACCGACCTCGCTCCGGAAAACACTCGCAAACTTGTTGCTCCTTAGGTGCACGTCCATGTAAGTGAAAACCTCCTCGTCGAAAACGATGAACGGCTTGTCAGGACTCTGCTCTGCCCGGGCAACGAAGCGGTGGAGGAAGGTGACGACCCCGCGTTTCATCTCCGCCATCGTCGCCTTCCCGATCTGTAGGACCTTTAAGTAGTACATCAGGTCCCTCCAAAAGTAAGGAGAAAACAGCCTCTGGTAAAGCAACAGAGCGGCGACTCCGGCTAAACATGTCCAGAGTGAGTAAAGGAATAATGCCCCCGGAGTCATGGTTACGGAGGGCGCAGGGCTGTGGAGGACAAGGCGCTGATAGCCCGCTGGACGTATTGAGCAAGAAGAGCCCGATATTTAAATACCAGCTCGCGCTACGGCGCATGCGCACAGACGAGCTCGAGATAGTGTGGAGGTCTGGAGTGACTCCGGACTGGTCCACAGTGAGAAACACACGGGCTTGGCGACACTCCACAGGGAGATGAGCTCGAACCCTTCTTATATTAATCTGTCTTATTTACCACAAGACCTCAACTTCATCTTTCCTCTTAAATAACGTTAGATAGTGTACAGATAACGTTAGATAGTGTTCATCATCATCAATATTATTATTATTATTATTATTATTATTATTATTATTGTTGTTGTTGTTGTTGTTGTTGTTGTTGCTATTATACTTTTTTATTATTGTTGTTGTTGCTGCTGCTATTATTATTGTTGTTGTTGTTATACTTTATCATTGTTGTTATTATTATTATTATTACTCTTGTTGCTGTTGTTATTATTGTTGCTGTTACTGCTGCTGTAGCTATTTTTTTATCATTATTTTTGTTGTTATACTTTATTATCATTGTTATTATTGTTATTATTATTGTTGTGGTTACTGCTGCTGCAGCTATTATTATTATTATTGTTGTTGTTGTTGATGTTATTATAATTAGTGTTGTTGTTGTTGTTGTAGCTGCTGCTGCTGCTATTATTATTATTATTATTATTATTATTATTATTATTAATAATAATAATAATAATAATAATAGCAGGCATAGCATATCATAACATACATTTGGCTTTCAAACCAAACCACACATTTAACCAAAAGGTATTGTCGACATAACTTCTGTAAATACAGAAATACCATTTTGAAAAGGTTCAACTAAATTATAAATAAAGCAAAATGTGAACAAGACCTTTTGTTTTCCCTGCTTTTTCTGGTTATACCATTCAGTACCGAGTGAAGTTCAAGAAAATGAATCATAACTCAGTGGAGCTACCTGTTCCCTGGGTCTGTGGGTCTCCATCCCCAACAGAGCATGCTCACCCTCACCAAGCTAAATGATAATAGCCTAAATAATAATAATAATAATAATAATAATAATAATAATAATAATAATAATAATAATACACAGTAGTGTATACTGTTTCTCTAAAAGCTCTGCACATGTCTGTCAGGAATAAAGGAAATGTGTGATACAGTGATACCTCAGTGAGTTCTCCCACAGTTATATAGTATGAGGCAGGGATTCTCAAATTTATTTTGTATTCAGAATACACAGCACAGATTTATTTACCCTTACACACTTTTCACACATGTTTAGCCTATGTTTAGTTTAGTTGTGATTTGGTTTGTTGGTTTGCTTGGGTTTTTTTGTTGTTGTGTGAGTAAACATGAAAACATGAAATGATATTTAATTCATTTTAAAATGTTAAGCCCTGAAATTGCACAAGTGAACACAAGTACCCTTGTTTCCCCATAAGATTTCATGTGAATAATATGATCGCATGTGAATAATAAATAATTCATGTGTACAAAATCATGCGAAAATATAAATGAATAAAACATGTGAATAAAAAAATTACCTGTACTACATATAAAAAATTCCAAGTGTGAAACATACTAATATGTGAAGTGTCAAAAATACACAGATTCAAAACATATATCATCATACACATGTATTAGGATAATTAATATGAATATAATATGTACTCCATAGTGAAAGATGTAGGTGAGATATAAAACACTGTATATATCAATATAGAAAGTGTAAAATTTATTTATCTAGTAATAACAAAAAAATCTATTTTAATTTATCATACACTACTTATATAAATAGGTTTAATCCACATTTTAGTAATCTTAAAACAAACCTTAAGGACAAATAATGGGAACTGGAATTTAAATACACTGGTACAATAGGTTTCAAATCTATTTCGTCATTTTTGGGTTTTGTGATTAAAAATTAGACCAATTACACCATAGTGCTGTTGATTTCTTAGTTCTGACTGGTGAGAAGCTCTGACAGAAGTTTGGACTGCAAATTTATACTAAAATGCTCATTTTAATACATATTTTTAAATAATTATTTATTTCATAAAAACTTACACAGAGACTCCACAAAAATGGATTGTAAAGCTTACGCAATTGTGCAATTGTTGATATGGTGAAGATTTCCCTTAAGATATGTTTTTTTTTTTTTTGGAAGGGGTATCCAGTGTCAGCCCAGACAGAGGCTGGTGAAGGAAATATAATGTAAGTCATAAAAGGAAGTAACTTGATTTGTTAACATTTCACAACATTAAAGGTATATACAGACTGCGGAACGCTGTTCTTTCATAAATAGAAATTCCACTTCCATTATATTGAAAAACAGCAGATAAAATCTTTATTTTCCCTTCTAAAGCTGTGTGCTGCACAGGGATACATTATACTGGCTAAACCTGGCCACTAGATGGTAATGTAGTACAATGTTTAAAAACTTTTCAGAGCAGACTATTAAACCAGATGTAACTACAGTTTAAGATTTGCAGAGCTTACAAGTAGAATAAATACACAATTATGGCACCAACTTATGGCATTTTGTAATTGGGTTATTAATCAGTTTTGTTGATTTATTCCAGTGTATTTATTTCACACTGAAACTCTTATTGCTGATGCCTTTACTATTTGTAAGGAAAAATCCCTTAAATGTATTCTGCATATCAACAATGAAGCCATGATATCCTTTGTACAAAAAGCTTCCATTTATGAATTTATGAAAATTATACAGGTCATGTTATTAGCAATATCAAAATCTGATTTTAACACCAATTACCTTTAATAACATTTTAAATCAATTTGTTCTTTAAAGTATAATAAAAATCATACTTTTCATCACACATAACAGTACAATTCTGACAGTATTTATGTATAATGTACAATACAGTATATCCATTGGTTTAGCCTACTATTTTAGGTTTATTGTTTTTTTAAGCTAATTGTACATAGTCCTATGCAAAACTACACTCTCTCACTCACTAATAATGCACTAATATTAATTCTTTCATTCATTCATCTTCAGTAGACTAATTTTTTCCCAGTTAGAGTCTCAGTAAATCTTAAGTCTTTCCTGGTAACACCGGGTACAAGTTGGGAAAATTCACTTCAGATGGGATGGCAGTCCATTGCTTGTATGGCACACACACACACACACACACACACACACCTATTGGGAAATTTAGTCCAGCCAGTCCACCTATCTTTATGTTTTTGGACTGTGTGAAGAAACCAGAGAACGCAGTGGAAACCCACATGAACACATGGAAAACATGAAACCCCACACAGACAGTAACCCAAGCTCATACAAAGTCAAATCAGCGACCCTGGAGCAGTGAGGTGGCCAACCTACCCACCATTGCACGTCAATAAACAATCTTTTATCTTAATGCCGATATCTCATATAAATAATCTCTAGTCCAATGACACTTCTTGTTATATCTCGGAGTTGTGATTACGAGGGGCAGCCCGAGTCAGCTCCTTTCTTCTTTCACTCTGCGGACACCTGAGATATCCAGGTATTATCTCACAAAAGGAGAAAGGCAGCAGGAGAAAGACATATAGCAGGAAGTAAAACAAGCCACAACTGTAGTTTCATCGTGAAGAAAAATGGTCATAAATCAAGCATAGGACAACTTATCTATCAACACAACATGAAACTTGAACCTGGATGACTTGAACCTGATCACACCAAGTTACCATGGCAACTCTGCCCCGTGCTTGGCCCCCTCATCGCTGATGAGAGTTTGGCTTTGGTTTAGTTTTCTGTGACTGGATACGCAATCTGGCAACACTCCATGACAGGCACCAAACCCTGATAAGCCCAGGCGACACACTCCGAGTAATGGAAACGCCCATGGAACTGATAGAACTGGTTGTAAACCCAAGGTCACGTGACCTACAGTGCCTTGCATAAATGTAAGACGCGAGGACGAACCAGAACCCAATATGAGCGCGCGGGCTGCAGAGTTGATCTTCTGCATTTGAAAAGTTTTGGTGCTGATCATGGTTTTCTCGGTATCCTGGGTGGTCGCCGTGCTCGCGGGGATCTTCTCGGTGCTCCTCGCCCAGCGCCTATGGTTCCCCTACTTCTGGACAGACCTCTTCTTCTTGCTGAAAGTCCTCCGAATTGGAGTTCTCCTGGAGCTCTACAAGAAGAAATCCAAAGTCCACACGGTGATGGACCGCTTCGTGCAGCAGGCGCGGCGGATTCCCGACAAGCCCTTCTTGATCTATGAAGGCTGCGCGTTCACGTACAGGGCGATAGACGAGCGGAGTAACCGCGTGGCGCGCGCGCTGCAGCAGCACAGCTCCGTGAGGAGAGGCGACACCGTAGCGCTGCTCATGAACAACGAGCCCGACTTCCTCTGCGTGTGGTTCGGCCTGAGCAAGCTGGGGTGCGCCGTGGCCTTTCTCAACACTAACATCAAGTCCAGGTCCCTGTTGCACTGTTTCAACTCATGCGGGGCGAAACTGCTGGTGGTCGGTGGGGGTAAGTTACACCAAAACACCCAAACAACAGGGGGTATTATAGTGCATGTGGGGCAAAAACATTACAAAGATGTCCACTGGGAGAATCT
Organism: Chrysichthys thysi; assembly: GCA_030068315.1. Taxonomy (NCBI): domain Eukaryota; kingdom Metazoa; phylum Chordata; class Actinopteri; order Siluriformes; family Claroteidae; genus Chrysichthys; species Chrysichthys thysi. The sequence continues at coordinate 12,542,514 of JAQLOM010000009.1, read as the reverse complement.
GGCATATTGTATTGACTTTCGAGCACATGTTTTGGTTGATTTGTAAACTTAAAACAAGCCCAACTGTGAGTTTGAACTCGTGTTGATGTGCTCGAGGTGGGCCAAGGGACCAGAGGTTTGTTTACGCTGTGCGCGGATGAACAGACTCCGCCCATCTCTTACGTCTGGGTTAAGGATGAACGTGCATACAGTTTGCACAGTCACAATTACATATAGTCTCCTGCTCTTGGAGGACACACTGATTGCAGTGGGTACCTGGATGTTCTTTTGTAAACTTTTGCTAGCCCTTTCTTTAACCCTGGTCTGGTACCATGAGGTATAAGTGACCCCCAGCCCTCTTTGAACCATAGTTTCCAAAAACTACTGCCTGAAAGACCTTGCCTGCCATGTATTTTCTCGTAAGGCCTTCCTAAGCACGGGACACATGTTCGATAGTTTCAAAGTCTTTCCGCTTAATTTTATATTTCGATTTCTTTTGACTTTTGGGTCAAATTGACCCCATAGTACCGCCGATGTGGGTGCACAGTGGACGAATCTCTCCTTGGATTCCGAGGAAGATGTAGTTTCACTACAATAACAATAAACAATTTCTCTCTTCTCCATTGTTCCAAAGAAGAACAAGAGGGTCGTATTTCTGTCCACTATGCACCCCCCCACCCCCAAAAAGAAAAAAAGACTGATGCAGATACTAGGAAAGAAGAAATAAATGTGTTTTACAACCATAAAAAAGGTGGTGTGGACAGCCATGATCAAATGTACCCCATGGTATCAAGAATGTAACTTTTTTTCATGGTACCAGAGCAGGGTTAAAAGCTGACAAGTAGGTTCAGTGTTTGGGTTGCTACTTGAGGCCACTTGGTGACATCTCTTAGGGCCCTAGGCAGTGTTGGCAGGGAGACACTTCAGGGAGAAGTAGCTAAAGAGCAAGCTCAAAAATGCCACTGGGAGTCGTGAGGTGATGTCAAGGACTAATTTGCATGCTAGTCCTTTATCATGATTTACACCGCAAATAAGTGGGCATGAAAAAGTAAGAGGTTCTCTTGGGGTTTAATAGAATGGGGTTTTTATCTGAGTAGCAAATAAATAATGGCTATATTTCATATACAAAGGAGTCATTGCACCATGAACAAAACTATTGTGCATTTACAGGATACTAAACTTTCTATCAGTTCAATTCAATTCTAGTTTATTTGTATAGCGCTTTTAACAATGGGCATTGTCACAAAGCAGTTTCACAGGATATAAGGTCCAATTAAAAGCTTCTTAGTCTACAGCTGTAACTAGAAGTGTATGTATATCCACATATATCCCTAATGAGCAAGCCTGTGGTGATGGTGGTGAGAAAACTCCTGAGACAACAAGAGAAAAGAAACCTTGAGAGGAACCAGACTCCAAAGGGAACCATCCTCATTTGAGTGACATTGGATAGTGCCATTAGGACTAACTCAGTTCTATAGCCATGTGTTATATGGTCCAAAAGTCCAGTTGTGTAGCACCAGGTTCACTGTACATTAAACATAAAGTCTGTTCAGTTCAGCTGATTGCTGATGGAGTTTTGTATGTAAGAAGGTTTGTGGTCATTTAAATCAAGAATGCAAGATAAAAGGAAGTACAGTGAACCTATCATGGTTCACCTATCGCAGGTTCAGTGCATCGCGGATTTTCAAATTTTGATTCACGGATTTTTTTGGCTTTCACGGGACTCTGGAATATAAAATGATTTAAAAAAAAATGTTAATTCAAACATTAAAAGAACATTTAAATCGAAATAAAACAGTATGTACTGTATTTCATCAGAGGATCACTGTATTTCTGTACACCACTTCCGCTTCAGCTAGTAAACAGGAAGTGACCTCACCGGCAGTAAGTACACATGTAGAAATTTTATATGTTGTTAAAATTACATATGTTTAAGAGTGTAGAAAGTGTTTAAGAGCATAGGGTGTGTTTATAAGAGTGTGAGAAAGGTTAATAAGAGAGTGGAAATGGTTTATAAAGCCTTATATATATACACACGTACACACACTGCCGGAACGTAGCCCCCGCGATAGGCAGGGGTTCACTGTAGTGACAGTCAGTACATTTACATGCACAGATGTAATCAGAATATAACCCTATTTGGAATTTGTTACAGGTCATGTAATGAGCATTATCCATTTGGACATGAAGAATTTGGGCTTATTCTCAATTTCTTTTTTTTTTTTTTTAAAGCATTTTCTGATTAATGATATGGCACTATTATTTGGGGTTTAGGAGCATTCCTTGTACATGGACCCCAAATTAAGACATATTCCAAGTGTGCTGTATACATGTACATATACATACACATACACATATACATGTACAGATACAGCACATTCTGAATATGTATCTCAATTGAGGTTTTTACAGCAGTTTGCAATGCACAGCCTCTTGAATTGTTTATGGTCAGCTCATTGTGTTATACACAAACCAACTAGACAACAGTTTGTAAAGGAGAGATGCATGCATATAAATGGGAATATTAGAGGATAATTTTCATGAACCATACTTGGTAGGAATATTTTGTCTTTTTTTTTTGGAATAATGGCAAAAACTGGAATGTTTTGTGCATACAAGTGTAGTAAACGAGTAACTGTGAAGGAAAACGTTTTTGTTTAAGTTACTTATAAAATGTAATATCTCCAAAAGGAGAATTTAACTTGAACAAAAAGACAAGCAGTTGGGACGAACATTGGTGATCAGTGATTGGTTTCGGGGGACCCATGGTTATCAGTGAATGATCGCATTGCAGTTTTAAAGAAGAGGTGGGTCTTCAGTTTGTCTTTGAAGGTAGTCAGGGATAAACATAAAATTGGGACCATTTTCCAGACTTTACAGGATTTAAACTTTAGCGGGGCACTCAGACAACCCCCTAGGTTTGGCAATATTAACTGAACAGTTAAAAAGGCCCAGCTCACCTGTCTCAAAACCTCTGTGCTAAGTGAATTACCATTTTGGAATGTCTTATGTTTGAAAAACAATCCACAATAGTCGACATCATGGGTGACGTCCTAGGCTACAGTTCATGTGTTGGAACCTGAAACTGAAGATGTTTTTTCAAAATACCGGTAGTTATATTTAAAATTCCTTCGACTGATCCATTTCATTTTTGTTTCATTACTCCATTTTAATGGACCAGAACTGGCTTACACCTATGACACATGAGTGAGGAAGAAGTTAGAGATGGGTTTCTCAGGGATTTTGCAGAGGTTTTGCTGCAATCACATGCTTTCAAAAGCACAGAAGCCCATATGTTAGCTAAAACAACGAACCGGATGATGGGAAGGGTGAGCTAGCTCCTTTAAGTGATGCACAGGAGGTTGCTTGTAACCGATAGACAGATACATGCACAGTGGGCTCATCTTCAGTCTGGGTAGCTGTCCATTTATTGTTAACTTAAATTTAAAATCCCGAATTGCACTAAATAGCTTGGCAAAGTTTTTTTTTTGAGCCCTTTTAAAAAGACACCTAATATACATAAAGCAGAGTAAATTATTTGTGAGGTACTGACCTTTAAAATAACAGCAATAATGCAATATATAGAGACAAATATAATATATAAGCCAAAGTATGCAAAATGGCTTAGAAATAAGGAAATGAAAACACACAGTGCTTTCACTGAGTTGCCATGCGTGCTTTGCTCTCTTTTCTAAACAATACACAATGTTGAGTTCATTATGTCGCACTGCTTATTAACCAGCGATCCGAATGACAAACAAGATTAAGAGATTTGTGTTTAGAAGGTAGTTTGCCTGGAAATAACACCTTTGAGAGCCAAGGAGAATGGTGGCTCAGCAAACCATAAAATAAACAATATTGTACAATAAAATACAATGAATAATCATAGATTAACCGCCATGCCTTCTATAAAGTTAGCCCACCTTATCTGTGTGATCAGGTTTGCAGTTTTCGCATGGAATATGCCTACTTTAAAACTCCTGACACCCACTCCGATGTTGTTTTTGTCTAAATTTAAACCTTAAAAAACCTCTAGATTAACGTGTATATACGTAATAAAAGACAAATTGTAAATATATAGCCTATTGCTCATGCTAAGGTGGCATGGTGGTGCAGTGGTTAGCACTGGTGTCTCACAGCAAGAAGGTCCTGGGTTTGATCCCTGGGTTAATGTGGGCACCCTTTTGTGTATAGTTTACATTTTCTCCCTGTTCCTCTGCGGTTTCCTCCGGGTACTCTGGTTTCCTCCCATAGTCCAAAGACATGCACATTAGGTGGATGGCTATTCTCAATTGCCCGTAGATAAGAATGTGGGGTGCATGCATGTGTGTATGTGATCTCCAGTCCCGGGTTAGGGGAGGGTTGGGCGTTGGGGCTAGTGACCTGTAAAATGTGCTTTGGCTATGGAAAGTCAACCGAGTCCCACGGGGAGAGCTCATGCTAATATTCATACTTTGGTTATCATTTATGACATAATATTCATGACATAATTTGCTCATATAGTAGTAAAATGGCTAATTTTTATTTCAGGTCATTCACTGTAGTTATTTTATGGTCAATGTGCATATTAGTCTATTAATTCTCATAGTTATTCTTTATACATGACACTATTTGTAGTATTTGATTTTCAGACCTTGGTGTTGGGAAACTGCATTATTTCTTGACTTGCATACTTCAAACCTTTTATATGGTCTTATTCTGTGAATATTACAATACATCTGGCAATCTCAGACTTGTCTATGTTTTGTACATTTAATATGCTAATAAAATCATAAAATCTGTGCTTGTTGTATTATAGACCTGTTGGACACCTTGGAGGATGTCCTGCCTAATCTTCGGGAGGACAATATCTCAGTGTGGGCAATGAAGCAGGAAGTCTCCCATCCAGGGGTCCATTGCCTGTTGGACAAGCTAGAGCAGGCCTCATGTGAGCCAATCCCTGCTGAGCTGAGATCAGCCACCTGCCTTAAAACACCCACACTGTATATCTTCACTTCAGGGACCACAGGTGGGTAACAGTCCTGAATGAATCAGACTGAAAACAGACGGAAGTGCCTGAATTTTAAATTTAAATATGAAGTTGGAGTCAAACAACATCAGGCAAACCAACCATGATGTTCAGCAGATGTCAGATTGCCATGCTGTTGGGTTGGATTTGGTATGCCTGGTTGAGTTATTTGTGATCAATCACAGTGTCCTTAAAGTGGTTCTTTATTCCTTTTACAATTTATTGCTAATATATCATTAATCAAAGACATACTTAGGTGGACTAGATGTCTAATACATGCCATACCTGACTGGAATTAGCTACACCTGACCCCCACCCTGCATCCTGCAGATGATGAGCCTACACGATGGCTCCATATCATCATTTTGGGTGACTGCAACCAGGCTGAAGGGATGAGTCCCAGTAATTTAATGGGTTCTTCAGGAATCACTGTTTGTCTGACTTTTCCCCTCAGATCTGTTCACCAAAGGTGGCCCTACTCAGAGCATTAATCTCCCAGAGGCTTAGATCTGAAGTTCACTGAAGTACACAAGCACCTTCAGGCTACCATTGATCATGGTGCTATTAATTTTGCATGTTTTTTACATGTTAATAACTTTAAGTAGTTTTCTGTGGTTTTTGGTTTCTGACCAGCAGCATGGTACTGGCCCTGAAGTTTTGATGCCTGAGAATCATCTCTTTTTGCATAGAAACACTGAGGAACAGGTTGAGATTAGCTACAGGGTGTGCGAGAAATAGTATGAAAGGTTAGGACCAATATCCTCCCTCTATTGCCAAAGTGGGAGCAATGACCTAAAAAAAAACACGGAATCGGTATCGTTATCATTTGTTTGACATACAGGCCTGACCTTGGCTATCTGTTGTTAACAGCTTATTTGAAAGATGTTCTGAAATCAAAGGGAAATGTTGCGCAAATCCTAATCTCTCCTCGCCAGTTTGTCCCAGGATCACTTGGAAGGTTTCTGGGGTTATCACACTAGCGGCCTCCTCTTTTGGGTTAATTCCATACATAGGTGTGCTTTACACATCCCCTTGCTCTTCTGAGAAGTACCACAATATCTGCTTGTCTGTAGAAGTTTCAGCCATGGCAGAGTTTGGCCATGTGATCAAAAGTACAAATTTAAAACCCATTCATATGACTTTTCTCTTGTGCGTCTGCATGAGATTCAGAGTGGTGCTTCTGATTCTGGGTGGAATGTATTTAAAGGCATAAACAAGGTTTTCCTGGAAGTTTTGAAACCTACAGGCCTCCACCTCTTACAGAAAAACGTTTGGTTATGACAGGATGTGTCTTCTCAGAGGAATATGACTGTCTTGTAAAACACTTCCTAACCAGCCACACCTACTAGGAAGGAGTCATGTCACTTAGCTTTGGCCTGAATAAAGAATACTGACCAAAAGATCACATGCAGCATACCATCATTTAGGAATAAAACACAACAGGGTGTAGGATTGTTTTAGAAAAATACAGGAGGTCCTCAGGTTACAACAGTCTCGACATACAACGTTTCGAGTTTACGACGCTCGCTCCTGTAAAAGCTAAAAAAAAAAAAAAGTGACATGAGTGTTCCAGTTTATGCCGTTCGTGCCATACTTGTAGACTATGTGGGCAAACTAGTTTGTGCTCAGCGGAAGAATGCACAGCAACGCGGCGTATGAGTGAAGAAATTGGCGAAGTTGACTGAAAAAAAAATTGCAAATGTTCCATTTGTGTTGCTTTGTTTGGTAACTTTTTGGCCCTTATCATGGCTCCTAAACGAGTCAGAGTCTTCAGATGGTAGTACTCCAACGAAGAGGAAAGCCATCACGATGGAAGTGAAATTAGACATTGTAAGATTGTGACATCAAAGAAGGGAGAAACAGCGATGGATATCAGATGTCAGTTTTTCTGTTACTACGGTTCAGTGTACAGTATACTTATGTGCGTTTCCTTTTTCTGTGGTTTAGTTGTGTTTTTATGTTCTAGATTATGATTTCACCACTATGTTAGGATAGGTGAGTGACTTAGGCTGGGGTGTGTTTCAACTTGCAACAAAACTCGAGTTATATCACCGTTGCAGGAAACGGAACTGTGTTGTAACCTGTAATCAGTGATGCCACCACTAATGGTGTGCTTAACAATTATCCTGACAAACTGTACTTTTATCATTTCTTTTAATACGGTGAGATCTCGCAAACATCCTCTTATCACTTGCGTTATAGCAGCTATAGAGCCTGTGCCGTCACATGATTTTGTGCTGTTTCCACTGCCATAGTGGATGACCTCACAGAACGCTTGAACTCACTGTGTTGAAGATATTCACATGAAGTAATGGGTGAAAAAAACAAACAAAAAACCCCCAAAAAACAAAGAACAGCAGATGCACTAACGGAACACTACAATGATGCTTTGTGGACCGATATATTGCGGGATCATTTTTAAACTGATGTACAATATTTACTCTTGATTGTCTCCACCTGCTTTTCTAGGGTTACCCAAAGCTGCTGTGATCAGCCACCTGCAGTCCCTCAAGGCCTCGACTGGGTTCTGGATATACGGCGGCACCGCAGAGGACGTGATTTACACACCACTACCTCTCTACCACAGCGCAGCCTCTCTCATAGGCATCGGTGGCACTATAGAGCTGGGTAACTTTCTTTAAATGACACACAAGCGTTCACATTTCTCAGTACATCATCCGTGTTGTATTGTAAAACCGTTATAAGGACTGGGGATGGTTTTTAAGATGATCAGATTGTAGTTATAGAGAGGAGACCAACTGTAAATAACAATCTCTGTTCTGGAAAGTATCATTTACTTTAATCTAAAGTGAATACATGGTTTTCATGGGTTATTCTGTTTCCCTATAAAACGCCCTCTTGAATCAAAGGTGTTATCAGTAGGTCAGCTTTACAATCATGATTTCTCAACAGAGACGTCTCACCTAGTGAGATAAATACACACGTTTTCTCCCCTCGGGTTATTCTAAGGTCCAAGTAAACAGTTTGTGCAAACTCTGTGTTTCTCCTGAGCCAACATTTTCCCAAATGACTAATAAAACCTGCGTGACTCTTATTTAGAGAAAAAATGTGATTTTCAGCAATCCTTAAATGGTGGATGAAGTTAAGTAATTTAACACTGAAACACAGTCAGTTTTTATGATGGTTAAAATAAAACCAGATTACTAGAGCAGGAAATGGGCCCCACTTTCACTAGCTTTACTCCATCATGTCCAATCTACCAAAAAGTGCATACAGTGGAACGTCTGGTCACGAACTTCCGTTGCGAGACTCTGTTCGCGACCCCGATTTGTTCGTGACCCGAAGCAATTTATCCCGTTGAAATGAATGTAAATACAATTAATGTGTTTCAGCCCACAGAACATGTGTTTTTGAAGTGTATTATGGGTTTATGTGTGGCAATAAAACATAGAATAAAATTAAAATAACCTTAATGATAGAAAAATTAAACTAAATGAAATAAAAAGATGATTTTAATGCATGTCACCTTTGCGGTAGATACGTAGTTGCTGGCGTAGGTGGGCGGTGGCGGAGGAATATGGTGGTGGAGGGATATATTGGTGGTTCTCATGTTTAGCGATTATTTCTTTATTTATTTCCACTGTATTGCGAAGCATTTTTTATTAAAAGCTGTGTAACTTTTCTGATGTTGGTGGACACCATACCATACCATACCACTTTATGTATAGAGCACTTTACAACAACAACAGCACCGACCAACGTGCTGTACACCAAGATATTGAATAATAATACTAGCAAAAAGATAAACAAAAATTTGAATAAAAATAGTAACAAAATAAAAAGTCACACCAACACAAAAAGTCACACCAACACAAAAATCATACTAAAAATAATAAAAATAAAATAATAATAATACCAACAAATAAAAACTACTTAACGACCACAAAACATCTCAATAAAAGGCCTCACACTGGATTGAAAGCCAGGGAGTATAAGTAAGTATGATGAACAGAATAATTGTCTTTATTTTGGGATAGTTTGAAAGTCCTGATCTCGTATTCTCCTCTTTTTTTTTAACCAATGGAGATATTTTCCTATTATGATTGGGTGGACTGGGTTTTCCAAGGGAGATGATTCCTAGGCCGTCTATAGTAATTTCTTTGCGAGTATTTTAATGGTTTTAAGATGTTCAGGGCCTGTTTTAATTCTTACACAAAGCCGTAGTCCTTGTGAATAAACGCAAACCAAAAACATAACAATGAGATCAGAAATACAACAGCGAATTACTGTTATCTTTCCGAATATTCTGTTGTATTAAACCTTATGAATGACTCTCCATGAATGATTGGCATGCAAACAATCCAGGGATTCGAGCACATACAAAAGAAATGAAAGCGTGAGTAAATGTTTCCTGAGCTCTCTCTAGTAACTGGTAAGTGGTTTCGAATGCCTGGTTTTGTGATTAATTTCAGTTTCAAAAGGTTTATTATTCTAGAACAACTGTGCAGGTGTGTCCATTTTATTTCATGCTTTTTGATGTCCAAAAAGGACCCTGTGTCTTCAGAATGGTGGGATGGGGTAAAATGTCCGTACAGTGACCTTGTTCAAAAAACATAATGCAGGATTTTGTAGCTATTAATTGCAAAACTATCTGTCTCAATATATCTTATATATCCTTTAATAAGTGGGGTAAAGGGCTAGGTTTTGAAAGTTAGAGAAATCATTGTGAATCATTATTCCGGGCTACAGCTTGAGTTTCTTTGCACGTGTTGGTACCGTGTGTTGCTGCAATATGATACTAAATATTCAAGATCCAAGCTGGGAAATGAGTAACTGACCAGTAATGAATATTCTGTTCAACTTATATAATGTCCACTAAAGTTAGAGCCAACTGCTAGCAAAGACAAGTGACCTTTCGAACTGTCTGGAAATGCAGGACATTGAATTCACTGTTTATTCTGTTCTCAGTGGAAATAGGACCTTGCTTGTTTTTCGGTTTATTTATTCAGCCGTCATGTGAGAACAGGGTTAGATTTTTATACCAGGTGATCTGGGGTATCCTTTCCCAGGAATCTCATGTTCTGAGACAGCCTTTCACCACTGTTAGCGAGGACCAATGGACAAGCTGGAGTAAACATTTGTTCCAGATTTAATCTGCGCAAAAGTCACAGAGTAGAAACCAGATCAGCCTTTTAGTACTGAACCTTTTTGCAGTGTCTTGTCCTGAACGGCAGGTCAGTTGAGTTACACTGCACGTGACGGTGAGTCTCACTGTGGTCATGATGCGAGACCTGCATGTCAGAAGAATCAGTGCTTTCGATAACGTACAGGCTAAAGTTTGCTCATGATTCTGCTGGAAAATTCTGATCACTTGAATCTTTAACACACAGCACCAGTCAAAAGTTTGGGCAGACCTACTCAATTATAGGCATTCTTGAGTGTGATTATTTATGTTATAGAACAATACTAAAGACAGCAAAATGACGAAATAATACATAGGGAATCAAAACACACCTAAACTATGAAATAATATATGGGGAATTATGTGGTAAGCAAAAAAAAAAAGTGTTAAATAGGTTTCCGGTTGTAGATTCCTCAAATTAGTCAGTGTTTATCTTGAGGACAGGTTTGCATACTGTTGCCATTAACCTAACCAGTTTCATGAGGTAGTCCCCTGGAATGCTTTCAGTTAACAGGCGTGTCTGGTTAAAAGTTAATTAGTAGAGTCATTCGCCGCCTTAATGCTTTTGAGATCATTAGTTGTGTTGTGTTGTGTTGCGGTACAGTTGTATGGCATACAGTAAAAACCCTATGCGACAATTGTAGTAATCCATATTATGTGAAGAACCACTCAATTAATAATGAGAAACAGCTGTCAGTCTTTTCTTTAAGACATAAAATGTCTTTTAAGTAAGAAAGTAAAGGAAAAAAACCCTTGAATTAGATGGTGTTCAAACTTTTGACTAGCACTCTATAAGCCCTAGACCTCTGTGTGTCTTCTCTTGTGTGGACAGCAAACGATATAGCACTGGGACTATTAGTCGGGGAGCCAAAGTCTCAAAAATGGGTTGAACCTGACATGGTCTGCCATACTTTTTATTTGTGTTTTTTCTGTTAATTTTGACCATAAGAACCAATAATTGGAGGGTCTGCTCTGCTGAAAATTGTGGCCATTTTAGTGTATGCACCCTTTACTTTTTATCGGAAAAATGTGAAAAATTATTTTTTTCCCCTCAGATCCTCAGTGGGTTGGGTAGGCTGTCAATAAACACATTCCAGATCCACAGAACACATGTGCTGACAACATCCACTGACAAAATAACTCTTAAAATACATCTTTACATGATTTTGGCTCAATTTAATGCCAAAAAAATAGGCGTTTTCTCACTTTTTTCCACTATTTTCATCTTTACTTCATTGGCAATCAACTATTCTCCTAAGTTATGACATCAATCAATATGCCATTCTTTTCACCAAACAGTATACTCATTCCACAGAAAAAATTATACAAATCCAACCAAAATCACTGGATCTGTGATGATTTCACTACTAGTAGGCGATCAACAGGCTCAGAACCTCAACAGAATTTAGGCTGATCTCAAAATGACAAAAGACATACTGGATATTTAGCATTATGGCACACTTAACACTTACACACACACACACACACACACACACACACACACACACACACACACACACACACAAAATGTATAAAG
>JAQLOM010000009.1:12485501-12502673 GCA_030068315.1 Chrysichthys thysi | reverse complement strand
TAAAGTTATTTCTGTGACCATTGTGAGTTTTTCTTTCATTGACTGAAGGGTACCAACAATTTTGTCCACGTGTGTAGACCCTATTGAAACAGGGAAATTCAGGGAAAAATCACCGCTTATCAATTAATCGTTAATTGATCGACAAGGTCAGCTAACTAATGATTAGTGAATTAATCGATAATTTGCATCCCTAATGACGATATAAGAATGTTTAAAAAAAAAAAAAAAAAGCAGCTAGAAACTCAAGAAAATTTATGAAAAGTGAACATGGGATCTATACAACATTTAAAAAAAAATTATAGTGAAATGCAAAAAAATGTTTAAAACTTGGACATTTAAGAAGGGGGGGACCCTGAACAATTAAACATGGACATCAGGAGTGTTAACAAAAACATGGAAAGTCAGGAAAGTGGGGGGAAAAATGTACCCCGCCTCTCGCCCGAAGTCAGCTGGGATTGGCACCAGCTCCCCCCACGACCCTGAACAGGATTAAGCAGCAGAAGACGAATAAAAACGAATAAACTAAACATGGACGCATAATAGTGTCTCAGTGTTTTGAGTTTTTTTTTTGTTTTTAGTTTTGTTTTGTTTTTTCAAATAAGGAAATTAAAGCACCATTTAAATGATTTTCCCCAATATGGCAGTTCATTTTTAAATATATTGTCTATATTAAAGATATTATGTTAAGGGTCCCCGTCATGCTGCTTCTTGTATTTGCACTGCACTTGAGCACACGTCGGCTATGAGAAGGATTCACAAGCTTATGAAAACGTGTAATTAGTGAAAAAGTGAGAAGTTAACCTGGTTCACCAAGACATTGTGGAAGTGAATGCAGACTTTTGAGGAGGTTAGTGTTGTGTTTCAGCTCCAGGGTGCTCGTATTTTGGGGATTCCCGTCATCGTGTCCGAGCAGTACCCTAAAGGCCTGGGTAGCACTGTACAGGAAATGGATCTGACCGGCACCAAGCTGGTCTTCCCCAAAACCAAGTTCTCCATGGTGCTGCCAGAGGTGGAAGCGGTGCTGGCGGAGACTCCAGGAGCCCGAAGCATTGTGCTTTTTGGAGTGGAGGTTAGTGATACTAATGACTTTGTCATGCTCTGTTTCTCTCGTTCTCTCTTTCATAGCGTACGCCTGTTTAAACAACTTAGGCTGTTTTTTGGGGGGGCAGATGATTGTGAGGTATCACAATGAGTGAATGTTGAGGAATTGAATTATTTAAAGAAAGTACATATTTAATTACTTTATTATTCCTTTCATTGTTGTGCTTGGCAGGTTTTTTTTTTTTTTTTTTTTTTAGTTTTAGCTGGAACAATGAGGAATTTGCTGGACCCAACTGTAGTTTATGGTTGTCCTATGGTTTATTTTTCAAAAACCCTCTGGCATGTTTAGAGAACGTAATGTTAGGGGAGCATTAGTATAACCAATCAGGAACATTCTGTAAAGGTTCTCCAAAGGCTTTTTGCATAAAATATATATTTGCATGAACCATAGGACAACCAGACAAACCTTCACAGAACATTCCCATTTAAAAAAAAAAAAAGCTCCTGGAAAGTTCTGGGAATTAAAAATTGTTCGTTGCCTCGGCATTCCTTATTGCTCTCTGAATATTCTTGTACTCTCCGTTTAACAAACACATATTTCAATGCATCGCACTCAGTTAAATATTCCTATTGATTCATAATGTGAATAATAAATTCATGTACTGAAATAATCATTTTTTTAAAATTCCACTAAAAAGGTTTATTTGTTTGTATTGTCTTGTGTGCACTGCCATCTAGTGGCACCAAACACTGTGTTTGGAGCAGTTCTGCATTTCACTGTGATAAACATTTTTTTTTGTATTGAATTAATGATAGACACTAATAATTGCTTGCCAGTCACTCTAAATACACCCTCATCCTGTCCATGTAGACTCACGTGTGCATCCAGCAGACAGCACTAGACCTGATCGGAAAGGGGTTTGAGGTGCACATTGTAGCAGACGCAACGTCCTCCAGGAGCATGATGGACAGAATGTTTGCACTAGAGGTAAGGTGAATATAGAGATGAAAATTATTTTTATGCCACATTCATGATCTTCTTTTTACCGTTTTAAAAAGTATGCATCCATGCAAACCTGCATACATTGTGCCTGGACTGACTCTGAGTCCTTTTTATTGGCAGACTATGCCAATGCTTCCACTTGACTAAACGGACAAGGAACACACAAGTGGTTCCACTTTACTATAATAAATAAATGGATTTGTTTGTTTATTTATTTCTTTACTTATATGCATTACAAAAATCTATGTATGAAGGAATTCATGCTCAGTCAATGTAGGAAACAGGAAAAAACGATGCAGCAGGTACATAGTGATCGGAGTGTGTCCATATTGAAGACTGATAAAAATCTTTTAAAGAGCCCAGCTCACCCTTTCCCAGTATACTTAGCACAGAGGCTTCTGGGAAGGGTGAGGATTTTGACACTCTGTGACTTGAAGCATCTGACCGAAGGAAACGGATAGAATATGGAGTGTCCAGGATGTAAGCCATCAGCGATTTTGATTGCCTGTCTCCTAGAGCAATCGTTTATTCAGTCCTGACAATCCTCTGTGGCCTGATTCTGCCCCGATTGGAGGCCGAACCAGATTAGGCAGTGATGGATATACAGAGGACAGACTCAGGAGTGGCTCTGTGGAACTGCGTTTGACGTGTAGGCTTCTTTTGTGACAGGAAGTACATCCTCTGAAGTGTCCTTTTTTTTTTTTTTTTTTTTTTTTTTTTTTTTTTTGAGATGAGCACTGTAAGTCTTCAGGTCCAGGCTGATAATGGTTCCCAGAAACATGAAGAACTCTTAACACGGGGATGTTTTAAAATGGTGATTGGGGCTTGGTGTTGTGGAATCCTGTGTGAAGTCCGCGATCATCTCCATTGTTATTTAAGTGTGCTCAGCTCCAGGTTGTTATGAACGCACCAGAGAGTGAGCAGTTCTGTGTACAGACTCGACGTCACCAGGAATTCAGCAATTCTGTAACCTCAGACACAAGAGATAACGGACATAAGAGTCATGTTACGGTCTTGGCGCCTAAAAATAAAAACAGAAGCGTGAGCACGTCTTTGTTCATTCACCACTTTCCATCTACGCCCATTGTTATGTTGATGAGAAATCCAGTGTAGATTAAAAAAAAAAAAAAAAAAGTTGATTGAATTTACTCGATTTACGTAACTGAAACGTGGACATCAGTTCTATGGGTATGATTAGAGCTGCACTGACACAAGCCAAGACAACTGGATCATTTGCAGTGGTGCTTGAAAGTTTGTGCACCCTTTCGAAGGTTGGATATTTCTGCATAAACCTGCCCTAAGACATCATCAGATTTTCACACAAATTTTATAAGTAATATTATACTTGTTTTTTTCAAGTGATTGTTTTCGAATGGCCAAGTCAAAGTCCTGACCTCAATCCAATAGAAATGTTGTATGAGCAGTTCATGTGAGGAAACACACTGACATTCCAGAGTTATCGATGTTGTATGGAGGAATGGGCTAAAATATTTAGGTGCAGTTATTGCTGCACAAGAAGGGTCTGAATGCAGAGGTTCAACGTGGTACTTTTGCCACTCACAGATATGAAATTTTGGAACATTTTCCTCAATAAATCAATGATCAAATATGACACTTTTTTGGTCTCATTTATTTAATGGGTTCTCTTTGTCTACTATTAGGACTTTTAATGATGATTTAGATCAGCTTTATGCAGAAATATAGGAAACTCTTAAGGGTTTAGAAACTTTCAAGCTGGTATCTTCAAAGCCCTGGATTAAAATCAAACACTGTGCAGTCGTGCAAGCTCAGGATCAAACCCAGAACTGTCGTGTTAAGAGACTACAATGTTAACTAATGTACTATCGTGCCACACAAGAGTTAACCAAATTAATTTAAACCTATCGCCAGTTCTTCCTCCTTCACCAGATTTTGTAACAAAATTGGATCACGCTAACACTACATGAGGTTAGCATCGTCAACTCACAGCAAGAAGGTCCTGGGTTCGATCTCCGGGGTCGTCCTGGGCGCCTTTCTGTGAGGTGTTTACACATTCTCCCCGTGTCCACGTAGGTGTCCTTGGGGTACTCCAGTTTCCTCCCACAATCCAAAGATATGCACAGTGGGGATTAGGCTGATTGGCTACTCTAAATTGCCCGTAGGTGTGAATGTGAGTGTGAATAGTTGTCTGTCTCTGCGTGTCGCCCCGCGGTGGATTGGCGACCTGCCCAGGGTGTACCCCGCCTCTCGCTGGGATTGGCTCCAGCTTTCCCCCACGAACAGGATTAAGCAGTAATAATTTCTCTCAAATCTGACCGACCACATATTCCCCTTTTTTCAGTACAGTAAGTGAAAGCAGCAAATGCTGGACTCAGCTTCCCAGAATGCATTGCATCTGAGTTATGGCATAGATTCGACTGAGAGATGACGAGCACAAGGAGTTGGTGGTGGTATTGGCATAAAGGTTGGAGCTGAGGAAGCCTATCTGTTTGAGCAGAGTTGAAAGAGCTGGATAAACTAACAGATTAAACTACTGCTCTACTGCTGTCTTTATGAAGCAAGGTCTAGTTACTCCTGGTGACACTAGGTATTAGCAGGTAGCCCAAGGGCATTGTGGGTAATGTAGAAGTTTAACTTCAGCGTCTTCTTACTAAATCCAGTTTACATGCCATTTAAGATCTCATGTTAATTAAGTTTAATATGCTTGTCTTTAGGGTGGAATTTTTTTTTTTTTTTTTTTTTTTTTTGCTCTAATGCACAGAGCCCAGCTAACAATATTTGGTTCCCAGAATGAAACTTTTTTTTTTGGGTTTCCATGAATTTTTGTTTGGTTGTCCTATGGGTTGCCCAGAAGGTTTGTTTTACGTAAAGATAACGTTAGTTTTTGGTTGCATGTTTTGGTTTCTGGGACGTTCTCTTAACGTTCTTTGAAGGTTTGTAATGCAGGAACCTTTGGATGTTAGTTGAACATTCTGTGTTTGCTGAGAGAGCAGTGAATGCTGAATGAGATTGTAGCAGTGTTGGCATCTTCTCCTGTCAGCATGTGCAGTAATAGAGGCTGTAGTCTTCACAGTTTGTAATCTAATCACTGAGTCTGTTCCACTATGCATGTCCATGGCAGAAATATTGCCTCCAGTACGTTTCAAAAACAACCGTATCTTTTGACTTTCTCATTTCTCGAGCTCTCTACTCAAGGATAATTCTGTCACTCTTGTATAAATGTGGTTTTATGCTGCAAGCAGTTAGCAGGACATTCTATCCCGGACACTCGACGGTGGTTTTTGTTCTGTCCTCTGAGGTTTACTGAGTGGACTTTGCTATTTATTGGGATTTGTGACTCGTCTTGGCCGATGTTGTAACTCGATGCAATGTTGGCGCATTAGGGCTTGTTGTCCAAAAAAAAACGTTCCGTGATACAAATCTTCTATAATGTATTTAGTGCCAGGTTGGCACTTTTGAGCTTGGCAGTGATCTATACTCGAGCTTCTTGCCAGGGATCTTGGTTATTTCTTTGCGCTTTATCAACATAATGAATGGGAGCGTTACTCTCCCCATCTGATGTAATTTCACTGCAGTCGAAACGCAGCCTTGTGTGGAAATTTCCTCGTGCTTTTCTTTCTGTTTTTTCAACTGATGATGAATGTAAGTTATAGTTGTATTCTTCTGATATCCTTCAGGTGGTAGTGTTCATGGTATTTTGAATTGGTATTTGTATTTGGACCAATATTGATTTTAATCTCTTGCTAAAATTAATTTTATTTATTTATTTTTTTTTTTAATGAAAATAATTAACCAGGCCTTAACCCTTTCGGTGCTAGAAAAAAAAATTACTTAGCCCCTAGTGCTGAATATTTTGTGTGTAAAGTCGGGTCATCGCTTTGACTTTGCACCAGTAGAAACTGTTCAGGTGGTGTTATCTTTACAGAACAAGTGGAAGCTTGAGTTTTTCCCCTTGTAGACGGCCCTGCAGTTTCATTTTCAAGATTGCTAGAAGCCCTTGTATTTTCGGTTTCACGCTCGCTATCCATCTCTGCATCGACAAAATCACTGTCAGACAGGTCAGATATACCATCCATCACTAACTTCAGAACCTCCTCCTTGCTAAGCTTTCCTTTCCGCAGCATTTTTACTGCATATTGTAATATAGCTTGTCAACAACGAGCTCCAGATGGTACTCTGACACACAATAGTAACAGTATATTACTAGAAATTACCTCGAGTGTCGCCGCCTAGCGAGTACAATTGAGCTATTTAATTTTGTCGACGTGTATGCATGGCCATAACACCAAACCCCTACGTTTCGACTTCAGTCGACTCCCACACCGAAAGGGTTAAGGCAGTGATGAGACTGGAAAATGATTTAAAAAATTTTTTAATTAAATTTAAAAATAAATAAATAAAACACCTACACTCTATTTTCAGTGTTCACAGTGCATTTATTTTGATTAAAACCATTGATGCCTGAAGTGTTATTTATGAACACTGCTCTGTTTGGCTAATAAGAGCTGCTCTGCTCTGCTCTCTCAGCGGCTCGCGCGTTCCGGCATCATCATCACCACCAGCGAGTCCATCCTCCTGCAGCTCGTGGCGGACAAAGAGCACCCGAAGTTCAAAGAAATCCAGAACATCATTAAGGCCAGCGCTCCTGAGTCAGGCCTGCTCTCTAAGGTCTGAGCAGCGTGAGGCACTAAACTTACTTTTACTCTTGGTTTCTTTTAATGTAGAGATTTCGCAGAAATGCTTCCGCTGTGATGAGTGTTTTGAAGTTGTCCAGTTAACTTGTATATCTGAAATCATCCCAGTCTGTAGTGTTTGTAGATGGTGGTGGATTATCCAGCATTTACTCTTAGATGTACCGTGCAACAAAGCTGGTCAGTCCTGCATATTTCTTCATTGTTTAATGGATTTCTTGCTCTGTAAACTGAACTAAATCTACCAAACTGACACACGAGTTAAACCAATGAGTTTGTTTAGCGTAGTATTGTGATGTTGAACGTGAGGACAACTAGAACAGCCTGGATGTGTGTCCTTACTCTCTGTTCAACTTGCGTTTTTTTTTTTTTTTTCTCTAAGCTTTAAAAATGTACAAATTCACAGAAGCCCCCGAAATTCCTGTCCCTTCAAAATACCTTTGGAAATGCATTTAACGTGATGGAAAATTGGGAGTGGAGGTGTTTTCAATACGCAGTAATCCAACATTATTATAAATAAACGTGCTGTAGAAGGTCATTAGCATTACACTAACCTCAGCGACTGAACAGAAGGTCTAATTAGGAGATTAATGAGCCAGAGAGGCACAAGGACCTGCACTGATTTAGTATCTCTACTGAATTATTAATGTGTAATATGTTTAGTGCTCTGTGTGTGTGGCATTTTGCTTGAATAGGGCTATAAATAAAGCAATCAGAATGTATGTTCTGTGTATCTCTTGCCAAACTGCAATCATTTAACATGCAATTTTTTTCCTTTTTTTCTTTAAAACACTGTTACTGACCAGTTCTGTCCATATTGAAGTCTAATTTCTCAGCATGTCATTATGGTATTGAGATCCAATAACTACGACACATTGAAATACCAGTGACCGTATGAAAAACGGATAGCGTATCAGTCTAGCTCCCTGTTGGCTGGCTGCTGTACAGTCGTAGCCTGGGTTTAGCCCTGCTCATCTCCATGACAAAACATTGTTCATGTCACTTTTCTCATCTGAGCTGTTTCCATCTACAGTGTAATTTGAACAGGTAGTTTTCCTTACAATGATATATGCAAGTTGTTGTGATTTTTTTTTTTTTTTTAATTTCCCCCCAGAAATGAGTTTTTAAGTCATTGCTCTTCTCTAAAGTAAGAAGGTGTGGCTACACTTGACTGCCAGCCTTCCCAGAAGTGAGGGGTTAACGTCACCACACAATTTACTGTCATATACCTACTTATTTAAACTTTAGCTGTTTCTATTCAAATTTGAAACATCATGAGGTTTCATAGAAAAAGGTCAGGGTAATCCTGTTATGTTTGTCAGTTAGTTTACAGTGTGCTCGGAATAGCCATGCATTCCCAAATAATGCATTTTAACTCACCCTGATGAGCTCACTGCTGGCTCATTTCCATTTCCAGTTCATGTGACAAATGTCCTTGTGTTGATGAAATATCTCCAACTGAAATGATTTAAGCTCTCTGGAAAGATGTAATGAAAATGTGAACGTATTCATCTGATTCTTTTCTACCATAAAAGGGGGGCGGGGCCAGCATCAGGGTGATTTCACCTCCCATCTGTACTGAGCAAACTCAAGAAGGAGAAAGACCCTACTGTGCAGACTCTGGCTGCAAATTTGATAACATGGTAGAGGTATTTTGGCTTCAGTACAATACGATGGGAGTGAATTTTTTTTTTTTCCCCCCTAAATATATACAGTCAGTGGTTAGTACTAAAAGTGGATTACCTCAGATTTGGTCAAACTTCAGAATGAAGTTAAAATCCAATAATTAACATGATTATAAAATTTGTGAATATTCATGTAGTACTATTGGCACTTCATTATTAACTATGTTACAACAAGGCTATGGGACTAGGTCTAGAGTCTAAGGTGTTGCATTATTTCTTGTATACGGTATTTATTTTTAACATGTATGAGTTTGTGTGTTGTGGTTTGGTTTTTTTTGTTGTTGTTGTTGTTTTTGCTTATCCTGTAGTTTTTTGTTGTTGTTGCTGGTCTCTGGTGTGCATTTGTTCACAGTTCTTGTGTATTTGTTTTTGTTTCCTATGTTACATGTTTTCCAAGTGACTTTATGCCCCAAATCCTGATAAACTGCACTGGCATGGCATTGTCTGTGAAGGTGTGTTGGTGTGTGTACATTCCTGTCTTTACTTTTTGGCATCCTTTCTGTTTGTGTGTTAGAGCTGGTAATGTCTGGATACACCTAAGCTTTCTTTGCTCAGACATGACCTTTTTTTTTTTTTTTTTTTTCCTTAGCGTTTCATTTCCATGGAAATCTGACACAGAGTTACATTTTGTAAGCTGTGGAAAGGTCGTGGAGTTTTTCTGTCTGATTTTATTTTTTATTTTATTTATTTATTTTTTGTTAATGTAACTGAATATATCTGGGTTTCAGGATATTGTCATGATGTGTGAGTTAAGACAAGGGAACTATAGCAAGATCTGCCGTCACATATCTATTGCAGAACTGATTTGATGCATGTATATTGGTTTTGGTTATCTAGGACAACTGTTTTCTGTGTGTACAAAAACCGAATTCTTTGTAACAGGAAGTGTTCAATTACAGCTAACTTGAGGCAGTTGGCCCTTTATTTTTGTAAGTTAACTTTTATTCATTTAAAAGACATTTGGATTTTAGCAATCTAATGAGTGATGTTCCAATACTTAGAATTATATTTACTTATTATTGCTAATTATACGACAACCTAGAAAATAATGTTTATTTATGATTTTCTTGCTTGAAAATGTCAGGCAGTACATCATTACCACCGCATGTGGTAATATGTAGCGATGCGCATGTGAATTATAATATAAATGGACGATGAATAAGGAATTCACTTGCATGACTGGTTAAATAAAGGCTTGTGTTTTGAATTCCTGATTAAGGAATTGAGCTTTAAAAGATTTTCCACAAAATCCATTTTAGGTTATTTTCACAAAACCTGCAGTATTTCTTCGATTTTTCAATGAACGAGATTAGTTAGTGCAAATCAAAGACTTTATCTTAGCCATAAATAATCCTGAGCAGTCTGTGGTGCAGATTTTAAACATTTTTTAAAAATTATTATTTTATTTATTTATTTTTGCAAAAGTCAGGCTCTTGCGCATATCCAGACCCTAACAGAGAATGCCTCTGTGAACCATCCTCCAACTGTACTTTGTGTATCAATGCGTGAGAAGGACAAATATATATACTGTGCCTATTTTTGAACAGGTCCAAGCTGATTGTACTTCTCGCAGGTAGCCTACTTGATGTGACAAAATACTTGTGCACTTTGTTTGCATTACTGTACAAGAGCACATTGATTTTTGTAACAGCTAACATAAAGTACGTAATAAATGTTTATATTCACTGTATTAAGTCTCAGAAATGCCGGTTTAGTGGCTTTGTTTTATGGGGTGTTGAATAATTTAAAAGCAAATTGCAACCGAGTCTAAAGGAAAACATTGAGAGTAAGTAATGTCAGAGACGAAACAAAAACGATACAGACGGGAATGTTTATGAATGATGATTACATGTAGAGTAAAATGAAAAATTCGATTCATAAAATGGTAAAGGAGAAGTGTGAGAGGCAAGAGCTACGGCAGACAGTCATCGTTGCAGATTGCGTACACATGAATGGATTGAGCTTGATTCGATTAATATGTGCTCTGTGAGAACGCGTATAACTCAAATACAAAGACATGTTCATTTGCGTTTAGCATCACTACAGGCTGAGAACTGGGTCATCATAGCAGGAAAAATTTACGTAGGAAAAGTATATTTACTTTAATTCACTTGTCAGTAATTGTATTTAAAATGACTTGCAGGTGAGCGGCATGGTGGTGTGGTGGTTAGCACTGTCCCCTCACAGCAAGAAGGTCCTGGGTTTGATCTCCGGGGTCGACCTGGGCGCCTTTCTGTGTGGAGTTTGCATATTTTCCCCGTGTCCGCATGGGTTTCCTCCCACAGTCCAAAGACATGCACAGAGGTGATTAGGCTAATTGGCTACTCTAAATTGCCCGTAGGTGTGAATGTGAGTGGGAATGGTTGTCTGTCTCTGTGTGTCGCCCTGCAATGGATTGGCAACCTGCCCAGTGTGGACCCCGCCTCTCTCGCACCTGAAGTCAGCTGGGATTGGCTCCAGCTTCCCCCCACGACCCTGAACAGGATTAAGCAGCAGCAGATGAGTGAGTGACTTACTGGTGAGGCCAAACACAATCCAAGCATACAAATGTTTTATAGTCTAAAAGTAATAAATGGTACTAAACTTTGGTATTCTATTAATAGTTAAAATTATAATCGAGGAAATATGAGCACTGACTTTTGGTCTAATATTTTAATGAGTGATGGCTCACTGTTCAAGATTTACCACTTGCTATGCCATTGAAGTAGAACAGTGGGGTGGGTGCAAAATAAAAAACACTTTTTTATTTTATTACACTATAGTTTTATCTTGTTTCAGAAGAATTATTTTATTCATTAATATTGCACAGTATTTGTACTAATTTGTAAATGACAGTGACTTTTGGATGTATACCCATAACGTTTCTGGCACCAGTACAGAAGTACATGCTGGTAGATTCAGGAGTACTTTGTTGACTATCGTGTAGATAAGCATGGATAAGCAGTGCGGTCATTATCCGACAAAACCATCATAATTATGCTGCAAAAAAGGTATCAGCTGGTTCTGTGTCTGTGTGAGGAAAAAGATAAATAACACACCCCAAGCTATCTTTGTCATTGTCATTGTGAGGACAGATAATAACTGCACACAACCAGTGACAGTCTTCACCTGCAGGCTTTTACATTTGTATTCGTATAATGGATGAGGCCCATGACAGACTTGCTTCATAAATCACTTCCCGATGATGCTCTACCTCTAAACATCGTGCATATTTATCAAATTTCGTTGCCAGCTGAAATGCTGAGACTTTGGATCAGATAAAGATTTTTAAATGATGCATTTTAAATTGCATTTTTATCAGGGAGTAAGAAATGCAAATCATTAATATTTTTCATGCACAAACATCTGGAATTCTATTAGACTAAAACCTAAAAACTCATTATAGCCACTGTTTTTCCCCCCAGAGCAAATGCAATGGAATGGAAAAGCGGTATCATTTTTAAGACCTCAACTTAAAAGGTTTACTTTCCATTTCGGATTAACCTGATCTCCTTTTTAGCCCCATTTTTATTATTTTCATAATACAAATCATTATAAAAGCAGCTATGATTACCAATAACTAATACAAATATGTGTCAGTTTTACACATGGTTTCCGGTCACTTGGTGGCGCTATTATTCCTTAAAGCATCACAACTACTGTACATTTTGTGTTTCTTTTTCAATTAAGCCTTGAACAAACATAACTTGGGTAAGCTCCTACAATATTTAAATAACACAATAGCGAATCCTCAAACAGGTCTAACGGTATTAAGATAAACAGTAACCGCTTGTGCTTACAGCTTACACAGGCCTTACTAATCCGTTGAGCCATGGGGTGAATTAAAATCCAATCTTCTTGCTTTAATTTTCTAAATCAGTCCTTTTTTTGTGTTGCCACAATCGGCACGGTGATGACGATCACGATTACGCACAGTGACAGAATGACTGAAGTCAGTATTCTGCAAATTTTGGTCCTTTTAAGTTCTGCTTCCTTCTTTTTCAGCAGCGAGTCAAAGCCTGGGGTGTAGAGATCCTCCAGCCAAAAATTCAATTTCCCAGGGTCTTCCTGTGAGAGAAGAGAAATCAAGAAGTGCTCTGCAACACTGCACACAATTATTACACTGAGCTTGTTTTAATACTAAACAGACTCAATCTAGTTACTACTCCGTACAGATGCCAGCATGGGATACCAATCCATTACAGGGCAACACACACACACACACAGATAAGAGCTATTTGGAGCCACCAATCCACCTGCCAGCATATTTTGAGAGATAGGAGAACACCGGAGAACCCAGATGAACCCCAGCTGAACAAGAGGAGTATGTGTGAAACTCAGTGAGCTGAGCTCAAGATTAAATCGGGGACCCTGGGGACGTGAGGTGGCAATGCTGCCTGCTGTACCTCCATGCCACCCTGTATCTTAAACTTTCACTCAGACAGTAATTCAGGCTGTAAAGCTGAGTTATATTTTGTCAGCTGCTTTGCCTTGAGATATTGGTTAAGATGAGGATGATTAAAAATGGCATGATTAATTGTTACACTCAAATCTTTTCTCATTATTAGCTCTGAAGCATTTGGGTTGATATTCAGATAGCCATCCTAAATCACATTATTCAGTAACTCTAACTTATTTTGTAACTACATTGTAAGTTCATTGTAATGGGGAGAGAGAGAGTGTGAGAGAGAGTGTGTTTTATCCTGTGATGGACTGGAATGCTTGTCTGGATCCATATCTGGATGTTAGCTGGGTCTCCAGAAGGTCTAAGGTTTCCTATGTGACTCTCACTATATAGATCTGAATATCTGTGATATAATTTCTCATCCAGTATATTGATGTTCAACTGCACCAATGTGTTTCTGTATTGCTTGGATGCCATGCTCTTCAATGTAGTTACATTTACACTTGTGAGAATAACAAGGTGAATAGACGACTGACAATTCCAAGCATCAGTTCTCACCTATCTCGTATTCAGTACTATTTTTGGATGACCATGCAAATAAAACCTCCATGTACCTGTAGATATCTAGCTAGGTTGCCATGCAAAGAATGTCTGTCATAGTCCTGAATGGTCCAGGATGGTTTAGATCTCTGGTTCTCCTCCATGTCGACAGTCCTTATGTCTACATAGAGAGGGTTTTGCTTGATCGTGGGTTTCAGAGTGAGTGGTGTGATGTGCTGCTCTAGCTCCCTGTCTCTGAAGTCAGGGGTGCCCTCTGGTGATGGTGGTCTTTCTGCTTCCCTCTTTCCTCTCCGCTCTCCCTGAAGAAAGAATACAGAACAGACATCAGGGTTGAAGCCAGGGAATATGTCAGTTATATACTTGTGTTGAATAGACAATGATGACAAAGAGGGGGTGATGAATATGATGAATAATTATGATGAATAATATATGCACAGCTAGAATGAATGATCCTTCTAATAACATAGAAATAATCATATATATGTGTGATATATGCACATATGTATAAATGATGAATGCATCCAGCAATATGCATAGAGACTGAGAGAAATTCCAGGCTGAGCTTTGATGGTAACATTAATTAACTTTGAAAAAACTTTATACACAGGAAAGAGAATATGCTGTTTCATTAAATGCTGAAATATGAATATGATACAGAACCCTTAAATGTAAGCTTGGGTTGGTTTACGTCTGTTCTGAGGAGACATCTGGGAGATTTGTGTTAAAAAATAGATTTCGTATCATTTGTTTCCTGTCTCATGTGTCACACTGTAAAACCCCATAAATTGGAGAAATAAATTTTAGGTACAAAGACCATTATTTTTTTGGAACAAAAACCAGTGGAAACATTTTAATTTTGATATAAAAGCAGTAGAATATAGAAAAAAATATCATTGTGGGTACGAAGTGTAGGAAAAAGGCTAGTGGAAACATTTTTTTGTGACAAACAGCAGTAGAAAAAGAACATTTAAGTACAAACACTAGTGAAAAAAAATAAAACGTAGGTAAAGACAAACTTTTACTAGCAACCACCAGCAGAAAAATAAAAAGGTGAGTACAAAGATGATGGAATTTTAACCCTCTCAAGGCAGGCGTTGCTGATTTGCAACAGTTAAAACTGTTAACTAAAACTGTTACTAAAACTTAATTTGAGCCTGAAAGGGATAATCTGGTGCAAAAAAAAAGGTACAAAGACCAGTGAAAAAAATTACTTTGCGAACAAAGATCAGTGGGAAATAAAATTTAGGTCGCAAAAACTAGTGAAAAAAAATCTAAACACGGGTACAAAGACCAGTAGAAGGATATATATATATATACTGTATTTTTTGGTAATGAGCACCACTGGGGGGGAAAAATCATATTTATGTACAAAGAAGAGAAGAAGAAGAATTTTAGGGAATAAACACTAGTGGGAAAATTCAATTTGCATGCAAAGACAATGAGCTCAAATATACATACAGTATAGGGGAAATTGAAACAAATATTTGAAAATGTCAAGTTTATTCTTGGTCTGTAAAATGGTGTGCAAAATGATAGTATAATAAGATATGTTTGTTTTTCAGTAGAATTTTTTCTTTTGGTCAACCTTTTTTTTTTTTTTTTTTTTTTTACAAAAGGTTAACCAGTGACTTTCAAATCAATGCTAATTTCATCATTATCCTCACCGATCACCAATGTTTTGCTCCTGGTGCTAATGAGAGCTCCCTACCTGTGAGTATACCCTGTTGTGCCACTGCCTCTGGCCAGAAAGTGCTGCTCCTATCTGGAACATTCCGTGCGTGGCTGGTAGCATCCCCACATCAAGTTGGAGGTATTTCTCTGGGTGATTGTTGTTGGGGAGAACAGTAATGTCCATGTTTATATCTCCGCTACCATGGACTTCTCTTGACTCATTCTCATTGCACTGATTATTTATTAATGCAGAAGCAGGTGTCTGTGGCAGGTGTGTGTAACCCTATCTAACCCATGGCATGGTTTAAGGAACCCATGTGGGGGGAAAGAGAAAACTCGCACCTAGTTGCTGTTGACTGTGTAACCCAAATAGCACTCCAAGGACCTTTTCTGCCTTTCTCTCTTCTTTCCAAGGTATAGAGTCATTAAAATCAATCTCACTGGTTATTTCAAAGTCCAGAGAAAAGTCTGATTCTTAGCCCAGGATGTTTCTTAGGAGTATATTCATTAGAATTTGAACAGGGCATTATATCTAGCAATCATGGTAGTATAAGCAAAATGCGTATATGTGCAGTGTATCTTTTCTATATAATATTAGCCTATAAGAATATTACAATAATATTTGTTTTCTAAATTATGTATGAATCCCAACAAGCGTTGTAAGTAACTCTATGCAAAAGTAAAACAAAGAACTGTTAAATATTTCAGTGAGCTGGTTAATGGCGTAATATCTGCTTATTTACACTTTCTTAAGGAGCATCTAGTGATGCTCCCAATACATCTATACTTATTGAACATCCTGTTCTAGCATTTTTAGAGCTCAGATTTAATAGTCGTAGTCAAAATTAATATTCAAAGTCAAAATTAGTAGACTTTGCTAAGCCACATGGTGCTTTTTGTGCTTTAACAGATTTAATTCTGTTGATCACTAAGCTCAGTTTTGAAAACTGAAGCGCCAAGGTCAGAGACTCTTACCACTAGAGGGCCCAGGTGATTTAGGTGATGTAGGTCAGAGTGTGGTGTCACAAAAAGTCTGTCTGGATGACACATAAGAGACAGGCAGGAAGGGAGAGAGGGAGAATTGTTTAGCAGCATGTTGTATTCAGACCAGCTGTTGTTCTCCATCATCACTGCATGGACTGGGAGCTGCCAGCTTTCAGGCATCAGGGCTAAATTCGCCAGCGTCAATTTGCCGCTCCTTTGAGCTCGTAATAAACTCCTGAAAACCAATTTAGCAAGTCCTAATTAGCTTCTGAGCACTTGTGTGCTTAACTATGAAAATGAAAAACTTTTAAAGGTTGATTATGATGCCAAATTTCTGTCATATAGGCCTAGATGGTAGAATTCACTGAGATATTAGCAGTGTCACACTCCAAGCTTTCCACTGTAAATCTTCAGCTAATTACCTTCACAAGTTGTTTTGTGTATCTAAGGGTAAATTCAGCACTAAATTCTGGAGCACTGTACCAAGTAAGGTCCTAAGTTTCTCAGTCTCGTTCTCATTTTTTGAAAATGATAAGCAGGTTCGCTAGAAGCATGAGTTATCTAGGGTCTCCGGGAAATCATTTCCGTTATTTCCCCCACAGTGACACCATGGTTCCTATCACTGAAATCTTGGGAATTGGTGGCTATAAACAGCATGCAGCATGTCTGGGATTGTGAGAGAAGAGAACAGAGTTTTATCAGCTTCCAAAGGGAGGGAAAACAGTATTTTGCATAGGTTGTGGAACATGAAGGCACATAGACCTATTGTTTAAGAACCACCAACAAGCACAGATAATGTGTAAGCTAATTAGAGAGTTTATTTATGTATTTATGTACCAGATTTTCTGGAAATACACTCTGTCTAGGATCCCTGGGAAATCAGTTCTACTATTCCCCACAGTGATGCCATGTTTCCTATCAGTAAAATCTTGTGCTTGGTGCACATCAACAGCATGTGTTATGTCTGGGATTGTGAGAGAGGAGTAAAGAAATTGAACAGCTTCAGAAAGAAGGGAAAACAAAATTTACTGTGGATCCTGTGCATGTGTTGTGAAACCCACCCAAAGGCATACAGACCTGTCTGAGACCCAGCAACTGTACAATATATGTGTGTGTGTGTGTGTGTGTGTGTGTGTGTGTGTGTGTGTGTGTGTGTGTGTGTGTGTGTGTTTG
>JAQLOM010000009.1:12471989-12482618 GCA_030068315.1 Chrysichthys thysi | reverse complement strand
TGTGTGTGTGTGTGTGTGTGTTTTCTTTTCTTTCTTCTTCCCTGGGAGCTTTGAGACCATCACTGACACTTCTGCCACTATGACGTGGACTTCCTGAGAAACGCCAAGCTTAGGTAAACAGTAGCGTGATTGTGTGGACCGATGGACTGGCTTGGATGAGTCCCTGCGCCGAGCTGGACACTTCACGTTGGGAGGAAGGAAGGGACTGCCTGCCTCGGAGTATCTGCGCTACTAATGCAGTGTAACTGTCCCAGAGGGGAAGTGGGGCAGGCTGGAGTTGAGGGACACTCAGTGATTTTGCCCTGTGTTGAGGATGTCCTGAAAGCTCGCACTGCTGTACTTGAGGACGCCCCGGAGCACTATGATACACTGCAGTGTTCCCTGGGGATTTCACTCCAGCCAGCAGGGCAGCTTTAGTTTTCTCGGTTTTCTCCTAAATGGTCTCCTGTGCTGATTTCCTCATGGCATTGAGATCTCGAAAAGCGTGGACGAATGTGATGCTCGGGCTCTTGCTCGGGTTCACTGCAGCATCCTGGCTCCTGGTGCCCCGGGTCACCGAGCTCAAAAAGACCTCCGCGTGCTCACCGTACAGTCTGGGCAAAGCCCCCGAAAAGGTAAGGACCCCCGTAAGTGTCGACGCCTGGCCTGAGAGCCAGCGCAAACCGTCCTCCAGGAGCTCCCAAGAGGAGATTGAGGAGCAAAGTGTGGACGAGCCAAGTCACGGAGGACTTCACGCCAAACACTTCCTCTTCGTTGGAGTCATGACTGCAAAAAAGTATCTGGACTCAAGAGCGGTGGCTGCATATAAGACGTGGGCGCCGAGCATCCCAGGAAAGGTGGAGTTCTTCTCAAGCCATGGCTCTGACTCCGTGCCACTTCCTTTCCCACTGCCGGTGGTCTCGCTGCCAGGCGTTGATGATTCGTATCCACCGCAGAAGAAGTCTTTCATAATGCTGAAGTACATGCACGATCACTACCTGGACAAATACGAGTGGTTCATGAGGGCGGATGATGACGTCTACATCCGAGGTGAAGAAGCCAGACAGGGTTCTGGGAAGTGGTGTGTCCTGTGCTTTTAGTGCCAGGCGTGCAATTACGGAATGGCAGCTTTCCCTTCAAAACCTTTTTATGAACGTTCAGGCTTTGAAATATGTCCAACTGCTGCCACCAGTACAGGCAGTATATTTACTTTCACTGTTTCCTGTCAAGCAAAGTGTAAATCTTAGTCTGAGCTACTGCGAAGCCATGAAAGACTTCACAGATGAATAAGGGAAGGCTAAGCATAATATAGGAGCCTCACTTTTCAGGCAAATCTCTTACATTAAACCAATTGGTACTTTGTTCATGCAGTGGGATAAAGGACAGCATTAGTTTAACGGTTATAGCTTATGAGCAGCCATGAATGCCTAGATAAAATACTGTACTTTCTTTTGGATTAATATTCACCATAATGTTTTGTAAAAGACATACTCAGCTATATCAACGATATATATTACTGTAGCCTATCTAATCTCATCTCATTGTGCATTTTTATATGCTCTCGGAGCTATCCATTGTGCATTTATTTAATTAAATTGGGTCAAGCGTTTCAAGTTTTTAGTGTAATTGTGTAGTTATTTGTCATGTTTGCACGAATGAACAGTGACCTCCAAAAAGTCAGGTCTCAGTAGGCTGAAGATTCCCATACTGCCTTGGAGAACAATGGCATGTATTAGGGGAGGATCAGTTGCGTTTCTTATTACTATGGTCCTTTATAGAATAATTTATTCCCATGAACGTGTTAAGTCTGTAAAAAATGTATTTGTGTAAGTAAAATGCAATGGTCTGTCATTAATCAGTACTGTAGTAAATAGAAGTGCTCTTTGTTGTGGGTCCTGAGAGCTGCGGTGCCTTGTTTCTTAGTTTAAGAAGATTTGTGCTAATCCTTTTTACTTGTGAGTGTGATTTAACTCGGTGATTTTCTTCTTTTGAGTTGTAAAAATGTTTTTTTTTTTTTTTATTTCTGCGGCAATTCTAACAAAGAATAAGAGAAATCTTCTCAAACTACGAAACAATAAGTACCAGAAGTTTCATAAGTAAGCTGTAACTTACATTCCCCGTGACAAATTCATTGAATGAACACTGAAAGCAAAGAGCAGTACCAGATGAAATGTGTGCTTTTTTTTATTAACCCTGTCTTATAAACACTGAGGTGGAAGACTGTCACCTATTGGATTCATAAAAGAAGAATGATGTCTCTGAGCGCCTTTGAACAGTGAATTTTCTTCAAGAGCAAATGTTCACACGCTCCAAAGACAACCCAAATGTAATTTTTTCCACTCTCCATCTGTCTTAGGTGAAAAGCTGGAGCTCTTCTTGCGCTCGCTCAACAGCAGTAAGCCACTATATCTGGGTCAGACAGGTCTAGGCACCACGGAAGAACTGGGCAAGTTGGCTCTGGAACCTGGAGAGAATTTTTGCATGGGTGGCCCGGGCATGATCTTCAGCCGTGAGGTGCTGCGCATGATGGTGCCTCACATCGGCACCTGTCTGAGGGAGATGTACACGACGCATGAGGATGTAGAAGTGGGTCGCTGCGTGCGCCGATTTGGGGGAACCCAGTGTGTCTGGTCATACGAGGTAAGCCACTGTTAATGCATGCTCTGCATTGAGGCTTAGATATACTTGATTCTTCTTATTTGCTAAATGATATCAAGTCGTCCATTTCTTCCTGTATCTTTACTTGAGCGGGATGTTAATTATCCGTATGTGAAATATTGTGTGTAAGCTATAGGGTTAGTAATAATTAATAATCTTTCACCTGTGCAGAACTGAGCCAGCCTCAGTGTGATTCATCTATATCAGGCCATCATCTTGTTTGGTGCCGTTCACAATTAACGTGTTTGCCAGAAACAGCAAGCAAATGATGAAAGGAATATTTGTTATAAGAATAAACTGTAGCGTTGCCAGTTCGCACCTCCAGGGTTCCACATTCAGTCCAGAGCTCGGGTTACTCGCTTTGTGGAGTTTCTCATGTTCTCTTTATGTACATGTGGGTGTCCTTTGGGGAAAAAACACACAGTAGGTGTATTGGCTGCTCTAAATTGCCTCTAGGTGTGAACAAGAGTATAAATGTGTCTGTGCATGCTGCCCTGCGCCGACCTGGCGAAGGGTGAAATCCGGCATTAAGCCCAGTGTTCCCGGGATAGGCTCTGGATCCAGCGTGACACTGGCACGGATAAAATGATTCATTATAAATATAAATGAAGGAAAGAATGAAAGAAAGCAGTGAATGGAGAAAATGGCACGTACTTAATGCAGGCTAGATGCTCTTGGATATCAATCAATTAAATCTGTTTTAATTTAAAGGTGCAGTCAGGGATTCTAATCCAATACACTTTTGATATATTCACTGAATGTCTCTTCATGGTCTGCTAGCTGTCTGTTCTGTGTGTGCTGAAAAAAAAAAAAGTCTGGTGTTCGTACACAGCCCTGGAGCTATAAATGGGGAAACAAAGCAAGAACTATTCCAGCCAATCAGCAGCAGAAACTGTTTAACAGCCAATCACAAGATGGGACAAGAGGACGAGGGTGATGGGATGACATTGGTAGTGTCGTTTCCTTGGACATACACGACCATGTATTTCGGGGGTGGAGCTTCTGAAGGAACACGAAAGGGAGGTGTGTATTTGTTTGGCTGTTGAGTTCAAATATCAACAATCTTTCACTGGAATCGAGGATTTCCCCATTAATGAAAACTTTTAGGAAAATGAAGTTCATTGAGTGACCAGCCAATAGTATTCATCATGCTTGGGTTACTTTACTCTGAGGAGTCAACGGGTTTTCCGAAGCACAGGAAATCTATATCGCAGAATACAGTGTGGCAGAGGATGTGGACGTGCCTCTTTATTTACCATCAGAGTAGGCAGACCTCTGTTTTATTTGAAAGTCCACAGATGTTTCACTGGACTGGGGAGTGGCCTGAAGGCAGCTCACAGAAGACAGGTGTGTTGGTAATGTGCTGTTTTGGACTCTTTTGGATTCATGGTGTCATCAGGGGCATTCAGCTCCAGGCAGCCTTGCAGTCTGCCTGTCAGGGTGTCTTTTCTCCGTCTTAACGCCTTCTCAGCCTCTTCATTATTAATGATGTTTGTAGGCCCGAATACAGAACGAGGCTGTGGTTCGGTTTAGCAGCTTTTCCCGTGGAAGGAAACAGCCACAGCCATCTTGTACAGTAAACAACTCCAGGCAAACTATTCGAGTAGCACATAGAACATCAAAATAATTTATACAAAGGTACTCAGCGGAGATGCATTTTGCATCTCGTAACTTCCTGAGTTATTGCAGAAAGTTCACAAGGACCACTCTTCGAGCAGTCTTGCTCTTCTTGCACACACAAGCAGAATCGAAAATCTCATTTCAGACACCATGTGATGTAGGAGCTTACTGCTAATAGCGTTTAAGTAAATCTACCTGTTTATTTAAATCTCTGGAGCACATGTTCCAGAGATTAAGAAAATAATGTCTTTTTTTTTTTTGCAAACTGAAACAGCTTTCACAGCCTCATATCCATATTGATTAAAGGAGAGTCTTGCAAGTTTCCCCCCGGCAGGAGTCAGGCTGGGTTCAGCCCTCTTTGCACTGATGAGTTTCAGCGAGTCTCCACGATAATTAAAGTATCTGTATATGCGGATGATGTTTAATTCATTGCCTGTCATGGTGGTGTTGCCATACTTATTAATATAATCACATATTTGTTCCCCTATTTTGCCAATTCATATAATTGCAAGATGGTGATGAAGAGTAACTCAATTCAGGCATTCACAAATTAAAGGTTGATAGATATTTTATTGTATTTGTGACCCTAGAACAATGGGGGAAATTGACCTTTAGCACAACAAACCCAAGCTATCTAAAATATTCCCTAAATAGAATGTGCAGCTACTCCTGCTGCTAGAATAATGTGACTCATAGTGAGAGCATTTGCAGTCTGCAGTGTTAAAGCGAGCCCTTGGGCATTGTTTGCTTTTACATCTGAGATTTTAAGGATTTTCTGCTTGTTCACGTAAAGCTGAGCAGCTCCTTCCTTACACTGTTAATAAGGAACGAACCTTATCTTTGTGCTTAGACTCTTAAACCCAACTGCAGCAAAATCACAACGCATGTTAGTCTCAGAGAGCTCCTTCTGTAAAAGAAAAAAAAAAACCCAACTGAGAAACACAATCCCTCCTACGAATACAAGAGTCTTATAAATCTCCTACAAAAAAAATCCTTCTGTTCAGGGATTTTGAACACCATTTACATTACAAGTAAGGATGGATAAGGTAGGTGCCATAATTTGTATATGTATTCAGATTTCTATCAGAAGTAAATTGTTTAAAAAAATATGTAACGTAGATATGCCCCTGGTAATGCTGAAAAAAAAACCCCCCAAGAAGTAGAAGCATAAGCGATGCACTCACGTGGTCACATCAACACCAGAATCAGCGTCTCTCTACCTCTCCCAGGAAGCATCGCGGCATATAAGCATGGACTGCAATTCCCAAAACACACACTCAATTTCACGTTCAAGCTCACATGATTACTTATGTGCACACCTAGATTCTATCAGACACACACACACACACACACACACACACACACACACACACACACACACACACACACACACACACACACTAACAGACTGCTAATGCTCACCCTGTGCAAAGTATTGCTCAGTGTAGCTTGTTCTCCAGATACCAAGCTTTGTCATTGCTATTACTTTTCTGGTTTTGACCTTTGTCTCATTTCCTGGTCACTGATTCTTGTCCTGTCTACTTCAGTCTGTTTGTTGATCTCCTGACCCTTGCCTGTGATCGCTTTTATGACTTACCCTTGTGTTTTGGATCTATCTTCCAGTTTTAACATAAAGCATTGTATATAGCACCTGCAACCGACTCTGGCACCTGACACAGGGCATCAGTTTAATTTCGGCATCGTGCAGCAGGGTTTTTGTCCTGCAAGCTTCGGGTCTGAGCTCTCGCACAAAAGTAAAAACCTCCATTTCAGAATTTCCCAGTGCTGAAGCACACCTTTAGTGTCAACAAGATGCCCTGAGAACCTTTTTGGGAAGCTTTGCGGAAAAAAAAGAATAGTGCTAGCTGTATCTATTTAGAAAATATTCTCTATTTATTCTAAGTATATTTCCATGCTTCCGTTACATCCACGTTCATGGCCTGGTATTTGCACGCGTGTCATTACTCGTATGCATTTCTTTCTTACTAATGCATGAATAAAAAAAAAAAAATCAAAAATAGTGCCATCAGTATGAATTCCAGCATAATAATAATGATCATAACAATGCAGCACATTAGCACTGCACTGATGTACTGTAACGAGCTGCACTCGTATCCAACCGCAGTACATGACTATAGTCACTGATTTAGGAAACATTTATTAAAATGGCATTTTCTGGTGCTTGTTTTGTACAGGAAATTATTTAGCACGCTGGAAAGAACAGTTGAGCTTCATGATGTTTCTGTCATCATCTCTCCTGATCAGCACTTTATCATGGGGTTAGACACTGCCATGGCATGTACGTCATTGATGGATAATTTATTGCTCTACGGAAGAATAAAGTGATTTGTGCACAAATAACTCTCCTAAATTGGCCTGATGTCTTTATTTGCAGGCTGATTCGCATTTGTAGGCTGCATCATTATTCTTTGTATTCAGGGACATAATGATTTAAGTCGTTCTGTTGCACTGGGCTGTATGTGCTGTAATACTTGGCAGTGCACGTAAAGCATTATTCAAGCCTTTAAATTGGACTACAATTTTACGTCTGTAACCCAGGCGACAGTGATAACTCTATAATGCTGATTCTGCTCAGTTTGGATCGAGCTGCACTGAGTCTGGGGGTGTGTAATCACAAGAACAACAATTTGCCTGTACTCACTCCTACAACTTTCATAGTTTTCAGACAGAGTGACAGTTTTTTCATGCAGAGGCCTGGCTGTAAATAGACAAAGCAAGTATTACAAGAGTGTACAAATCAGGTTTGTGGAAGGGTTTGCTTCATACTGGTGAATATCCGTTCAACCGACGACGTTTGCAAGATTGTGATCAGGAAGTTAGGCAAGGTTCGCAGACTGGGGCTCAGGAATGGGCTTTACACTAAGGCAACTCAATTTTAATAGCCAGATTGGTTAGTAATCTAACTGTATATCATTACATGGAAATAGCGATAATAGGTTTAACTGCTATAACATCTGTTTCCTCTCAAGGTCTTGTCCTTATGCCGTCTTAGGGATGATTGTTTTTTTTGTTTTTTTTGACACTGCAACATCTGGCTTGCTCACTAGGGCCCAAATTTCTGTAAAGCTGCTTTTGTGACAGTGCCTCGTTGCCTACTGTTTAAACGGCTATACAAGTAAAATCAGATTGAATCGAATGGTAGTAATACTGCACAATAGGCTGTTGGTTGCTCAAATTGTAGATTTGCATTAATGTCAGTGTTAGGAGATTACACTGCTTGGGTGAAAAACCCTAAATCCCGGTTGCTAGATTTTTTTAAGGTGCTGACTCAGACTTCATTTTGGCTTTCCTTTAAAAGGCAAATGAAACGCATATTTAATGTGGAATTAAATGAAATTTTTGCACAGTAAGACTTCTGTAGCATGCTTTAGAAATAAGCTTACTTGGCAAGTGTGTGTGAAGTGGACAAACGGTTTAAAAGTTTTGTAACATCGTTACTTATTATTACCTGCACCCAGTTGTGCATGATATAAATGTTAGATCACTGATTTGGTTAAGCTAGACACAGGAATGCCACTTCTTTTGTGTGCACAATATACCACATACGACAGGGAAGAAACAATTACAAAAATGTGTACACGTTCCACTTCCTGAACTTGGTGAAGTAATATTAGATAGTAATAAAATGGGCAGTTGCAAAGAGGAAGAAATGCTGTTGTTTAAAGGAAATGAATAATTATGTTAAAACAGTATACAGCCTTATGGCCTAGGAGGCTATGATTGGATTTCATTCCAATGTCTGTCAATTCATGGCATATGAAGCATTTTTATTTTTTTATTTTTTTATTTTTATCAATGACCAGCTGATCCTATTAAGTGCAGTATAACCTGGTATTTTGCCAAGCTGTGTTTTTTCTTATAACTTATTTTGTGTTATTGAGAGAGGCTTGTGAGAGAACACCTGCTTGTAGCTGCTATATGATAAACGAATAACAGGAGTTAACTTATTTTGCTGAAGTTCTGCAACATTACATGACTATAAATGTACTGAAAGGATGTCATACAACATTGAATAAAACCACCCCAGCATACAAAATCTTTTTGTAACAGCCTGTCATGATTCCTTCATCACATAATGCGCTAAGATAGTATTATGAAGTGACAATAGGAACGTGAAGGACACTATACAATCAGGCACATCAGTGTTCTGTCATTGACAAAGTTATTGTTATTTTAGCTGCCTACCACAGAATATTGGAGAAATAAAATTATGAATATGAGCCGATGGTGGAGAGTTTCAGCTTTAATTTGAGCATATTTAAATCCAAATCAGATGAACAGTGTAGGAATTACAGTATTTTTATGCCTCTTTTTTAGGCACCAAAAGTAATTGAACACACACTAGCATAATTAAAAATGAAATTACATTTTTAATATTTGGTTGCAGATCCTTTGCAGTCAGTGATTGCCTGAAGGCTGGAACCCACAGACATCCCCAGACACTGGCTTTCTTCTTGGTGCCTTTGTCAGCTTTCACATTATCAGTAAATACAAGGAAACCGTTCCACTGGCAGCCATGCATGCCCATGCCTTAGGATGAGCTGGCACGCTTCAGATCACATGCAGTTCCTTCTCTTCTTCATATTCTTCTCTTCACATCATTCTGCTACAAGTTGAGCTTTGTCCAGGACTGTAAAAGCATTTTCTTTTTAGAGTTTTTTGCAAACTTTAAATTGGTCTTCCTGCTGTTAAGGCTTACCAGTGGTTTACGTTTTGTAGGATGACCCGCTGTATTTACTCGGGTGAAATCATCTTTTGATAGTTGACTTTGATGCAGATACATCTACCTTCTGGAGGATGTTCTTGAGCTTTATGTATTATTTGCACTTGTGGTTAGATGTGAAACTGCATTTTGTTGTACTGGAATCTTTTACTTGTACAGTGACAATATTGTTTAATCTAATCTAATCTAATCTAACCTAACCTAACCTAACCTAACCTAACCTAACCTAACCTAACCTAAATTTTGGCCAGTGGTTGTGAAGGGTTTTTTTCTTCATCAGAGAAATAATTATTCTGTTATATGCCAACGTGTTCTTTCAGGCCTTTTTGTATTCCTGAGCTCACCAATGTGTCCTTTTTTTTTTTTTTTTTTACGAATATATCAAATAATTGACTTGGCCACATGTTAATGTTTGTGCTATCACTGGAATGAGTTTTGATATTTCAGCCTAATGATGGCTTACTTCCATAGCAGTGACATCTCTTTGGACTTCATATTGAGAGTTAATAGCAGCAGATATCTAAATGCAAGGCCACACTTCAAAATCAATTCTAGACCTTATATCTGCTTACTTGTAAGTGAAATAAGATGGAGTAACACACACTGGTCTTGGAACAGCTGAGCAGCCAATTGTCCAATTACTTTTGGTCCATTAAAAAAAAAAAGGGAACCACATTAGAAAATGGTGCTAGACAGTGGTGATGGTAGACTATTAAAATGCTGTTTCCACTCAAGTGTAAGTGTTAAGTGACATTTTACTCTGTTAAAATGTTAGGGATTGAAAACAGTGAAAGAGGTCATTATAGCTGTTCATTTTGCTTGAGAGATTTTCCATTTAATTTCTGCCAGATTAAGCTGTCATGTCAGTATTTTTATGTACTTGGTGTAGCAAGTAGGAATCCAGACAACGCTCATCTTGTCTTTTCCCTTAATTTTATTCTTCTCTGTTGGGACATCATTGGAATAAAATGTAAGCATCAGCATCACCTGCCTCCTGCATTCATCGCAGCTGGGCTTAAGTCTGTGTTTGTTTTGCTTAAAGCTGTTTTCAGTTGTTATAAGTGAATACTGAAACTAGGGCTGTTTCATTATGACTGAATGCAAGCTGCCATTATTGTGAATGGCTGTTGTGTGATTATGAAGTGAGAACAGACTATGTCAGCGCTTAGTCACTACCTACTCTGTGGAAATGGCTGAGATTTAATGGTGGAAGAAATGTCTGTGCTCAGAAAAGGACAGCTGTGATTGGTCATTGAACTCCTGTAGCTCATTTGAACATAATTCTGCAAATTTCTGCTTATCAGTAGTTTATATTAGTAGATCTGCTTTGAAAGAAATGAATTTTGGTGCAATGTGTGACTTACCAAACAGATTGGACTACTGATCGGAAGGTCGGGAGTTCAAATCCGAGCACTGCCAAGCTACCACTGTTGAGCCCATGAGCAAGGCCCTTAACCTCAACTGCTCACTTGTATAAATGAGATAAAAAATGTAAGTCGCTCTGGATAAGGGTGTCTGCCAAATGACGGTTATGTAATCTAATGCATCATTTAGATCAGTGGTATTCAACT
Source organism: Chrysichthys thysi (assembly GCA_030068315.1). NCBI lineage: Eukaryota > Metazoa > Chordata > Actinopteri > Siluriformes > Claroteidae > Chrysichthys > Chrysichthys thysi. The sequence continues at coordinate 12,472,046 of JAQLOM010000009.1, read as the reverse complement.
AAAATTTAAAGAGGTCCAGTTAGAGAAAATTTTTTGAAGCAAAGGTCCGGAAGATCA